>CM077301.1:29586665-29726665 GCA_039654925.1 Anguilla pacifica | reverse complement strand
AAATGATTTTTTTGTTTAACAAGGCAAAAACACTGTATGCTACAGTGATGAAAGAATTGAAATGTTTTTTTTGTCTGTTTTTCCTCTATTAAATATTTTGCAGTCAGTCTTTCTGTGTGTGGGTGAGCCTTTATGTCTTGGATTTAACATATTGTTTTTGTCTGTAATGCGCGCCGTGATGTCTTGGGCACAGTGTTTTATCAGTCTTTCGGTCTCTTTTCGCGGGTCACCACAAAGTCCAAACTATCAGAATTGTTCTGTCCCCACAAACAGCCACTTCAGCACGGCCACTGAATTGTAAATTCCATGCTGAATAATTACAATATAACTTCCAGAATAAGCTGAAAGCTGTGTGTTTGGTAGGGCTGGTACAGTGTCCGTACACCACACTGAACACCTCTAATAACAAAGACATCATTAACCTGAAAAGGCCTTTACAGGAAACACTAGCGCTGAGGCTATTTTAAGCCTCATTGAAATGCAAGCTCATTAGTGGCCAGGCTGTGACTTTTTAATTACAAAGTCAAATGGACCGGCTCACAGCTAAAGGGGACACGACAAGCTCCGTGAGAGCTTGTTACCGTACGAAAACACGACGCAGGTCAGCTCTGAGATAATGAGCTGAAACAGGACCTGGACACGGCCTCATCTTCCCCCCAGGGGACGAGCCGACGGCGAAGGCGTGGGACAGAGTGGAAATTCGCAACAAAATGGCCCCAGGTTTTGAGTGAGACTGCGAAGGGAGTTAAGCTGGGTAAATAACGTGTTAATTGGGTTATTAGTCATCAGCGAAGCGTGGAGTAGTGAGCGCAGCCACTGTAGGATATAGACAGGAGATGTCCTCGGAAACGAGCAGCTCATAGCCCTTGCAGTAAGCCTGTCTGTGCTGAGGTGAAAAAGCTGAGTCATGGACGCTAGCTGTAGCAGAATAAGACTCGAAAGAGCAAACTCGGTGCGGGTATTCAGTCCTACAGTGGCTATACGGTTTGTAATAAGCATAGGTTTTTGTTTATTTTTTCCTTTCGAAGAAAGGCTTGTGAGGTTAACGGAGAAGGAGGAAACATGGTGGTCGTGTTTAAGAGGGTCTTAAATACAGGCACACGGCAGGAGTACAGAAACACGGTCGAAGAGCACAGCGGAGAAACACGGGGACAGGGGGCAGGAGCACGAGGTGGGGGGGGGGGGGGGTAAGGGGGGTGGTTTCCATGACAACAGCACTCACCAAAGATTCCCCTGACAGGACCTCCAGCAAGGAGATCAGGTTGTGTCCATCTCGCAGGTCTTCATACAGGTCGTTCACGTGCTTTCGTACCTGGGGCAGGGAGAGAGGGGGGAATTAGTCCTCAGGGACCGTGACAAGACAGGAAATGTGGCTTCACAGACAGGAAACGCTATGCGAATAACTACCACCTCCAATTTTGAAGGAATCTTCAGTCCCTGCATTCACGTACTTCCCAAATCACCACAGCCACTTAGCCTATAAGGTAACCATGGTCTGGCAATACAGGGGTCTTAAGTCCTGCTGATCATTTTTTACATATACGTTTAGCACATAGTCTTAGACGTCTGTGGTTTTCACACAGTGCATTTAAAAAGCTGGACATCTACTGAAGAAATTCAGGTCAAGCAGCTTGTTCAAGGGTCCAATGAACAAGCCCAGGGCCTGGAACCTGTCAGTTCCAAGCCCAGGTTCTGATCCAATACCACACTGCTGCCCTTGATGGAGAGGAACCATTAATTATTATATTCATTGATATTAATTAATTAACACGTGGCACTATAGATGCATCGGCACACAGATTCCGACATTTCGGCGATATTTGACATCTTCCTCAGTACGATAAACGATAAAAACAATAAAGGTTCAGTGCTGTTTTTTATTTTGTCTTTTTTTTTTAGTAAATGCAAATCAGTCCAGGTTTGGATGTTCTTCAGAAATATATTCTTTTTGGTGACAATTTGTTTGGCCAATACTACGAATCCCATGGGGCACGGCATGCTCTTGTTTACTAATAGTCCATTCAGCCTGATCATCCCCAGGCCAACACTGAACGTGATTATCTTTCGCATTACGCAACATGTCAATATCCTAAATTCCATAGTCGCAGGTTAACCCAGTAAATCAAACACGACCAACCCAGCAAGTTTGGAAAGTCTTCAATTACCTCCTTGTTTGCGTGGAGCATGTTACCTTGGTTTGCCCAAGGGACAGCGGGTCAGGGGAGAGTGCATGAATGAGACTGCTTTTATGTGACTTTTGAAGCTTAGGAACTGAAAACCTATGCTATTCTTTAATAACCCATATTAAACATTCAACATGTTTTACATGTTCACTATAATGCTTCTCTTGACATCGTCCCAAAAGAGAAAGAGAAAGACAGAGTGAGAGAGAGTGAAAGAGAAAGAGAGAGAGAGGGTCTGAGTGGGAGTGAGAGATAGAGAGACAGAGAGATAGAGACCAACCTAATAAACCAGTATCCATACCAGCAGTCACACACACACACCTACCTTTCTCTGGCTCACCTATTTCTAATGTTCACACCCTGGCCTTTTAAAAACACACCCCCTCCACACCCACCCCCCCCACACACACACACACTCGCCAAATGCCAAACAATGAGTTACGCTGTCACCATACCTGTTCGAACACATTCACATTAAGCGTTTTCCCATAAATGCATGGGATTTTTTAAAAATACTCTTGTTGTAGGAGAATATTATAATAAATTACAATAAGAAACCCCTCAACGAGAGACCACTAACAGGAGGAATTAAAACTAATACAGATTATTTTTATAAGTTTCTGCTGGAATCAACTGAAAAAGGGAGGATTTTAACAAGTATATAATTATGGAGAATTTCACTGGAATCTGGCAACCTCAGTCGTGTTTAGCCAAACCAGTTTGAGAAAAAAAAGAAAGGGAAGAGAGCACTTGAGACTAATCACAGCTGCGCATGTCGTTAACCAGGGGTGAATAACCAGGGAAAACAAAGCAGCACTTGAACGCCTTAAAGGAGCCATTACCAGCTCTTTGAAACGGCTACGCCAATGCAGGGGTACTGACAGAGAGTCAGACCCAATGCTGTCATTCGGACATGGTTCATGCGCTCTGGAAAAATAATTGGGGTCAAAGAGCACTCCCAGAGCCACAACAGCAGAGCACCTTTCAGCATGTTACATTACCCCCCGACGAGTGATTCCCTGCCGACTGTTCCAAGGCCCAGCCTAAACACAGACACACAAACCGAGCCTACACATAACCAGACACAGAAAACCCAGCTCATACACAACCAGACACAGAAACCCAGCCTACACACAACCAGAGAGACACACACCCAGTCTACACACAACCAGAGAGACAGACGGCAAGCCTACACACAACCAGAGGCACACACACAGCCTACACACAACCGGAGACACAAACTCAGCCTACGCACAACTATGGACACAAACCCAGCCCACACACACACAGAGACACACAGCCACTGAGCTGTCTTTAGGCTGAGGAGAGGGCCCTTATCCCCCAGCCTGTCACCACTTAGGCCTGTCACTGAGAAACTCGAGGCCCAGGCTTTCTCCTCTGAGTAGGCCCTGCTCTCCTCCCCTCCCCTCTTTCTCCGCCCTAAATACCACACAGCTGAAATCACAGCCACACTGACCTGCTTTTACCCTGACACCCCTCCCTCCAGCCCAACGGCTTCACTCCCCTGACCTGCTAGCATAACCGCCACAGCTGCAGTGCCAATATAGAGCAGTGCACAGCTGCTCCCACTTCATATGGGTCAACCGAATGTGCAGCCCCCCCGTCCCGTCCCCGCCAAAATAATACTCAGCATCTCACCTGAGCTCTCAGACATAAAATACAACCCCGTAATCTAATATTAGCTCAGTATATAACAATTCAGTACACTACAGCTCTGTCATATAGTACAGTACAATTCAGTACACCACTATCAGCTCTGTAATATAGTACAGCACAATTCAGTACACCACTATGAGCTCTGTCATATTGTACAGTACAATTCAGTACACCACTATCAGCTCTGTCATATAGTACAGCACAATTCAGTACACCACTATCAGCTCTGTCATATAGTACAGTACAATTCAGTACACCACTATGAGCTCTGTCATATAGTACAGTACAATTCAGTACACCACTATCAGCTCTGTCATATAGTACAGCACAATTCAGTACACCACTATGAGGTCTGTCATATAGTACAGCACAATTCAGTACACCACTATGAGCTCTGTCATATAGCCTAGTACAGTACAATTCAGTACACCACTATCAGCTCTCAAGCAGGTGGGACAATAACAGCAGTTTACTGCACAGGAAGCCCATACAGGGTTAGGGTAATGTTTGTCTGGCTACTCTAGAGTTTTATAATCTTTGCGGTGTTCACAGAGTTTGTCGGGCAAAAATCTGGCCTGCTACAATAAATATGATTGTTCACTGTTAAAAGGCTCCTATTCAAATCAATGCCATATGAAGTAGATTTAAAGTGCACTTAAAATAATTTCATAGCACACAAGCTAACAAAGAGCCCGGATGCACTGCAACGCAGCAGCAGAAGGCCGGGAGGGGGAAACCACTGAGGAAGTATCACTCGCGCTTCCACGAAATCAAACAGCAGCAATCACAGGACGCTGCCTCGTGCCAGGACACAATCTATACGCCGAGAGGTCAAACAAATCGCGTAGCGCCAATAACATGGGGTGTGGTGCCAAGAAAACCCTTCGCCTTATGTAAACATACAGATACAAATACATAATATCCACAATAAAAAAATGGGAAGATCTCTATAACAGCCTGACAGCCAAGGCAACATGCCACGTTGCTACGGCATTACTCAAACATCGCGATCAGAGACGTGTGTCAAGTCTCGGCCAATAGCAGGGAGTCACAGAGATAAAAGCGTCTCCCCGACAGGCTGCAGACCAGGGGCTGCGGCGGGATTGGTCCGTTTTCAGACAGGGGCCGGCCGAGCTGTCAGACTCAGTCTGCTCTGCCGGATCATGTGATCTGTTCAGATTACAGCTCAGACCGCGGGAGCACAGCGCAACGCTCACCGCAGGGGGTTTGCATGCAGGCCGCGTACTGCCCAAAATGTGCCCAGTCAGCCCCACGGCTGTGTCTGATCTGCTCTATAACCTGTCATAACCTGTCGGTACACACAGTCACGTGATGTCTGTGCCTGATGGTTTAGCAACTGGTTTAGTGAAGTGGGCTATATCATTAAAAAAACGTCATGGGAAAGCAAGTATGAAATGTAATGTACGAAAACAAACACTGATAACAGAAGTTAATCAAACATTAAAACATGTAATTAATTGAGAATATACTGATAACTGTTTACAGCTAAGAATGGACACCAAACTTTAAAATTTCTAGCCTGGAAGGAATGATAGTGTGCGTCAGTCCTTGGGTGACCACACATTGGATTTCAAAGAAAGAAGACCAGGGTGAGTGGCCATTATCATAATAACACTATGCTGTTTGTTTCTTTATATACGGTCAATGGAATGAGAAAAATCAAACTGGACGTTATTAGGAATTTAAAAATCCTGCCAGGACAGATATTTTTGGTCTCCAAATTGGTCCCAATTTCTGGGACAAAGAGGATGTCTGATCAGCACATTCGGTCCAGCAAACGGGACAATACAAATCGTCTCCCATTTCAACGATTGCACACTGGTTTGTATTTACAGTTAATGACCCCAGCAAGGTTGGCTTTCTAAAGCCAATGGAATGACCCTTCGATAGCCTGGTCTCTCTTCGTCTCCATGGAGGACAGTGCTCTGCACGGTAGTCCTATAAATCCACAGTATCTAGCCCCTCCTGGCAACAGCTATAACAAAATATTACGTGCAGACAGTGTGCGTGCAGGTGCTTGCTACTTTCTCTAGGTGCTAGGTGTTTCCCAGATTCCACGTGCTAATGAACCAAAAACAACTAGCCATCCACCCGTGAGCCTTTTAAGTCAACAAAAGCATCTCCCAGCATGCTACCTGTATAAGGGCAGGGTAGGAACAGCACTGCGCTGTATGATCTCCAGAGAGACGTCACCGTTGCCAACCCTGCTACTAAACTCACGAACTCATCTGTACGTATTTACCATCGCTAATGGAAAAGAATGTTCCAGACTACAGCTCATTAGCCGCTGGTGAATGTCTGGCACCCGTCTGCATTGATTTACTGAATCAGGAGACACCATTTTCACCCCTTTTTTCCCCCAATTTAAAACCTTTTTCAAATTTTGCCTTTTGAAGTTATCACTGACCCACAACCACCCACCCCCCCCCTCCCTCATACCCTACACAGAGCACAAATCTCTCTCCTGGTTTCATTTTCATTCTCATTCAATTCCAAATTTCGTGCAGTGGGATGGAAAGACAATTTAGCCAGCCAATGTAGCCATATCATGTGATTGGTTCCAGGAACCTGCCTTCTCTGCTTGCACTTTACAATCAGCCACAATGGCAAGTAGTAATCTTGGTAACAGATTCCTCATCTCCTTCAGCTAAAAACACCGATATGTCCGTTCTTCAAGAAGAAGGAGAGGGTGTGTCTTTGTTCAGGGGAAATTGTGTTTACAGGAAGGTTTACAGAAGTAATAACATGCTTGCTACTGTATGAAGTTGAACTGAAATAACTGTAATTTTTTATTTTTATTTATTTTGGAGTAGACAGCCTATGATAATTCCGAAAATGAATGTGGGGATATAAGAACCCTTTGTGCACAAAGAATGTCTGTTTTACACTAGAGTGTCACTTTTACAGTGCGTATGTGAACTGGCGTTCAAAGCCAGACCTATCAAAGGACTGCACATGAACTTCAGCAGCGACTCTATGGCATCTATGGAGCCATGAAGCATTTCACCTCCCTGCAGAGAATGAATGGGTTTCTCAGTCATTGGTACCTCTGTTTCCAATTCACCTGACACCTGATGCTTCTGGCAGCTGGGCTTTAATTTCAGGTCATATTTCAGATCAGTCTTCTGTGGCTTTGAACTCAAAGCAGCGGACAAAAATGGGAAAGATCTTTTCAATTATAGATCAAATATGTTTTTAAAGATGTACTTCAGAGGAAAAAACCTTAAGAAAGAGGACAGACAATCGCTATGATGATCAGTAGATTGGAGCATAACAGGGTCCTCTATACTGAAGCCAACGTATGAAAACATCAGTCAAGGAAAGATTTCAGCCAGCTGAGCCCCCACCTTCCTTCACAAGAACTGAACGATTATTGGCTATTGGCCCCCCTCAGCCACAAGAAAGCAACCAGAAGAAATTACTCTTTGCCACAATCCAATCTTATCTAGCGGTCAAAACTCCTCATATCAGCAACTCCTTATTCCCCTTGCCTGACCCTGAACAAAGGTTTATTGCTGCAGAGCCTTGCAGAATGAGGGACCTGCCTTTATTTAACCAGGTAGACCACAGGTTTCAAACTCCAGTCCTGGAGGGCTGCAGTGTCTGCAGGTTTAACTCCAGTCCTGGAGGGCTACAGCATCTGCTGGTTTAACTCCAGTCCTGGTGGGCCACAGCATCTGCAGGTTTAACTCCAGTCCTGGAGGGCCGGAGTGTCTGCTGGTTTAACTCCAGTCCTGGAGGGCTACAGCATCTGCTGGTTTAACTCCAGTCCTGGTGGGCCACAGCGTCTGCAGGTTTAACTCCAGTCCTGGAGGGCCGCCGTGTCTGCTGGTTTAACTCCAGTCCTGGAGGGCCGCAGTGTCTGCAGGTTTAACTCCAGTCCTGGAGGGCTACAGCGTCTGCTGGTTTAACTCCAGTCCTGGTGGGCCACAGTGTCTGCAGGTTTAAGTCCAGTCCTGGAGGGCCGCAGTGTCTGCTGGTTTAACTCCAGTCCTGGAGGGCCGCAGTGTCTGCAGGTTTAACTCCAGTCCTGGAGGGCTACAGCATCTGCTGGTTTAACTCCAGTCCTGGTGGGCCACAGTGTCTGCAGGTTTAAGTCCAGTCCTGGAGGGCCGCAGTGTCTGCTGGTTTAACTCCAGTCCTGGAGGGCCGCAGTGTCTGCTGGTTTAACTCCAGTCCTGGAGATCCGCAGTGTCTGCTGGTTTAACTCCAGTCCTGGAGGGCCGCAGTGTCTGCTGGTTTAACTCCAGTCCTGGAGATCCGCAGTGTCTGCTGGTTTAACTCCAGTCCTGGAGGGCCGCAGTGTCTGCTGGTTTAACTCCAGTCCTGGAGGGCCGCAGTGTCTGCTGGTTTAACTCCAGTCCTGGAGATCCGCAGTGTCTGCTGGTTTAACTCCAGTGCTGGAGGGCCGCAGTGTCTGCAGGTTTAACTCCAGTCCTGGTGGGCCACAGTGTCTGCAGGTTTAAGTCCAGTCCTGGAGGGCCGCAGTGTCTGCTGGTTTAACTCCAGTCCTGGAGGGCCGCAGTGTCTGCTGGTTTAACTCCAGTCCTGGAGATCCGCAGTGTCTGCTGGTTTAACTCCAGTCCTGGAGGGCCGCAGTGTCTGATGATTTTTCGGGTGTTCTCAGCAAAAGCGTTTAAGTCACTGATTGGCTAAGGAATCCACACACCTTGCTCTCAACGCCTTAAATGTCAGCTGACTGAAAGGAAACCACAAAAACCCACCGACACTGTGGCCCCCCAGAGATTCAGTTTGACATTCAGGTCTGAGGTAGACCAACCAAGATCAGGCCTCAGGAGATGATTGAAAGTTTTTGTTTTTGTGGGAATTTGAACAAATCTATCCAATTGATTTCTTATGATTACCTTTAATAATTCAACAGATATCATATTATAAATCCACACACACCCCTTTTCTGGCATCCACGTAACCAAACTTGTAATACATTCATACATTAAGAACACATTTCAGACCATGACAGGGACTTTCAAAATCATTTCACTGACGATATTAAGCACTTTTATACTACGACTTTTTCAAAATTAAAAGGGTTTGTTTTTGGTTAATGTCTAAATGGTACTCATTTTTAAATCATATTGTGAAAAATGTGGCAAAAAAGGAGAAATGTCAGATATGTGGACAAACATTTAAGACCACTAAAAAAACCTCAAACTTACCTTTAAGAGATGCTGGTTTATCCATTTTGTGAAGGTCTTTTTCTGTACTCTGTCTCTTTCATCTAGAAGGAAAGAAAAAAAACACCAGACTCAGTAAAGGGTAACCTAGATAACTTGCGGGCTCTTGTGCATGATTTCTGGAAATCATCACACAAAAGATATGAATGAAAGCTGATAAAACCCATAATTCATCAGAGCAGCTGAAAACGTAAACAGGACAGGAATGGAAACAGGTCAGGTATCACAGGCTTGCTGGCTATTCCAGCTGTTTATTGAAGGAAAGTTGGGAGATATAATCTATCTTTAGGTGACACAGGGCTGGAAACACAGCAGTCTTGAAGTGCCGTAGGGGGAAATCGCTTTGTCAAGAAAACGGACTCTGCAGCAGACTCTGGTCCGAACGGCGAAGGTAATATATGGGTCTTATAAACAAATCAAGAGACAAGTACCTTTTAATCTAACGTGGTGACCTTGGCTCTGCGATTTTACAACTTAAGCTCCTAGGTAATGCCGTACCTACTGTTTGCCATGCTAATAAAGCTGATAAGAATTTGAATGGCAGAGATTATTCGCTGTGACTCAGAATGCTCTCGGTCAGAGCTGCCTCATGACATCAACAGTGCTCTCCAGAGAACTGCTATAGCAAAATCCACCGCTATAAGAGGGGTGTAAGGGGTTAATGATCTCTCCGCGCTGCTCTGGATACCGTATCCCATCTCTTTCCACTTTTGTTAATTTAAAGGGTCTTGGTTTTATCCCGACAGTCGCCCTGCTGAGAAACCGTAACAGGAAAGACAATGCTTAAACGCACACTTAAAAAAAACGAGTATGGCCTCAGGCAACAGTGAAAAGTTCAGCAATTTAACTTTTGTCCTTCAGTACGAGAAATGTCTTCACGGCGCGGTTCAGGTGAGTCAACGCTCTTACCAAATACCCAGTTCCAATCAGACCTGGAACATTTGCCTGAAGGCCTGTTGCAGTCCCTGTTGTACATCCTGTGACTATAATACGCACGCGTGCATCAACATTCAGTTTCATGTCACCTGCTGTAAAAACCTGAATGTAAGCATTTGAAAGGAACTCAGGAAAAGCGTTTAATTGGCCATACCGAGCACAGACCACGCTAGTAGGCCTTTACAAATGCCCGATGTGTCTAACTGAAAACAGAAAACAGATCCCGGCTTTCAAACGTCCTCATTACATCAGCCTGTGATTATGAAAACGCTGCACATAAATCAGTGAGTATGCAGTCACACGCTTCATATGCAAAATTTCTTCTTTTTGGGGAGAAGGGTCAGCACAACTGAAGCAGTGATAGTTAGAAATCACATTTTATGTAATACAGCATATTCTGATTTAAAAACGTGAGCCTAACTGCTCCTTTGAGATTTTCATTTAAAGATCTAGACTAAACCTTCATTTAGGTTTAAGTTCCATTACTCATATCCTGAGATGGCACTGCACACACAGCAGTTCACCACGTTATTTTCGTTTTCCTTGTATCCATGACAACAGCGGTGCCCAGGCGAGGTAGAGCCAGCCAGCCACATGAATGAATCACACTAGGGGTATTATTGGCTGAAAAAAGGGATGAAAACTATAAATGTCCAGACCTCAGTGTGGCTCTGAAAATGCAGCTCCTCTTAGTGTTCTCTCAACCGTTTACTGCATGTGCTAAAACACTGAATATTAGAGCTTCGTTTTTTAACAGCAACTGTGCAAACACACTTTCACACATAATTGTCTAGGAATGATTTCTTAATTCAAAGCAAATAAAATACTTTAAAGCAGCTACAAAGTATTATAATGCTCGACATTAAAATCATTAAAAACACTTCATCTTCATCAGCATTAGCATCGTTATCATCATCACCACCACCACCACAGAAGTGCACTCCAGCTGTAGCCCTGAGACTGAAGCGCACTTCCACTTCCTGTCCCACAGCTCCAGAGCAGAAGCTGCAGTTGTGCTGTGTCACCGAGGACAGCGCCCTCTGGTGTACTCCGACGGCGCGAGCCACTCAGCTGTTCGCCGAGCGCCACAACATCAGCACAGCGCGTTCGGCCTCGTGCGGCTCCGCAGCCCAACCTACCCAACGCTGCGGCACGCGGCGCGTGCGCACCGGGACTTTGGAACCGGAGCGCAAACAGAGGACACCACCGCTGCGCCCCCCCCCCCTCACAATTACACAACAGCATTAGCCTGACCGTTAAAAAAGAATAACAGCTCAGGCTGAAAAAGAGGTGGAGAGAGAGATAGGCAGAGGGAGGGAGAGAGGAGAAAATGAAGAGAGAGAGAGAGGGAGGGAGAGTGTGAGAGAGGGAGAGACAGAAATAGAGTGAGAGAGGGAATGAGAGAGTCAGTGAGAGAGAGAGAGTGGGAGAGGGGGGTGGAAGTGACAGAGAGAGCAAAAGTGAAGCAGGGGGAGAGAGAGAGACAGAGCAAGGTAGAGAGAGGGAGAGAGAGGAGCAAAGAAGAAACATAATATGAGAGAGAGAATAAGAGACAGAGAGAAAGCGAGACAGAATAAGAGACAGGGAGAGAAGGAGAGAGGGAGAGAGGGAGAGGAGGCAGGCTGGGACAGCCTTACTGACCCATGCAGCTCATCAGCTCCAGCAGGTGAGCCCGCAGCTCCCGGCTGCTCCCCAGCAGAGGCCACATGCTCGCACCGCGTTCACGCATCGCGCTCTGGGCAGCGACTGCCGGCGCGGCGGCGGCTCACGAGCTACGGCAGGCTCCTCCCGCCCTCCACCCCACCCCCCCCCCTCCTCCCGCGCGCGCACATCTGAAGGGCAGGGACTCGCCGCGCTGCGCTGCGCTCCCTCCCGCCCCCCGGGCCTCCCCAAACGAGTCCCGGCAGGTTTTCCAGTGACACCCAGAGCGGCAGGCTAACCTGGTTTGCTCAAGCGTCTCTGTCACAGCCCTTCTCCGCAGCGAGAGACCCTCGCCGTACTTTGGCCTGCCCCGGGGGCGGGGGAGAGGGGGAGAGGGGGAGAGGGGGAGAGGGGGAGGGGGGGGGGATCTTGCACCTTGAGCTGGCAGGTGTCCCGTCCGGCAGCCGCGATAACAGCACCCGCGGGGGGCTGTGGAAATTCGGCCTCTTCCACACCGGCGCACCAGCGGTTGGCTAACGGCGGTGCGCTAACGGCCAGCTGGGTACACAGCCACGGGACGGGCACTGCAGAGTGCCAGGGAGCCCTTTCCAGGGGCAGCGATGACTCATCAGTAACCCGCTCAAACGCAGACAGTACAGGCCACGGGAAACAATGCCGCCCGTTACTTAAATTCACCTTTTAATTGCGTTACTGCCGTTGTGTTTTTATTTAAAAATATTCTGACATACAGTAGGCTATATGCCAAATGAGCCAGACAGTGGAATGGCATGTCACTGGAATGAAGCCCAACCATTTCTCTTCTGAATTAAATAACTGAATTAAAATAAGAGATAACGCACCGACAAGAGCATCACGTGGCCCTTATAGTGACTTCATTACCACTATATTCCACCACATTCATTTCATTCAGTTCCTGTATGGGGGTTAAGTTCATCATGTGGGTAACACTTTAATCACCTCTCTCTCACCTCTGTCAATGGGTGAAGTAATGGCATGCCCCTCATTTTAAAGAGCTGGGGCGGTCCCCAGTGTCCTGGCACAATGCCCAATCTGGCCCTCTTAAATCAAATCAAGCCCACTTTAATTATCTAAATCAATCCCCCCCTCCACCCCAGCTGGTGTGTGGGGAGCAGTACAGTGAAACCATGTTATTTTAGCAGCAATGGAACAGGCCTGCAAGGAGAAACATGGGGATAAAACAACTGGCCAAAAAAATAAACTGACCAAAAGCTAATTTCAGCGTCATCATGAAAATGAACAGCAACAGTTTAACCGGATATAGCCCACATTATCCATTCTTTTCTCTTAATGAAAGTTGAAGCTCTAACTGTCATTTGTCATCTGCCATTGCATAGATCGTAACGAATGACTTCCAATCAGCTGAAAATCGAATGCGTAATCAGGATTGGTTTCGGTTGGCTGTGCTTCGTTAACGGCGATCTGCTGCGAATCGGACGCATGAAACGGACTGCTGTTTCCACCGCGGTTCGGGGTTACTTAAGGTCGCTCAGCCGTGACCGTGACAGAACCGTTCCACGAGCGCGAAGCGGAAAACCCGCCGTCACGGAAACCTCTCGGCAAACGCAGTGCAGCAGTGCCGTTCCAGCTTAGTAAATATAAACGAGATAAAAACTGCGCAAAAGTTCTGCCTTCATATGAGGAATCCGGCTGATAGATAGCAAAGCATCAACCTGCCAAAATAAAAGCGCTATACCATTCTGAACCCGAATAATACACAGTATTAGAACGCACATTTCTCTGAAAACACACAGGTGTAAAACACTGATCTTTGGGGCTACAGTGAACCCCACAGCCCAAGGAAAAGAACACACCTCTATCACATGACCCACAAAAACTGAGAGACTTTTCAGTGCACTAAAGAATGATTTTTTCCTCTTAAAGGTGTCAGAAGCTTATACAATCTTTTTTCAAGAAGACTGTCAAGACTTGAAGTATTGCTGCAATCGAATGTTCGCTACTCTTCGTGGAGGCCTGAGCTGTTTAATTTAGGTAGGCCTATTAGTGGCTAATAGGCTTGGGCATGTTCGGGGCTTGGGCAAGCAAAAGTTTTGATCACCCAAAAGCTCAACTGTAGTTAATTATTAACCATAAAAGCCATATTTTTAATACTGATGCACTTCAAGCTTTAATGCTTGGTCGATATAATAACTGTGTAACTTCCTTCTTTAATTATTTAATCCTAAAGTAGAGGACTCCACTGCTGAATGTAAGAGGTCAGTAGTGAGATACAGATTAGTATATCTCACCATAAATATGCATGTAATAGTTCCTGGGATTGTAGCCTTTGTAAAATAAACCCAGCCAGAATGTACTCAGACATCCATGCTCACTTATTTTATCAGCACCCATCCCTGGTAAATCCTTACAGCGATGAGGACAATGGTGTGGTAATCATTCAGTTATTCCTATTGCGCAAACAGTGACAACTCTAATCCTGTTTTTGTTTGCCTTTCTGAAGTATATTCCTGTCCTACCACTTTTCCACTAAGTCTACCTGACCGAGTGTCTGTTGGGCATAAAATAACTGCAATGCAGCTATTCCTAAAAGCTTTAAGTATTACTGTGTCTTATCTCTTTATGACATTGAATATGCATTCAATACACACATCAATGTAATATTTAATTATTCCGGACAAAAATAGTTCTGCTCCTTCAAAAGCACAAGGGTATTAATGCTGTCTTTAGAATGAGACATTCTTCAAGTAGGTGTAGGTTGTTCTATGATGCTTAAAATAGAAACAGGTTTTGACAGAGGACTACAACTGCTGTAAGTCCTTCATTTCCTTCTGCTATCCTCAATATTTTTTAATGTATGCTATTGAGCTGACGTATGGCTGTATATGGCTTTAAATATGCAATACATTCCTTCATTAAGAATGATAAATGTCTCCAGGAATACAGATACAAATTCACCAATTCAAACAATCTCTGAAATACACAGATTCTAATTCATCCATTCAAACAATCACTGAAATATGCATACATCAATTCACCCATTCAGTCACTGAAATATGCAGACACTAATTAATCCATTCTAACAGTCACTGAAATATGCAGATACTAATTCACCCATTCAAACAAGCACTGAAATATGCAGATACTAATTCACCCACTCTAAAAATCATTGAAATCACAGCAGTAGCAGTCCTACTGGGTAGTACTGATGTGATGTAGGGTGTGGATCAAGAACCTCCCCTCCCATTTTCAAAAGCGATAATCAGACATATTGGGGTGTAGAATTCATAAAGTACATGTACGCCTCTGAAGTGGATATCATTTCAGACAATTCAGACCAGTGACGCCAGTCATTAGTGGCACTGCAGTGAGAATAAATGCTGTTTATGTCATGAATGGGAGCCTGAAGTAGGTGCTTCTGACTCACTTCAGCACAGCGCTGATGATAGCAGTAACCTGCGAACATTCTGCCACACTCACCATGTCCTTTTTCACCACGTCAGCTGTGGAAATAAACTGCACTCGGCGCATATTTTTCGGATCGTGTATTGTTTTGGGCACATGCAGACAGCACCTTCTGATTACATCCCCTACAGGGAGAAATGAAAGCCAGTTCCAGCTCTGCAGCAGATTCAGCACTGGATGTAAATGTGAATTTGCACAGACTCCCTTACTGACAGGCTCTCTGGATGTAAATGTGAATTTGTACAGACTCCCTTACTGACAGGCTCTCTGGATGTAAATGTGAATTTGTACAGACTCCCTTACTGACAGGCTCTCTGGATGGAAATGTGAATTTGTACAGACTCCCTTACTGACAGGCTCTCTGGATGTAAATGTGAATTTGCACAGACTCCCTTAATCACAGGCTCCCTGGGGGCGGAGCCTTTCCTGACTGGCACATGAACAAAGTGTACTGAGCATGCTCAGAGTGCCAGACATTCAGTGGTGCTCACTAACGAACAGGGTTTATAATGCACTGCGGGCCCGTTCCACACACTCAATTCTGCTGCATCACTGCAGTGTGCTAATCTCTCCATCCATCTCTCTCTCCTGCTGTCCCAGCCCCTCTCTGCTCCCTTCTCTTCCTCTCGCTCCCATACCAGTCTCTCTCTTTCTGTCCTCCCTCATTTCCCTCATCTGTCTTTCCATTTTTTATCCTGCCATCCATCTTCATTTTCATAGCTTCAGTTGATTTCTCTCCCTTTCCTCCCCCTCCGTCCTCTCTTCTCTCTCCCCCCTCTCTTTCCCTCCTCTCTCTCTCTCTTTCTCTTTCTCTCCCTCTCTCTCTCGTGTTGTGCCCTCCCCTCACAGACAGTCCTGTGCACACTGATGCTCTGACCCAAGGCTGTGTTGTTATTTGTTACATGACACTTACAGGCATTCCCATACGTTGGGGGGGGGGGGGGGGGGTCATTATTGATGCAGAGCTGCCAGCTGCCCAATGTAGTGTGGCATTAAACTAAGCATTAAGCATCACTCTCCCTCTGACCCCGCCCCCCCCCCCAACGTATGGGAATGCCTGCTTCACAGTCCTGTTCACACATATTCTATTCACCCCTGACCAACGTAACACAGGACACACTACACTAGAGCACAGAGTTAGCGTTTGCTCTTTTTCTAGCGTCCTCATCGACGAATAAAGCAGGCTTTTGTCAAATAAACAATAAACAGCAGAAATGTCGAGTGCTGGTGTGGGTGGGCAGACGAGGAGGGGAAACAGCTGCGAATGAGAACACGTTTCACATGGTAGCTGACCTCAGTCTGGCGCTCGAGTCGAGGAGGAACGCTTCACTTCCTCCCCACCGGTGAGGTCATCGTTAAGAAATGGCTCCCTCTTGAGGAGCAGAGGAAAATAGCCCAGAAAAACCCCTCACAGATTACCATCTCAAGAGATGTTATCTCGCGTTAAAGCTGCATTTATTTATAAACACACGTGTCAGTTAACACTGCAAAAGCACTGTAATCATACGTTACTTAGTAACAAACTTTAACAGGCTATAAAAAAGCTGGAGGCCCCATAAATTCCTTCTCTGGCTTTACAGCCGAACACCCAGTAAACGTTATCATACCTGGGGTTGCTTTTTCTTTCTATTTACGATTATGGAAACAAAATGGGAGTGGACCTCTGGCATGAGGAGCCAACTGATCCCAGATGCAGCTAAACAAGAGCAACCAACATTCACATTCACATATTTAATATGAGAAAAAGTGTTCTCTTTTATACGTTTATACTTTTATATGTTTTATAAGACAATAAATTCCTCCAGTTAACAGTAGCATTAGCATTAACATTCTCACATGCTTGCATGAACTGCCCCGCATTCTAGAACAAATGGGGAGGCTCTGCAAACTGCTAAATGAGTGCAGCCAATCAGATGCTGATAATTTCACTTGAATCAGACTTCAACCAATCACAGCATCTTGCCATGGGGTGAGAAGTATTTTTGATTGGCTGGACAGTGATTGACAGAACGTTATGGGCTTCAAGAAGCCTCCCCCCTCCCACCCCTGCCATCACAACTGCATCCCAGCCCAGAGGAGTCCAGTTTTAGAGACTGAGGCCATTCCACTAACATTCAGCACAGACACTACAGTAGGGCTAGGTAACACACATATACACACATACACATATACAGACACACACACACACACGTACACATACACACACGCACACATACACACACGCACCCATGCACACACGTACACATACACACATGCACACACACACACAAACACACACGCTCGCACACACACGTACACACACATGGACACATGCATGCACACACACGTACACACACATATACACACACACACACACAAGCATGAACACATACATGCGCAGACACACGCACACACACACACACACACACACACACACATGCACGACCGAACACACACGTACACACACACGCACGCACGCACACACGTGGACATGTGCGGCTCTGGTAAGCAGCCACACATCACACCGTCAAAGCGAAACCTTGGACAGTGTCCCTGACAAAGTTCACTACACTAATCAGTAGTCTTGGAGAAGAGGGATGATAATGTTCCAATGCATAAAATGACTGGCATAAAAAACAGGCTAAACCATCACAGCACAGGCACGCGAGGACCCATAGATTCTGTGTAACCTAATCTAATAAACGAATCCTTCTGTTTTGTTATGTAAATATTGGGGGAATGAAAATATTTTATTGATGAAAGTGTTAAAAGGTTAATTTCTTAGGTATGGAATCTAACACTGGTTTGAAGCTTTAAGATCAGGCAAGAGAACATATAAAAGAGAGTTGTACAGTTCTCGGGTAATTAGGTGTGAACTAATTCTAGAGAATAAAAGATGAAGGACAGGACTGCATGCAGTATGTGACTGAACCCTTCCCCCTACAAACAGGGAAAACCACACGGAAATGTCCATCTATATAACAGGCCGCATTCTGGGAAATCACATGGTCAGTGTCTCAGAAAGTCCTTGCACACCTTGACTGGGCTTTACCTCACCAAATTCACAATTTACAAGCTGCCAGGCTGCACAGTCTGGCTTTGGACACAAAGAACATGCAGGCTCTTGCTAATAAGACTCATAACTCACGGCTGTTTTGAAAGGCTACAAGACATCCGAGTCCACCTAGGGTAGACGGTGTCTTTGTAGCAATCAAAGACACAGGCACACAAACACAAACACACACACACACACACAGATGCACACATTCACACACACACACACACACAGATGCACACATGCACACACACACACACACATGCACACAGACACAGACACACACACACACAGACACAGATACATGCACACACACACACACACACACACACACACACACACTCACACTCACACACACACACACACACACACTCACACTCACACACACAAGGATGCAAGAAGGCACACATAGTAAGGTTCTAGGAAATAAGCTATGTATCTACAACCGGTTCAGTGAAAGACAGGCAATCAACAGGCTTGACGAGACGATCCATCCTTGACCTCAGGTGACGAACAAGCAGGAGCACGCTCAGAGCTGCAGCCTGCTCCAAAGAGAGGCCTTTGATGCTCCGGGAACTTAAAACTATTAGCCTATTTATAGAAGGAGGCACCCTACACCAGGGCTGCCTCACAGAGAGAAGGCCAACAGTACACACTGTCAGAGGATAACTTACCCTAGCCAAAGCCAGATCTGAACCCTAACCCTAGCCAAAGCCTGATCTGAACCCTAAAACCCAATTGCAGCCAAACCCTGATTTGAACCCTAAGACCCAATTTCATCCAAACTCTGATCTAAACCCTAAAAGCCAATTTCAGCAAAACCCTGATCTGAACCCTAAAACCCAATTCTAGTCAAACGCCTTCTCTTAAATATCTCATTTTTCCATTAAAACTGATTTTTAAAAATAACCGACATAAAGAGACAATCGGACATAAAGAGGCAATGTGAGACAGCCAGAAGGTTCTTTCAGTAGAACCTTAAAAAACACCCTTGGGATGACTCCCTCACACTCGCGGAAAGATGCGCCACAGCGCTGGGGGGGGGGGGTGTGAGGGGGTGAGGGAGGGACGGATGAAGGGAAGGTGGCCGGTAATCCCCGGGTTTACCGGCTCTGCCACACACACCCGATCGGCTCTCAGCGCGCCCTGCCCTGACCTGTCCTCCTCTTCCCTGTGCGTTCTCCTGCCCTTGTCCCTGGAATCCGGGTCACAATGACAGCGAGTCAGCTTAGCACAGACTCAATCTGTCCTGCTGTCCCGCAGACGAAAACTCCCCTAAATAAAGAGGCTCGTTCATATACTGGACGAAAACTATAAGGTAAATTTAAACAAGAACACCACAGAATTCTTAGTTGACTCATGGCACTGCTCTTCAAAATGGCAGCACGCTGTACCAGACGTGGCTTTGTTTTGGTTAAAACGTGCTTCTCGGTCAGGAGGTCAGTAAGGTGGATTGCTAGGGGCTCAAACGTGCTTTCATACACCCTTCAGGTGAAATACATATTTGGAATGAACAAAGGTGAGAGCGAGGGGTAAGTTCAACTACAGGTAAAAGCACAGGTAACATAATCTGCTCCAAGGTAAAAATGAGATGCATTTACATTATGAGCGCGGTGAATACACAACCTCCACTTGTCTTGATGACAATGCCTGTTGTTTGTGGGTGGTTGATTAAAATAGAAAATAATAAATAACTTTAAATAAATATAGCATTTGTTCAATATAAAAATAACAAACTGAAATTAATTTGCTCAATAATTTTATTCTGTTTTTCCCTTTAGATATCAATAGTCAGTTTGCTTTTTTTTTAAAAATAAAGAGCAAAAAAAATTAAGTAGCCTATCTTTTGTGCTTAGCATATCTTTAAACTTACACAACAAAACATCAAACGGCACCTCCTCTTACTAGACAGGCCCAATAAAGTGTTTAGAAAGTGTAATGAATCCATAAACTGTCCTGGCTTGCCAAACCTGCACAAACAGATGACATCACAAGTGTCCAATAAACCGGAGGAAAGACACGTGCACAGGCATTAACACCGTAAACAGTATGCTCACAATAAATATGGTCTCTATAGCAACTTGTGCCAACTACACTTACATGCACGGGTGAATGCGCCAATTTTCACTTGCACATCTTTTCCACTGAGGTCACGTAAGCGAGAGCAGCATTTTGCTGAAAGCTGAAAGCTGAATTTTGGACAGCACCCGAGGAAACGCGATTTCATGGGAGAACCAGCCGGTGGCGGTTGCCAGGAAACAGCTGGGTACCTCCGTCCTTGTTGATTCCAGCGAGGAGAAACTGCTGGCTAAAGCGCTAGCGAGCTAGCTCATTCCTGAGAAACCGCCAAAAGGGAGTCAATGGGGGCCTGGGTGATAAATCAACGCAAATCTAATTAAATCTACAGCACAGTAGACACCGACATCACGTAACACTTGGGCAAGTTCTATTCATCTTTAAGTCGAACTTATTTGACTTAAGCACAAAAAACTCCTTCATCGTTGTGTATTTTTGGTCTGCCAAACTTTAAAGCTGATGGCTTATTTAATTGTTGAGGGGAAAATTCTACACTCAGAGAGGACCAACTTCCAGACCAGCTAACACACACACAGCTGAGAAAACACAGCTCTCAATACTGCCTTTACCAAAGAAACCCTCACAGGAAAACATCAGGACTGAAGCTGATTCTGGTGGACATGGCCTTCAGAACGACTTCTCGCATAACCACCCCAAAGATAATACTGCCCCCCCTCCTGGGGCAGTAAATGGGGCAGATTGATCTTCCAGGGCAGTTGTGCGACACACACGCTCAGCCAGACAGCACAAAGATCCCAAAGCTATAAATAAGTGTGACAGAAATACAATGTGTATTAGTGCATGGTGTATAAGTCATGCCCCTGTAACCACCTGCCAAAAACACCTGTGCCAATCTTGCGCAGAGCTTGTTCCCCACCTTTCACGCCCCAGTGACCCCCAAACAGCCCTTCCCCTGACAGAGACAGTCCGCCATGCACACAGACGTTTTCCCTCACTGTCGCTTGTTATTTATAACGCTCCAGAAAATATTTTTACCAAAGCCCGCATCTTGGGACGACTGGCTCATCCAAGTATGATGTCATGCTCAAGAATTCACGCCAATAAAAAAACAAAAAAACACTATCACAGGATACGGTTCAAATGGAGCAGGAACAAAAATCTCTTTCGGACTTCGGACACCGCGGTCTCTGGACGTCCCCGCAGGTGAGGAAGACTGCCAAACAGGACCTGAAGGCAGCAGTAACGACGGCGACGGTCATAACAGAGCAAAGGTCCGAGGCGGCAGTCGAACTGCGTCCAGTTTGCGGGACTTCCTCCTTTTTTGCGTCAGTTTTTGGCTCTGATTTCTGGCTCCCCCGATGCTGCCGGGTAAATGTGTGGCTTTGTAGTGGCAGCTGGCAGAGTTTCTCAATCTAACAAGTTACACACACAAATAAAAACACACCCTCCTGTCCTCCAGAGCTTGTTTCTGCCCATTGGCCCATTTGGCTCCGTGGGGACATTCGCTTGGGAGAGGAGATCTGAACGTGTCGTGACGTCACTAGAAGGGCTTGTCTGACATGTACTTTTACTGGCCTGTATGGGCGTACCACTGTTTCAGAAAATTAAATGTGTGTGTGTGGGGGAGGGGGACTGCAGCATTAGAGTTTAGGCTTGCTGGCCCAGAGCCACGTCTATCTGCTGAAAAAAGCCTGCCCATCACAAATGGAAATGAGACCGGCACACAGGCGCTGAGTCGGGGACGGGGGACGGGGGACGGGGGGGGGGGGGTCCAGGCTGTTTCCTGGCAGCACACACACCACTGTCACAACCCTGTCTAGTAATCCTTCCAGGAGTGGAGTCAATCAGTATTAGACCTTTTTTATTCTTTTTTTTTTCCTGGCTATTCCTCATGGCATTGATAGCAGACGCCATTGTTTAAACAGAAATGAACGTTTTTAAAGGTCATCGCAAAGATTAATGGGATATCTTTCCTGATGCTGCTTTCAGACAGTAGGCAGCGTTCTGTGATGCATACGAATCAGAACGGAGCTTAAAATTGTGATTTTTATTTGCTTCCTGCCTCATAAGTCAGCGTTTCGGTGAAATGGAAGGCCGCTGGGGTCCAGCCCCCGTACGCCAAGCGAAGGGAAATGTGAGGGGAGGAGGGATCAGTGGCTCCTCTAGAGTATGATCATGTTAGAGGAGGGATCAGTGGCTCCTCTAGAGTATGATCATGTTAGAGGAGTGATCAGTGGCTCCTTCAGAACATGGTTAGAGCTGGAGGAGGGATCAGTGGCTCCTTCAGAACATGATCAGAGCTGGAGGAGGGATCAGTGGCTCTTCTAGAGTATGATCAGAGCTGGAGGAGGGATCAGTGGCTCCTTCAGAACATGATCAGAGCTGGAGGAGGGATCAGTGGCTCCTCTAGAGTATGATCATGTTAGAGGAGCGATCAGTGGCTCCTCCAGAACATGATCAGAGCTGCTTAGTCGAATCCAGAGAACCTGAGATATCTACAGACTACAGAACCACAGCCCCGAGTCTAAGGTCTGCATGAGCTTGTTACTCTGTTCTTTCTTCCCACTCAATTACTGACTACATCAGCTCAGACAGATGAACCACTGGCACGTCACCTGACCCACAGGTGTGTCACCTGATCCTCCCTCTCTTTGACAGCGCAACGCTGTAATCATCCAGGTTGCGTAATGCGGTTCTCTCGCTGACGTGAGGCCTCCACAAGCAGCTGTAACCGACAGAGACGTCTCCACAGTCAGTCTGACAGGTTAGGAATCCGGAGGCGAACAGGGGAGGGAGCGTCAGACATGAAAGGCGAAGTGCTCTGCATTCCGCAGTGAAGCATTCTGGTCTGCGGCGTAGAGGAGCGGCGGCTAAAATACGCGCGCGGACAGGCCCGTCCGCGCAGCCAGAGCAATCCCGCCGTCTGCTGCCCGGTGTGTCACACAGGAAACGTACCCACGGGAAACAAAAGACAGACCTGACTACAGTTCCTGTGTGAGGGTGGAAGTTTGGGGAAAAGAGGGGGTGTGTGTCTGGGGTCGGGGTGGGGAAGGGGGGGGGGGTGTCTGGGGTTGGGGGGGTGTGGATAGCTCTGCCTGCCACTCGTTGCTCTCACACCCCGCGCTAACAGCAACCGCAACATCGCATCTATCATTTAAAACAAGAAAACATAAACAAAACAAAGATGGCCACCTATTTTCTTAGTGTATGTGGGTCAGTTTTAAACACATGTGCACAGCGTGTGGGGAGAGGCTCAGGGCTGGGTCTGAAGAGACAGCGCTGACGTAGCATTAGCGTACCCGCGGACTAGGCTAACAGCGCCGCGCGTGGAGAGCGCGGCCCTGAGGGGCAGCAGTGCTGCGGCCGTCAGCTCGCTCTGAGAAACAGGGCCACGGGTTAAATGGGTTCAGCTGTGAGCTACGAGGGGCTAGCAGAAAGCTCAGCCGACAGGTTTACAGCAGTACACACACGCGCTAATTAAAAGGAGTCGCAGCACATTAGTTAAGACAGGAGGTCAGGGGAATTAAGACTTTGGGTGCAGGGCAAGAAGCCCAAGGTCCAGCACATTATAGATTTCATTATCTTATGTGAAAATAGTCATTCATTCACTCATTACATCTGATTTTATTCTGCCACTCAAATTGGCATAAATTGAGACTGACAGTGTTCTGGTCAAATTTATAGAATGAGAAATAAGGAGCACCTTGCTCCCTCTTCTGGATGTGAGATTATTTTCACACCACAAAACAATTTCATTACCCAAACTTTAAATATTGTTTCCTTCCCGCTACACTTTCAAGTGAAGTTTTAGCAGTGATTAGGTGATCTTTCCAGTATGCTCCAATGACCTCTGAACCGTTTAGCACACAGGTATAACACACAGGTATAATGCACCATCAGCATCACCGTGAGCCGCGAATCACCAGCTCAGACGGAATGGCGAAAGGTGAAGCAGATAACCACCGAGATAAAGTAAAAAGTTACTCATTTTATTTTAGCTCTGTTTGACCAGACGGGTCGACTGAGAGATCGGTTATCTTTCGCAGAGATGACCTGGAGAGTCACATTTAACAGAAGCAGGGCAACACTGAGGTATCGCCGGGAAACTGACCTGTGTAAAACCCAGTAAGACATTTCTTCAGAAGTCGTAGGGGTCAATTAGTCTCACTGATAAGCTTGTTTGGGCAGAGACACCGGGAAGGGGTGAGAGATAGGCCTCTGCGTTTAACAGCTACGGCAAACATGGAGGAGAGGGTCGGGGGGGGGAGGAACCGAGTCAGCTTCGACTTTTCCCCCCGTTTTTCCAAATCACCTGGTTCCTGTTTATGAGGTACAGTTCCTTTAATTAGGTATACGACAGCAATTTTTGAACTTTACTGGATTTCTACACTTCAGCATGACTGTGTTACAAACTTTAATGTGACAGGTCACCTTTAAGAATTTCAATACCAATATTTATTAAACGTATTTTTTTTTTGTAATTTTAACATTCAATTTCATGTTCTCCAAATCAATTCAAACAGTGACTTTTTGTTAAAATGTTATCAACAAAACTACAACAACATTAGCAGTAAAATTCAAATTAAGTTTTTACAACTATTAATGTGACGTATCATTACACTGAATGCTTAGTCATACTCAGCACCTTTTTTCAGGCAGAAACACAGGTCTGTTAAACACGTCACAGGTGGAAATTCAGCTCTATGAAATTAGCAGTCTACTGAGATCAGCAGTCTACTGAGATCAGCAGCCTCGTCGTTCCTGTTCCATACCCCACCTCCTACGGTTATGTTACAGCTTCACTATTCAGTTCCAGAGTTAATCAGCTGAAACACAACCACTTCCGTAATGCAGCACATCCCAAGATGCATTGTGTGCTCTGGGCCAGAACAACAACGCGACAGAACGCTTTGTTTCCTTCATAGCAGGCTTAACAGCATTGATAAAACCATCAATCAAACACACACACGCACGCGGTGCACACACACAGACACACACGCACACACACGCAGCACGCACACGCTCACGTGCACACGCACGCATGCACACACACACTCATGCACACGCGCACATGCACGCACACGCAACAAACGCGCTCTCGCGCATACACAGCATACACACACAGTCAGATGTTATCCGCTTCTGAAATCAGGAAGCAGCAAAAATCACCACTACCCAGATGTAGGGAGGAGGATTCTAAGGAATGAGGGGGGGTTGGGCACTGTCTCTGCAGCTGTACTGCAGGGGTGTGTTGTTTCCCAGAATGCTCTAGCCTACAGACAGAAGGAAGCTGTGGCGAGCAGCGGGACGGACAGCCAGCAGGGGCGTGGCCATGAGTCACCATATGACCTCATGCGGCCAGCCCCGACAGACTGAGCTCTCCTGCATGGGCGTCGCCCACAAGTCAGTACTGTGATTGCCATGGAAACGCAGTCAGGCAATGGCGCACAGACCCATCTTTTGTTTCTCCCATTTTCTCTCTCTGTCTCTATCTCTCGGTCTGTCCCTATCTGTGTCTCTCTCTCTCTCTGTCTCTGTCTGTCTCTCTCTCTCTCTCTCTCTATCTCTCGGTCTGTCCCTATCTGTGTGTCTGTCTCTGTCTCTCTCTCTCTCTCTCTCTCTATCTGTCGGTCTGTCTCTCTCTGTCTGTCTCTGTCTGTCTCTCTCTCTGCCTGGCTGTTTCTCTCAATTTAAATTTCAGTTTAAAGGTGCTTTATTGGCATGAAATGCACAGTGTTGCCAAAGCAAGAGTCAAAAAGAACAACAGTAATAACAAGAATAGATTAATTAATCAATTAATTAATTAATTAAATTACAAATTAAAAATAATAATAATAATTATAATAATCAAATAAAAATCCACTCTACAACCTGTAAACTAATATACACATAATATATGCACATATTATCTGTGTGTGTGTCTCTCTCTGTCTCTGTCTGCCTGACTTGTGGAAAAGTCGCTTGCGTTGGGCGTGACTAAATGCTTTCATACCTTACTGACATATGTCCTCTCTCTCTCTCTCCATCTCTCTCCCTCCCTCTCCCTCGCACACACCCTCTGGCCCTGTGCACACACATCATCCGCTCCAAGCGCAGTCATCCTCGGGCGTTTTCCTTCGCCATTACTACACGTATGACGCAGCACACACGCAGCAGGGCAGCGCAGTGCCACAGGCCCGAAGGCACAGCACCCCCGGACAACAACAGAACAGAGCTCTCTCATGATTCCCTGCTTCGGCTGCGGCCCCCAGCTCGGACGGCCCCGCGGTCGGGGGGCCACGCCCGGATCGGACGGGCCCTCTCGGAGCGACGCGCGTCCTCCGTCCGTTTCGCAATCCCCCGCTCCAAACAAACCCCGAGCATCATGAAGACAAACCTGCTGAGCCCGGCGTTATTTACCAGCACAGTTGGTTTAAAGGGGACCACCCCACCTACACACACTACGCGAGGCTTCGCTCCTTTACCTCCGTCGCTCGTGTGTATTTGCCTTAAGGGACCGTCTGTTTGGCCTAAACCCTGAGCACACTTTTTCGGCAGTGCGCTTGCGACACTGGCCGAACGCGTGTTTGCGAGATGGCGTGCAGCCCCAGGCCTACGTAAGGCCATCGCTCTAAGCCAGCGTTTCCCAACCCGGTGTGCCGGGAATTAAAAAATGAATTAAAAAAACTTCAATGAACAAATCCCATTCGCAAAAGCCGAAATAAACGTCATTAAAACGCGTATCGCTTAATTAAAACCCCAAAAGAACATTTAGGCCTGCTGTTGGCGCGTCACATCAACGTCAGCACGTCGCTCACGGTTTTTTTCTGTCGGCGTGGTGCGCCATGAGATTCTGTAAATTCAGAAAGTGTGCCGCGGAAGGAAAAAGGTTGGGAAACGCTGCTCTAAGCATCAGGGCAGCTCTGTCGCTGCAGACGCGCACACACACACACACTGAGTCATCGGCCGGCCCTCCAGAAAAGCACTGCAGGAAGGATTCGGAGACTACTTTCACTACGGGCTCGCCGATTCACTCCAGCGCCGCGGAAACATTCCTGTCGGAGAGATGAACGGCCCGAGATCGGGAAGCTTGTTTTCCGCGACACAAGCGCGCCCATCCGGGGACGCGTGACATCATCCCCGGCAAGCTTCCGTCATGATGAGTTAGCATGGCGTACTGAGCGTCAGTCGTGCGATGACCTAACAAATGAAGTCACTGTTTGATGATTTTTGCTGCACAGAATTTCTTGCCAGTCAGATTCTTCAAAGTAGAGAGGCAAAGTAACGACGGAGTATAACCCTGACCCCTTGAAATATTTTTCAGATATGGCTGAAATATCCCGTTCCACAATATTTCACAGTGTGGATCCAGTATGGAACAATCCACATATTCTTAAAAGATGAGCTTCCCAAATTGGGTCTGATAATCGTACACCAACAATGCACCTCCTGTGCTGCATACTCACGGAGGAGGGTTCTTATCTCTGTCGAGAAGCACATGACATCACACCACACTCCTGAGGGCTAACGGGTCATTCACAGTGCCTGCCTGCCCCACTTCACACTCATACCCATGATTCCCTGCTACACTCCACATTCATACCCACAATTCCCTGCTCCACTCAACATTCATACCCATAATTCCCTGCTCCCCCCCACACTCATACCCATGATTCCCTGCTACACTCCACATTCATACCCATAATTCCCTGCTCCACTCCACATTCATACCCATGATTCCCTGCTCCACTCAACATTCATACCCATGATTCCCTGCTCCACTCAACATTCATACCCATAATTCCCTGCTCCACTCAACATTCATACCCATAATTCCCTGCTCCCCCCCCACACTCATACCCATGATTCCCTGCTACACCCCACACTCATACCCATGATTCCCTGCTACACTCCACATTCATACCCACAATTCCCTGCTCCACTCAACATTCATACCCATAATTCCCTGCTCCCCCCCCACACTCATACCCATGATTCCCTGCTACACTCCACATTCATACCCACAATTCCCTGCTCCACTCAACATTCATACCCATAATTCCCTGCTCCACTCAACATTCATGCCCATGATTCCCTGCTCCACTCCACACACATGCCCACAATTCCCTGCTCCACTCAACATTCATACCCATAATTCCCTGCTCCACTCAACATTCATACCCATAATTCCCTGCTACACTCCACATTCATACCCACAATTACCTGCTCCACTCAACATTCATACCCATAATTCCCAGCTCCACCTCACGCTCGTACCCATGATTCCCTGCTCCACTCCACACTCGTATCCATAATTCTTTGGTGCAGTCCACACTCATACCCATGATTCCTCACCTCACTGCTAAACTGGACTTGATAAACTGGCTGGTGCCTGGAAAAAAAAACTCCACCCTTGCCCCACTATTATATAACACTCCTCCTCTAGCTGCAGATTGCTGGAACAGAACAGACAGAAACATGCTCCTAACACACATACATACACACACACACACACACACACAGGCACACACACACACACATACACATACACACACACACGTACACACACATATACACATACATACACACACACACAAAACTAACAAGGACCTCAAAGTGAATTGCAGACAGAAAGTTGCTGTAAAGGACAGAGAGTGTGCAGTATATTTAGCAGTGCTCGGCGGAAGAGGGGCTGGCTGAGATTTGAGCTCAGAGATTTAAAGCGCAGAGGGATTTCCAACACCTGCCCGTCTCCAGTATTTCACACGCACAGCATTTAGACCCTCAATATCCGTCTGTCTGTATGGACTCATCAACGACTTAGCCCTCCAAACGGCACTGTCTTCTATCCGTACATCAGGCAATTAATCCGATCCAATTACACAACTAAAGACTTCAAGCATAATAAATGGGTTTACCCACAATTAAAATCCATTCACGTGATTGAAAGGCTGAATAATTTGACGAAAATTTCCAAATGAATAGAAAAGCGGCCTTATCAGTGGTCTTATCCAATAATGCAGACACACAGTTCAAAGACCAAATCATACTTGAGCAATGTGAACTTTTGCATCTTTAGAACAGCAAACAGGCCTAGGCTATATGTTTGCAAACCCAAATAACGATACAGGGTATCATCGTTACAGAGTAAATCATTTTTTTCTAGACGTGCTAAATAAATATTGCATTTTCACTGAATATGCACAATTTCTAGTGTTGGGTTGTTTGAATACAAGCACAGCACTGCCATCACAGAGATATTGAAACAGCTTCAATAACGGTCATGCAGTAATAGCTACAGGTAATAGCTTCCTGACAACAGTGTGCCTGGTCCAATGGGAAGACCCAAACATACGCTGACTTTCTCCAAACCGTGTTAATTACATTCTCGGGGGTGAGAGGTTCAGCCGGTTCTAAGTGTCTTTGCGGCAGAACATATTCGCGGACGGTCGTCGGCTCAAGGGCGGAGACCGGGCCGGTCGAGAGGACGAGAGCGGAAAAGTGCTAACCTAGACGCCACGCGAGGTCCACGGGCTTCTCCTGGAATCCGACGGACCAAAAATAGCGCACGCCGCTCTGGGGAGACGAACTCACAGGCACGCCAAACTGCTTTCGCTCGACGGCTCGAGTTGGGGCACAATCGTTCACGCAGTGTTATAAACACGTGCCATGTGCATAAGCTGTTATTAGCTTACATAATTCAATGGATCAAAAGGAGAAATAAGGAATAGTTCTGGCAGACACTACTGTACGTTATGCTGCCAACTTCTCATGCACCACCCTGGGCATGACCAAGCAATAAACAGCTTACCAACTTAACGACAGTGGTGCTAATATGGACACTTTAGAGCAGCGTTTCCCAACCGGGGTGCCGCGGCACTCTGGTGTGCCGTCAGGCGAGGTCAGGTGTGCCGTGTGTGAAAAATCCTGAATGTTCAAATGAATTTAAAAAACTTCAATGAACAAATCCCATTCACAAAAGCCAAAATAAATGTCATTAAAACGCGTATCGCTTAATTAAAACCCCAAAAAAACATTTAGGCCTGCTGTTGGCACGTCACATCAACGTCAGTACGTCGCTCACGGTTTTTTTCTGTCGGCGTTCTGTGTGCCGTGAGATTCTGTAAATTTGGAAAGTGTGCCGCGGAAGGAAAAAGGTTGGGAAACGCTGCTTTAGAGAACTTACCTAGAGAGAGAGAGACCTGAGTGAAGTGGTTGAATCTTCCTGCTATTTTGTAGATTCAAACATTTCACTCAGGGCGAAAACTTACATTTGAAAATACCTTAGGAAAACCAATGACAGAAAGATACATACAAACACACACACACACACACAAACAAAAACAAACACACACATGTAAATAAACACAATCACACACACACTCACACACGCACACTAACACACATAGACACACACACACACAAACACATACACATGCAGAAACTCCAGTCTTTATAAGAAAGGGATATTTTCCAATAAGACTACACTGAAATTAGATTTTTACTTTTGTACTGACTCTGAGGTCACAACAGCCAAAGCAATCCAGTAATACAACGAAACACCAGGCCTTTCCCCTTGCTTTCTCTCCTCTCTATCTCTCTCTGTATCTCTCGTTCATTCTTTCTTTCTTCCCCTCTGTATCCATATATCTCCTGTTTATCTCCTCCTCTTTCTCCATCTCCAACTCTCCCCCTCTCTCTTTTTTTCTCTCTCTCTCCTGTGGCATGTCCATTGTAGTGGGCACTGCCAGCACGCGGGGGGGGGTTTAATAGCTTCTGCTGCTGAGAGTGCAGACAGCTCAGGTTTCGCCGAACGGGCTATGCGCTAACGCCGTCCCCCTGGCACAAACACGCATCCCTCTCAGCCCCGCCCACAAAACAGAGACAAAGGGCTCCACCCGCGACCCACTGGCAGGGCAACACCCCCCCAGCCCCCCCAGATCGCTCGCCGGGGGGGCATGGGGGGGGAGGGGCACTCAGTCGGACACAACGCGCCTTTTGTGGGCTGGGCAGGCACTCGGAGGTGGGCGGAGCCTGCAGACTGGGTGGGTCAGGGAGCCGGATTCCGACGTGCCAGGCCCTGAGGATCATGGGTAGGAAAGGCCGGACGTGGGAGGGAGAGAGAGGGGGCAACACAAAGATGAGGAATGTCCTCCCCAACGACATTTCTCACATCCAAGGCCACACTGACTGACCCCACGGCCAGAGACTCAATCCTATTCTCCATTTCCATAGCCACACAATGGAATTTCACAGACAAGGGCCTTAAACAGGGCCTTATTTATCAAATATAATGAAAGCATAGCAAAAGCATAATACCACACAAAAATACTGCGAGAATCAAATTTTGCTTGGTCATTGGTCCAGAGCTGCTGACTTCTGCAGTTAAGCGTAATTCAAATAAGCTCACAGTATTACTCACAGATGATTTAATGATTGCCAATTAATTAGGCTATATGACGTCCTTATTTGGGGCGACTTACAGAACATTCTTAACCATGGTCACGCAAAGCCACAAGCTGCAAAGTTCCCAGCCCAGATACAGAAGCGCTAAGCTACATTTTAGTATCTGCCCGACCAGTACACGTCTGGCAATTCATTATCTCACATTCACTGAATCCAGACACCAGCCAAACCCCCAAGTGACATCATCCAGAATTTTGTCAAACTGATTAGGATCTCCCATTCCTTAAATTATTAGCCTATATTAAGTTTCTTCATTCCTTTATATGTATCAAAACCTTCACGTAGTTTCTACATTATCGGACCTGTGTTTTGTAGTTGTTACAATGACCTTCGATATGCACTTATTGTACATCACTTTGGATAAAAGCGTCTGCCAAATAAACGTAACGTAATATAATGTTATAGTTTTTGTTGGAATGTAAGAACTGTAACCGTGTCACTGTTCGAGACACACTTTCATTAAAATAAAATGCATGAGTGACGTGGACAGAATACCACACCCCTCGCCGAAAACAGAGAAATGGGAACGATAAAAACAGCAAGACGCCGTCAGGCAGCAAGATGGCGGCCACAGGCTCCGGCCAAGCGGAATACACACATGCGCCGTGAGGACCTTTTCACGTAGGAAGACACACACACACACACACAGGGCGGGGCGCATTTTAATCTGATCTGCAAACGGTCAAATCAAGCGCTCGGGACGGAGGAGGGTAGGAGCCGCGTGCCGTAAATCCCCCCCGACGCGCTCCCCGCCCCCTGGAACGCCCGCGGACAGAACCGCACCGGGGACGGTGCGGTAACCAAGGGCAGAGGCGAACCTGCGCGGCGCGGTAACCAAGGGCAGAGGCGAATCTGCGCCGAGGCCTGCCCTGCCGGGCCAGGGACGGGGGGACGAAATACAGTCAGGATGACATCACAGAGAGAAAGAAGGGCGAAGGTCAGAGGAGAGACAAATGGGGGTGGGCTTTGAGGGTCAGATGACTGGACAACTGCTAGGGCTAATTAGACAGCTTCGTCAAGGGGGTGCGGTCTACCGATGTGTATCTACGGCAACACTGCTCCTTTAATCAAGAGAAGTACAAACGGATATCTATGGTGATAATAATGAAAAGGCCTTCCTTGTGAGATATATATATATATAGGCCTAGTCATAATGCCTGCTTTAAAACACACGTGCTCTTTGTGTTAAAAGCACTGTTAAAATATTGTCAGTAAAGCAGTGTCACTTGGACATACTGTAAGCAACATCATAGCAGCCTTTCAATGTCCTGTGAGACCAGCATACTGTTAAATTGAAAATACTTCTCTGGAGATATTTCTGAACAAGTCTTTTTTATTTTTTTTTATTTCACCTAATCTTAGTGTAGACAACACTGACAGGACTCCAATGTAGCTGTAGGAAAAATCGGAGGTAATTATGGTGTTATGCTCATAAAAAGTTACAGTATAAAAACACACATGCGTCTGGTCAAACAGGAAGCCTGATCATAGCTTTTATATATGTAGTTGTGTTGTTTCCACAAATCATTAACATTTTTGGAGTGGCTTTTGAAATCACAAAGTAAAAATTTGGAAAACCAATCACATCGGTGTGTTCAAAGGAACAGAATTTGGATTGAGACACAAACATATTCAAATCCTGTTTGTCACGTGTAAATGAGAAAGCTAGCACACGTCACCGGTTTGTTAGCTAATGCACAATGTATCCGTGCCCCGCCCTGTTGGTCTGCACTAAATCACCCGGCACGATGAACTCTCTATGAAGTTATTTATGAATCACTGAATGGATTCACAGCTGAAGCTCAAAAGCTACACAACAGCATTTGTCAGTTCTTGACAAGAGAGGTGTGGCACCTGAAGAGACCTTTTCATGAAAGCGACTGAACTAAACCCGCAAATAAACGCCAGACAGCTGCTGATAACGGGCCCCGAAACCACATCACACGGGGACCACGAGTAATAACCACAGCACAACGCAGCATAACGCAGCACAACACAGCACAACGCAGCACAACACAGCATTACACAGCACAACGCAGAGATGCTAAACCAGCAGTAGCGCTGAAGGACCTGGGATATCAAATGAACAGCCAAAGTCAGAACATGTTCGCTGGTCCATTTAGTGAAGAGAAAAGCCGCTACTTCCTCCAGTGTAGAGAGCTATTAAGGCTATTAAGCGGCTTCCCTGTGGTAGATAGTGAAATAGGACTGGAACAGACGTCTTAAAGACCAAAGGACAGCATGTCCATATCGTCAGCCGTTCAGCAATCAAATGCAGTTAGCATTTTGCATTACTTTAATTTAATTTAGCACTGTCATGGTGCAAGTGAAACCAAAACAAAATGCTAATATGTTCCATCTTCAAATGGAGAAATTAGCATTGTCAGCTGTAACATAACTTAATACAGTATGTATGTCGCCACTCCTAGCAATCTTTCACTGAAGCAGAGGAGCAGGCCGACTCAGAAACTTATTTTGTTGTTGTTGCTCTCTATCAATGAACTATGAAAAATAATAAACATTTTTTTTGATGTTAAACAGCTCTGATGAAAATTAAACGTGATAATTTAGTTTCTTGTACCTCGTATTGAGGTCTACACTTTGGAAAACCTCACGTTAAGAGATGTTAAGAGACAGCTTACAACTCCGCCACTACAGATGAATCCAGTCTAACAAATGGAAGGTCCTTTACAGTTTTTCTCAATTGCTAACACACTAAAACTGGTTCTTTTAGAAAAAACTCCCAAATTATTACTTCAGTTCTCAGAGGACCAACACATCTCTCAAAACTATAAACACTTTTCACTTGTTTTAACACATGCTGCAAATTGTTAAACTTTTTCTGAAAATCTCTACAAACAAATGCTCTCATGAATCACTGGTTACACACTGTGCTCATGCAACAAACACTAGTAGTCAAAACAGTTAACTCAAGTCATCACAACCTAAACTCAGGTAACACACCTTTCTCTAGGTACAAACACTTGGCAGCAAAATTGTTTACACACCGGTCACAATCTCTGGATCAATAAATAGGGCCACAGTTTGCGTCTGTGTGCTTTTGAACAATGGATCCTCAAAATGGACAAGCTGTCCAAAGATCAGGAAGACAAAGGAGACGAAGAGACAGGAGACAATTTGTCCCAGACGAAATACGTGCCACCTTGATTGACCATGTGCTGGTGCATGGTATGATGATGAGGGAAGCTGGACAGAGAGTTCAGCCAAACTTGAATCGTTTCACAGTGGCATCCATTGTCCATACTTTCAGACAAGAAAACAGGTACTATAATTTACTGTAATGTTACATATTGTATCTGCTGTACTGCTGTGAGAGGATATGCTGTCTATGTAATGTTGAAGTGTATTTACAGACTATATGTTCTTTAGATTTTATTGCTGTTTGTTTATAGTGCTGCATATACTGAGTTCCTTTTATGAATGCTACTCTCCTTTGAAAATACTACATTTTTTTCTTCCTTCAACTGTGTTGTGGTTACTGTACAGTACTTTTCACTCAGCATCACTTTTCAGTACTACAGATAAAATATTTGGAAATTTGCACACTCCCTCATTTGTTAGTAGTGTAACATTGCAAAGATCAAAATATGAATACCATAAAATAAGTAGAATAACCAGGAGAAAATAACTCCTGACGCACTGCTATAAAAGTTTTTTACAGTAGTGCTTTGAATTTATCTCACTGATGTGTTATGGGTAATCTACATTGTCTGTGTTTTCGATGGCTTGTGTGTGCCATTTGAAGGCAAAGTTTAATTTTGATGGAAGAGTATATGTTTTTGAGAAGATAATTTGAGTTTGGCATGGATGTTTGAGGTTTGTGCTGATTGATGTGTAGTTTTGGGATTGTGTTAATAGTTCTGAGAAAAAGGGGAATTGTTTCATTAAATGTGTCTTAGCAATCCAAAAAAACTGTAATGAAGGAAAAGTCATTCATTAGAATCCCATCCATAATGATCCATGCAATTTGCAGACATCCCAAACCTGCACACAATGATACAACAAATACTGTTGTATTTCTGTGACTCTGTTCAAATCCTAATAGGAATAAAGCCATAAGAGTTAATGTATGTTTGTATACTGTCAAGAGTTTGTTGAAGGTATCTTTCTGGGGTTTATCATTGATATATTGCTGTAGTCGGATTCAGAGATGCCAATCAGTCTCAGTTTATAGCAACCGTACCAGAGATAAAACTACACTTTTATAGAGAGATAACTCAAACAAGATATTAACTATAGAGAAGCTCCGGAGAACTGTTCTTGCTAATTAGCAGTTTAACTAGAATGTACTGTAGCTTGGCAACCATTCCATGGCAACACACCTCGACACACTGACGGCCAATTTAGGAGCCAACGCATCACAACATGAGAAAACAAGTCAGTGAAGTGCAACAGGGGGTAATGTTTCAGAACATCTGTGTTGCTTTCATCTGGAGTTACAATAACGTGAATGCCATGGTGGTGTCACTGGAGAACAGGAGTGTCTTGCACAGTGCTGTGCCTCTTCTAGGTATTTCATTTTCACTCACTTCTTAAAATGTTTCATTTTCACTTTTCCCATTTGCCTTCTTTGTTTTTTGAGCCTTACTATGTAATACTAATCTTATTGCAAATTTTGTAACTCGCTCAATGAAACGAGAGGTTATGGAGATGGTGCTTGGTGTGGCCTGATAGATCAGCAACACACAGCAAGAATCTGGGGTAGCGCGCCAAAGGCGATGTTTACAGGAGCAAAGCCTGATTACCGCTACTCACTCACCATACACAACCCTTAAATCCTCAAATGCTACAAACACAGCTAGGGCAAAAACAAGCAGGCCGGCCGCAGGCTGTATATGACATCAGTAAGTTAAGATGGGGCACATATTAAAAACCACAATCTCAGCTGAAGTACTGTGTCCATGTAAACTATCAGACAGCATACGGCTGTGATGAGGTCATACGTAGGTCTCAGAGTTTCTGCGTAACCGGCCACAGCATCACCCAAGGAGGGTTTTATTCTCCATCACTGCACCACAGTGACTGCTCTGGTCGACGAGGCCCTCCCTGCAGGCCAGCGAAGGAAGTGCAGTCCTCGGACACGACGGCTGCACGGCTCAGCTGGAAGACTGCAGAAAAGAACACCGTCGCTAACCGGGTGCGTACACTCATCTACACACTGAGAGTGTGTACCCACACCTACAAACAGCAAGTGTGTACACTCATCTACACACTGAGAGTGTGCACCGACACCTACAAACAGCAAGTGTGTACACTCATCTACACACTGAGAGTGTGCACCCACACCTACAAACAACAAGTGTGTACACTCATCTACACACTGAGAGTGTGTACCCACACCTACAAACAACAAGCGTGTACACTCATCTACACACTGAGAGTGTGTACCCACACCTACAAACAGCAAGTGTGTACACTCATCTACACAATGAGAGTGTGTACCCACACCTACAAACAGCAAGTGTGTACACTCATCTACACACTGCAACCACTCACAACCCACCTACACACTGCGAGTACTCACACGTACCTACACACTGCGAGTACTTACACAGGACAGACTGTACCCACTCCTCCAAACAGAGCGCTTTCATTGGATAAGCCACTGATCCACGCCCAGGGCTGCTTTTCAACTCTCCTCAGTGAGTGCCCGTCTTTATCAAGACTGACATCCCCTTCAGCAGCCCACCCCCACCCCCCCATCCCAGGCACCCCCCCACTCCCCCGCTCCCCCCCCCCCCATTACAGCCATCAGGGCTTCAATGGGAGGCTAAAGTGGTATTGAACGCTCGGGCGCTCAGAGAGCCAGAACAGCTAGCGGCGGGGTCCTCGGGGCCCGTTAGGCCCCGCCCCTAATCCGCGGGAGGACAAGCTCATCACGCTCAGCGGCGCACGTCTTCCGGCGCTACGGCACCGACGCCGATAAAGCGCTAACAACGTGGAAAAAATGTCAACCGCCGCGTTTCGCTTTAATCGAAAGGCCGGACGACGGATCTAAACACCCATGCTGCTTTTATAGCTCATTACCGACTACAAGGACACACCAAAAAAAGAGAAAAGGAGCCTAACCCTGGAATGAAGGCTAATCTGAAACGGTTGGTAAAAAGGACAGGAAGCGCCATGACAACTGATTCGCTCTTCCTTGATGGTGAATTCACTTATTAAAGGACGCTATCGGCAAGGCCTCTCGGAGATGCTTAACAAGATATCTTTATTCCCAGAGTTGTTTCTATTAAGCAGTAATCTGATCTCTCTGCAGCTCATTTCTAATGTGCTGGTTCCTGGCTGCATTGTTCAGTTAGTCACCACCAGGCTTTCTCCCTTATAATCACACTATGTGTGAAAAGGATCATATTAAGAGAAGTAAAGGGCCATGTCTGGGTGCTGTGTAAAGTACCCTTATGGGTGCCAAACATGGACTGCTGGAAAACACTGCCAGTTATAAAACCTGTTTATTTTTCATTATTTAATACTCTTAAACTGGCATAATAAGCTTGATCTCATCACTGTTTATGTCCTGATAACACTGAGCTTTAATGGGAGGGTGAGTGCGCAACGTTTCAATCACAGGAAATGAGAAGGGGTGAGCACACAGTATAAAACCAAACGCCGAACATGACACAGGCGTGTTCACACCTGCGTCCATGACAACATTCTCCAGCTCTACTGTGATGTCATAGTTCAGTCATCAATTTTGCCCCTCCCCTGCCCAACCCCTTCTAGAATCATATAAAAACTCCACTTCCAAGCATCCTTCGGAATAATTAATCCCACAGGTCCATGAAACCGCACATTCCCAGCATCTTGGCTCGGTCCACTTGACCTCTATAACCGAGACGCAGCTGGACAGGGTTGATTTTCTTGCGGGTAAATAAAGGAATTCCTGCTCCAGGGGTTAAAAAGGTCAAAGCAATATCCGGCCTGTCAGAAGGCGAACGCGCTGAGGGCCGGTGCTTATCGAGCACCGCTATGACAGCTTATCCCTGCAGACAGAGACAGGAAGCGGGTGCTGAGTCACTCACAGCCATTACTGGCCCGTGCTGAGGCAGATGTGCCTGAGAACAGACCGTGGGCTGGTGCACGAGCACCAGGGAGACAGGGAGAGGGAAGAGGGAGGGGCTGAGGCTCCTTACAGTCAGACATTTATTCTGAAATGAGTGGGAGAATGCTGATATCAACACTGTTACTCACTGTTAATAAAAGTATTATTATCAGTATTATATGCATATTATTCACGGTTATTACTATTATTATGATTGTTATTATTATCTGCGCAACTCAACACAGTTGTATGAGCAAAGAAACTGGGAGAATGTAACGTACAACCTGTGGGGTTATTATTATTACTATTGCTATTATTATTATCATAGAACCTTTCATGAAATGTAGAAGTTACGATTCCTATATACAGTATATAGGAATAATATAATATGCCCAAGTGAGCTCTGAGCAGGTATCCTAAATGAGCAGTTATCCGTGCACAGAGCAATAACAGAGGCTGTTACTCATCAACCCACCACAACAGAGATCAAAAGCCAGGCAGTCAGCGTCCTCCAGCAGGTAACTGCTGGTCACACATTTCTGAACACAAAGACAAGAGAAAGCACCCGGAGAACTGCTGCTATGACAGCAAAGATAGGCCTTTCGAACCGCAGGACAAAAACCCTCAGGACACATATACAAACCACATAGATTTATTACTTACTTTGATTTTCACCACAATATTATAGGTTCAAATGTGTTCTTGCAAAAATGATGGTCTGGTCATTTTGTCATGAGTACTGTTACAATAACCGTTACAAAAACCATCAGGACAGTCAGGTTGGGCACAGAGTGTGGATTATTGGGTACGTCCATTGATTCATCCACAGGACTAGATCAGAAACTCTTACACACAGAGCACTTCTTATTCTGATGATCACTGTTGTCATAAACCCTCATGCATCACATGCACACACACAAACTTGCCTGAAATCACTGCAGGAGCACGAAGGAGAGATAAGGGGTTCTTATCTGCCCAAATGGGGCAGTCACAGAGATACGAAAGGGAGAAGCTACTCAACCTGCAAACAACACGCACTGCAGCAAATCAGCTGAGCAGGACCTGACCGCGACTCTCCAACTAACGCCTGCTAAAGACCGGTCGGTCACAGTGAAGTCACGGTTAATACTGGCCAACGATCGTCGCAGCCTTTGACAAGACCCGCCCTGACGGCCTAAAAAGCTGCTTCAGGCCGATCGGTTTCCGGTGGCGTTTGATTAAATTTACATTGGCAGCGAGCTTGACAGCTAAGCCTAACATGGCCGAGCGCTAGAGAGAGAGGGATGGAGAGAGAGAGAGAGAGGAAAAGAAAGAAAAACTCTGAGTTAATGCAATTACTCAATAACCGGGCATCGCAGGCATAGTCTGCCAGTCTCTCTCTGGAAATGCAACAAATAAACTGAGGGAATCATCATGGAATCTACATTAATAAAGATCTGCACTGGGCCAAAGACTACTGAGATTCTGAGATGTATTTTATTATTGCTGACATGGTTCCAGTGGCGAATGCTAAACATGGCCGACATCTGCAACAAAGAAAAAAGATAACTCCGCCCGAGATGTTGCTATCATATGAACAAAAACAATTATTCAAAATTATTATTCACATTTCATGGCAGGTTCATTTTATTTAATGTGAAAACATAGATTAATGAATTCATAAATATCCCAACATGTTTGTGTTATTAAAAGAAAATCCCTTGATTAGGACAATAAGTTTTTGTTTTGATGTAGCATTTTAATTAGATAGTAACATAATAATTTCACTGACAAGTAGGATATCCATATGACGTAATGTTTTCAATAAACCACCTCCCATCAAAAGCATGGCTACTATAATCAAGGTAAGATAATCTACATAGAAATGACAATATAGCTACCTTCTAGGGATTCACAATATGGTCATTTTGGGGCCAGTACCAATGACCAGTATTTGTCTTGGCATTTTTGATTGATATTGATGCTGATGTCTCCCTAATTTACATTATTACAAAAATGCAAACTGCAACCAAGTTTCCACAATCGCGGAAGAAGTAGATGAGCACAGACATCAACAATGAAGGAAAGAACATAATCTTAATTTGCATAAGAAATTTCTTGCATTATTACTAAGCACAGTGCATGTCTGGAGTCTTGAGCAGGGCTGTCCAACCCTGCTTCTGCAGATCTACCATCGTGTAGGTTTTCATTCCAGCCCTAACAAAGAACACCTCATTCAACAGGTAGAGATCTTGTTGAGCTGCTAATTATTATAATCAGGGTTGATATGACAACCTACAGCCTGATAATCTCCAGGAACAGGATTGGGCAGCGCCGGTCTAGGGCAAAAAGAGCTGGGTCCTGTTTCACAAAGCAGGACTGCTGACCTAGCAGGATAACTTCTAGGTCAGCAGTAAAACCTGGAACCCTCCCAAATCTGGAACATGGACTCAAGTAAAAAGAGCTGTTCCGGGTTTTACTCAGTGCAGTTATCCAGCTAACTCAGTGATACTAGATCTGCCTGGTGTGCATGCAGGTTTTTGTTTTAGCCCACCGCTAAGACAACACATTCTATATACCAAGGTCTTGATGGAAGACCACGATTGGTTAATTAGTTGAATGAGGTCTTGTAGTGTCTGGTCAAAAGAAAAACCTGCACCCACTGCTCTAGAGGGAGCCACTGAATTACTGTATAGCTTCGCTCATGAGCTAGGCTGGTAAAAATGTTTTTTAATAAAATCTTAATTAAAATAAATAATAATAAAGATGTTCAGCAGTTTAGGTGACTATGATTGGACTAATTTTAGACATAAATATTTTTTCAGTGGCTATCAAAACAATTCTCCCTCACCACCAAATGAGAAATCACTCGCAAAAACAGACAACAGTCGACATCATCTCACTGCTGCCTCCAACCACAGGATGGAACACGACGACTAAAGCAGACCAGGGCAACCGCAGGGAATCAGCCACCAACCTGAAAAATGGCATTCCTCGGGCCTAGACAGAAATTACGTAGTTACCACCCCCTTCCGCCAAGCACCGCAGCCGCGACTCAACCTGACAACGCGCCTGGCTTCCTTCCAGCTCGTCTCCTCGAGCCAATCAAAGGCCCTCTTCACGCGTGATGCCTTTCCTGTGGGGGTCGCGACCTCCGTGTCACGAGAGAAATGGGGCGCACACACGTCAGGCCGCGCTGGTGGGGGCTTCTCGGGCGCTTAAATAAAAAACCAAAATGGCTAACCTGCGTCGTTTGGCGTCAGGAGGTCGTGCCAGAAGCTAGCGCTCCCGCGGCCTGCTCTGCTGAGGCCATTGTCCCGGCCTACGATGCCGTGAGAGGGACACGCTCACACCTAAAGAGCTTTTGTTTTCCCCCCCAGAGCCCTGCTAAGTCTACATAGGTGCCAAAATAGGGGTTTTACTACTTTAAATAAAGAAAAAAAAAAGAGAACCGGTTTAATCCGCTCGGTCGAAGAAAGCACAGCTGGGCAGATTAGCCGAATTTGTACACCCAACCAAGGAGAAACCCCTCTCTGGTGTGTAATTATTAGTAACGCCCACTTGGTACGGTATTGTTGTTTAGACGAGTACAAATCAGCAGCTTGGGAAACGTCGCCGGGCAGACAGCCCCAAACGCGATCTCCTTATTCATGGTGCCCCTTTTCCACGGAGTTCATGTTCACAGAGTCCTGTGAGCATGTAAAGCATTGTTTTAATAGTAAACCCCCACATATGGGAATGTTTGTTTGGAGGCAAACAGGAGCTTGCAATTGGACCTCAGAACTTCCATAACAGCTGGTTATGAGTGTGTCGCTTTGTGACAACTTTGGTCTAAAGCCAGGGCTGGCACCTAGCTGTACTGAACTGATTGGCACCGTCATAAAAAATGGAAATCTATGTGCATCTTTTATCACTGGCGGAACAGTATACACATCAACAAGGAAAATACCCGATGTCACTTCCACTTGTAATACTGTAATGTTACAGGAGGTACAAATGGTTTGAAATTCTCAGCATCAATGATTCGGACCTCTCTGACCACGCGCAGCAGGGAATTTTAAGGGAATTGCCTCACACTTTCAATGGAACCCAGCTGTGATGCACTTGGACAAGCCCTACATGGTGCTGAGCTTAAGGAGGAGCACACAAATCAGAAGTTGGGGTTGGCCTGGAGTTGGCACAACGAAACAGAAAGTGCCCAGGGTCTTCAGCTCAGCGAGCCAATTATGCGGACTGACAGTGCCTTGTGTCTGTGAGGGCCAGGGTCACCCTCTGCTTGGGTCCAAATTTCGCTGGTGCCCGACTCGGGACACTGCAGGCCCGTCCCACCCACGGGGTTTTTAGGGGAAGACGAGGCAGGAGGTCAGAATCTTCCATCCCTCAAAACAGAGGTCCCGTCAGGCGGTTCCCAGGCTCGGTCCCCGCTCGGGCCACCGTGGGCGGACCAGCAGGCCGAGCAGAGCCGGTCCAGCCGAACCGCCCACGCTATCGACAGGCCAGCGTCCTCAGCGGCTCCCTTTGTGAGAAAGAGCCGGAGTGAACCCGAAACATTCGGCTTGCCAGCGCGGAGGCGGGAAATCCTCCACACTTGAAGGAGCCCTTTTTTTCCCCCCCAAACGGCTTCGGGGGGGGAGAAAAACGGTCAGGGCGGGAACGTTCTGTCTGAGGCTCCTTCTGTCTGGAAACAGCTGCTCCGCTGTTACTGTATTTCAGCTCTGCAGACCCGTTTCAGGAATGTTTCAGCGGCAAGCCGATTTAGCGTTTCCCCCCCCCCCCCGTCCGTTCCTCTTCGCCCCTTCTGCTTCTCTCAATCACCAGATGCAGATAACGGATACGGATAACGGGCGGGGCACTGCTCCTCACAGACGCACGCGGCCGTCTCTCGGTAGGACTGGCCAACGCCCTGCTAAGAGCAGGGGGAGGAGTTATAATCATATGGAGAGCAACAGTCTATCCTATCGGACCATTTCTCTGCACATCGTCTTTCTGCTCAACACTCTCCCCTGGGAACCAGACCACACTACACACTCACAGCATCAGTGGGGAGCATTAGGCACGGCTGCACACACAGAGCACAGAGCACAGAACACAGGGCACACAGCACAGAACACAGTGCACAGAACACAGGGCACACAAAGCGCAGCACAGAGTAAATTGCTCAGTGTTAACTCAACTCTCATGGAGCACACACAGTATGGACCCTGTGGGACACACACATATGCACTCCGTTAGAGTTGCGTCAACACTGCACATGTGTACATACATCCCTGTACATACGGCACAGCGCATGCCTGTCACCTGCAGGTAATCAAAGCTGACCCCACGGACACCGCCGGGGCCTCACCTGTATCATTTCAACATTCCGGCATGGCGAAACGCCCGCCAACGCCGTTTCCACATCAGTCACAGAGATTAGGGCGTTAATGTATACCCAGGCCTGTCACTTGTAGCTCCTCCCCCCGAATGTGCTCCCTTTTGCGTTTCATAGCCACTCCAAACCCTGTTATTTTATACTTTAATTAAACTGTCCACGGGAGATGCCCCGCGGAGGTGTATTTCCTTCAGTTAGGCTACAAGCCCCAAAATGCCCATACAACTCGCCAAATGCCAGTGGAATGCCTGCGAGCCATTAGAAACTTCTGGAAGCATATCCGTCACTTCACCCCAAAACCCAGCTGGGCCAACTGAAAATATACCGTAAAACTGAAATTATATTTTGAAAATCTCACAAAAAATTGAGCCACACCTTAATTTGCCAACTTCGATCTAGGTCAACAAAACGGTTTTGATTTAATTGCAAAACACATTCTGCTGGGATACAGACTGTTAAGTTAGTGGGTTTTTAGTCAACCAATGAAACGGCACAAAATAAATACTGTGCTGTTTTCTGACCAACACAACACAAAGATTCTTGCAGGGAAAATTGAGAGAATGTTATAGCCAAAACCTCCAGGCCAATCATGCCATTATTAGAATGCCCTAAAACCCCAGAAGTCACCAGTGAAAGAGCTCTTTCAGCAAGTATGGAACGGCGCATACTTGTTAAAAAATTGTACTTTGTCTTCATTTGCAAAATAAGAGAAAACAACAACCTTAGGCAATTAACAACTACTTTTGTTTGTTTCCCTTAAAAATAATAATAAACCGACCAGGCTTATGTTCAAATATTCATCACTCCACAGCGCAGTAGATAAAAATGACTTTTGTACATTTTATGAAGAGCCACTCTGTACCTCATTGTATAATGTGTTCACTAATTTCCATTGCCTGTCATAAAACAGTGGGGCATTCAGCACCAATCCGAATATAATGTCCTTGTTCTATCATTTCTGCTCTGAACCGACCCCATACCAACAGTGTCCTACATTCTATTTTACTTTATTTTTCAGTGCTGCTCATTTTGCCGATATGTCCGCGCTCATTAAGGCGCGTCTTTATTTTCAGCCGAATTAGAAGACTTTACATTCGTTCTCGCGCGCTGACCTTAAATAGCAAACAGGTCCGTTTAGCATCAGCCGGGACACTCAGCGATCACAAGATGTGACTAAGTCTGACAGCTCATGCCAGCCATCGCGACTGCGTGACACGACGAGGAAAACAACTGCCATTTCCGCCCGAGGCCATAATCTCCGTTCCCCGCGTTTCAGTCAAATAGGACATCGCCACACAGTCTCATGCATCACAGAATTCATCTTCTTTAGTCATTACAGATGACTGACGGCAACATTAATACAAAAAAACGGATTGCTCCTACACACAAAATGGATGGAATGCAAGCCTACAAGAATAGGCCTAGGGTAGCCTAATAGGGTTAGATCCTTTTGTCAATCACATCACCATTACTTTTGCTTTTGGCTACCTTCTTTCTGGTGTCACGGTAAAAGGTTAATTTTCTACACATTCTTTTTTCACCCACTTTATTTCATTAAAGTTTTACGAACGAAAGGGCTTGAAGATTCTCATCAGTGCTGTTATGCACTTGCAACTAAGATCAGCACTTCTACGCAACAGCTGACCTTAAAAGTGATTAATAGCGTTAATAAGTTAAAGAAGCAGAACCAGTTGGCCTACAAATGTCAAACTCACATAAATGTTCAAGCAACATCAAAGGAGAGCGCCCAGTAACGCTCAAAAATTAATTCATTTTTTGATTATAAATGTCCGGTGCCTTCTTGATCTATCTCATTTTCGTGTTCCTGAGACCAACAGGTCTGTAAATCTAATCCACTCTCTGGATTAGTGATTGCACTATAATGCTAGCTGTCTAGAGACTTTAGAAATAAAAAGCCAGACTCCAAATGATGCCCCATCATATGATTCCATTACACCCAAAAAAGCTAAGCCTTGGCACAGCTGACTGTTCGTTATGATAGTCAACAGCTGAGAGAAAATCTAAATCTGTGCTCTAACCGGGGACACTGGGGCGAGACAGCAGCCCTGAGATCTCACGATCCCAGCCTCTCTCCTCGCGCATTAACGACCTTTTCTCTTGCAACGGTCATTCCCACACCCTACACTCTGGGCGGGTACGGTGGCCATTGTTTGTCGAAATAAATCGCGGCGGCTGTGCTGTGTGTGAACAAGCATTCCGCTTCAATTTCAGCTTTTCCACGGAGACCTGGACGGGCTAGGCGCGTTCAGCGTTGATGTCATGCAACAAAAGGAGAAAGCGTGACGGATGAATGGATGTTGGAAAATATATAATGTCTTCTGGAGGATTTCCCATAATTACTGAATTGGCATTTGGCCACGTGAGCCTGGAGCACCAGTTCATATAGGCTATGCACGAGAAAAGAGTGCACACGAGACCGATGTCAACCGAGGCCGGCTGATGTTTTCGTTCTTGCATTTTCCATTTACGCTATTGGCACGAGCCTTGTTAAAACTACCATATGAGCTCGTTTCAGCAGGATCGGATGGGCTACAACCATGTCAAAGGTATCTGAATCCAATTAGTTGTCTCATAGGCTACTTATTATATATTAATATACAAATAATTTTATGCGACCTTCCGAATATTAGGCTGTCTTATGCGATCATTTGTTTAGAAAAGGTCAAATTTGATATTAGTTTTTTGGCTAATCTCAAAGCATGTCAGAAGGCCAAATCAATCAGCCCTACTATGAACAGGATAATTAATTCGATTTGGTATTTCAAAAGGAGCATTCAAAAGACCTCGTTAAGTTAATACATATTATGAACTGACGTGAAACATACTGGTCAAAATATTAATGTGCCTTTAATCTACTAATTAAAAATTAATTTGGCTGTAGATCAGTCTCTATACCCTCATCCTTAGCTAAGCTAAGCAACAATATAAAATTACAAGCTTCCAGACAATCGTGTGATCCCTGAACAGAAGGCTAAATGAACATCTACCCATAGCCTAAGTGCAGCTTATTAAAATAACCTAGCCATAATATTTTGACATGTTATCTGAACACACACAGTCAAACGCATGGCACATTTCAACAAGGTAACAGCCCGGTCGCAGTCTGGCTACTGACAAACACTTGTTTATGAGAGTGACAGGGCTATTTAGGGCAAGCTCTGCCCGTTTTATTTAAACCGTTACTCTGTCCCAATTTAAGAGCCCCCCTCGTAGCATTTTTCACGTTAGCCTACCTTTATATCTCTCCAGAACATCTTCGTAGGCCTGAAGGTATTCCTTTTCGTCCGCAAGCGCGTAAGCGGTCGGCGTTGTGTTATAATGAGCCATGACGGGGCAGAACGACTGGACATTCGCGAGCGGCTCGGGCGAGGAGCCTTGAGTTGGGAGCAGCAGAGGGATCCAAGTGATCAGTAGCCTAATTCTATAAAAGGAAACGCCCCTCTCCCCCTCCCCTACTGATCAACATCCAATAGACGGGACTTCCTCCCCGCTTTCATGAGGAAAATCTCAGCTGTGCACTAGGTTTAACAGGACGAGCTGCCGGACCTAATGAATGCCATCCCATATCGAGCGAGTGCGTCTGTGCAATACTAATGCACCCCTCGCTCGCTCTAGCTCTCTCTCTGTCTCTCCCTCTCTCTCTCTCCCCTCGCTCCCCTTCTCACTGCGGCGTAGTTCACCATGACATCCATTCCGGTAATGCCAGCGCATTAATGCGACTGTGCCGGTTACTGATTCCCACAGCAAGTTATGGCTTCATTATCAACCCGGCTCTAAGGTTATTTCCGTTATTCGTTATTGATCTCACGTCGGTGTCTGAAATGCATGTCTGTCCCTGCGGTGTGGCCGCGCTTGTAATCAAACCTTTCTTCAGACACTGGCACAACACATAAATTAGCTAGGGTTTTTTCTGACACATTTAGGCGAGTTTTTCTAGTTGTTATACATTTTATTTAGCCGAATTAAATAGTCCAAAACTCAGGGTACAATTAATGTGTTTCGCTTATTCTTAAAATCTTATTTCTATTTTTTTTTTTTTTTTTTTTTTTGCTGTTAAAAGGCAATAATGCAATAATAGTCCATTTTCGTCGTAAATGACTGGTTTCATAGGGGCAACGCCAGTGCTTGTTGATGTATTTACAACGCATGGCTTCTCTTTCTCGTTCACTTGACCGCCGGGTAACCAATAGCGTCGTAATCGTCGAGAGCCTGCAAAGGATTTCGCCCAGGTCCTAACGCCGGATGAGTTGTATTATGTTACCAGAGGAAAACCTGTCTCATTATTACAAGCAAAATAGTTTAATAGTTCCCAAACCATTTCCCAGTCTAAAGTGATCCAACGCATCAAGAGGCACAAAATGAACAAAAAAAATCCTATTCATAGCTACAACGTATTGTTCATAGTTCGTAAACAGCAATATTATTTCCTGGGTAGTCCTAGCCTAGCCTACATGACGAAACCTGCTTTAGCTTAAGCAAGTTCATATCCCAAGGAGTTCATTATCTCAATCGTCAAGTTCAGTTAGACAACCGGTTGATTTAGCGAATCAATAATTTTTCCACATTTAAAACAGCACAATCTTAAAATAGCCAAGATCATTAAAAAGGAATCGTTTCCAGACTGGGCAAAGCACGTTAAACTACATCATACTGCATAATAAAGATATCATTTGAACTTGCAGATTAAGTTATGTATGACATTCATATCTAATAGCCTATTGCAATGTGGCCTTACAAGGCTATACCCTACAGTACCATCATTCAGTCGACATTAAAAGTCTAATTAAGACCTATTGCCAATAGGAAAAATGCAATTCTGGTTGGAATTGGGTATCAAGACCATGTCTGACAACCCCTGTAGGCTACTAACCCACCGCAGTTCAATTCCATCAATTTCTGAAGTGTTTCAGTGGTGGTTATATTTTTCTCGTATGTGGATATCCACATTTTGTAAAGCAATTTATCTGAAAAAAGGGTATCCGGCAATTTCATTTTCCCCAGTGTCAAATTCGGCTAGGCTACTGTATCCGCTTACATATAACTTCCCTCCCGTTTCCGCACATTTCTCCTAGAGGTAGCCTAAAATGAAATATATAGGCGACTGCTGCGCATCTGCTGGCTTCACTGACATTCTCTTTTGTGAACTAAGTAACTAAGTGATTCGTCTCAACACCGACACTTATTATAAGAATTCCTAATAGAGGAATTTCACCACAACTCAATGTTTTGCCTCACTCTTGAATATACCTAATTGGTTTGTTTGTGCCCACAGTTCATTATAACACTATTTATACATTTGTAACAATTTCACAATATTTGCAACATCTAATTTAGCATTACATGCCCCTCCCCCAGATGAGCGGAGGCTGCCTCAAGGTAGCGACTGAATATGTGAAATACAAAATCACAATTTTATAAAGCGTTTGTTTATCAATCCGCAAACGCAATACGCCACAAGCTACGCAATAACAACGTTTTTAAACACAGATTCTCACAGCATATCTAAAATTAAGGGTTGCAAATGAGATACCACTGAGGCGATACGGTTTGTATGTCTCAGCCTGTACTGCCAGTGACTAGGCGAAAGCATTCCTCACAATCACCGGAATATTGAGCACTTACCAGCTATTCTGAGCACGGCTCGTTCGGCCGGATCCAGCACTGATCCTCCCTGAATCTTTCTCTTTGAGCGCTCATGTCGGGGTAGGTTCCACGGTAACGTGTCCCCGGGCGCCGGTGATACCGACCCAGATTTCAGACTGTAATCATCCTCGTCAGAAAAATCCGCAGATGAAGACATGGAACAGCGGAGGGAAGCGTTCCCAGACCCGGAGCTCTGCGGGGACAAAAGAAAGGAACAGCATGGGACTCCTCTCTCACCAAAAACATGACAACACTCAGATGAACACAGTCAGTCATGCGGAGAATACGCGGGTGCTGTTCTCACCATCGCTGCTCACACCATACACAGACATCAAAATAAACGTTCATTGAACCTCGCGGAAACACTGTGACCCACAGTCAGACACCAGCTCTCCGATCCTAAATAAAAAGCAAAACCTATGAAGCAACCAGAAGCGAAATCAATTGTATTTGGCTCCCCCGCCAGGACAAGAAAGACACTTACCGCTGTATACATGGCCTGTTCTGGAGAAAACAGAAATCCTGGTTCCAGTTGCGAATTAAAAAAAGGTGCCGTGGCGATGTGTCATTTTGTTTAGTCCAGCCACGCCCTTCTGTGTCAATTCAAATGCCCAGCACGCGTTTTCCCCTTTGATCGCGAGCGCGAGACGATGTCAAATCCCCAGAGAAAGTGGCAGATTGGCCAGAAGAGAGCAGCCTGCGACTCGCGAGCAGTTGCACATCACCGCGTCATCATCCTATGATCCGGGAATATAAAAAAAAAAGAAAAAAAACCAGACGGAAACTGGAACCGCGCATTCTGGTTATTTTGATAAATCGGCGTCGGCTGTAGCCTGAGCGGTGGTGTAGCCGCGTCGCTCTCGCGAGCGCTGCGTAATGACTGCATAAGGAAACCCAATGGCATAACCAGGATGCCTTATTGCATGGACCTCCTTTGTCTGCAAATAATTATGGGAGAGCCAGACGAATGTTTGTTTATTTTGTCTCCATCTATCTGGTCGGTTTTTTTATTTATTCATTTATTTATTTTATTTTTTGTGCGTTTGGAACACACGATTGGCCTGTAACCCGGTGAATAAAAATAAAACAATTTATGTGGTTCAAGTGCTTGTTTGAATGGCAACATACTAAATTCTATAATAAACTCTTGTTGTTAAATAGGACAACATTTACCAATTAACTGTCATTGTTTGTTATTGATTGCGTCCTTTGATGGTAAAACAAACATTCTGGAATCCCACAGATAAAGCAGAACGCAAAATGGTACTTGTGTTCCCATGCTGCTCGGCATGGAAACACAAACTGTCAATCAACTCGGATATAAACGCGTGGCAGTGACCTGTCCGGTAAAGAAGGAGAAATCTGTAACTCTGATTTGTGGCAACAGGGGAAGAAGGAGGAAGGTTTGGTATACAGGGTGCGGTCAAAACATTCGAACAGCGTGACGTATTAATTCTCTAGTGCAGGTGCCCTACGAACAAAAGAGAAAAAATATTGATTACAGCCCTGGGGCGCGCGAGCCCGCCAGTGCCTGTCGGCTAATGAACCGGAAGCCTTGCCTTCTTTGCCAGGGAACGATCACAATGAGCCACCCTCTGTCAGTAATGAGGTGAACGCGCTGGGTGCCCTCCCCGCGCCCTGCAGCCTGAGGACACGTCCATCGCGCAATTTCTCACCGTCTGCCAGACATGGACAATACGGCGGGTTCTATGACACGGAGCATGCGAGCGATCCATGACACTGTTGTGTACAAATGAGTCATGACCAATGCGATTGATTTCCTCAGGCAATTTAACACCGACACTAGCGAGTGGTGGCACCCTTCCAGCCCGCTCCACCCCCCAATTAATTGGTGGGGGGGGGAGGAACCCATCCGCAAGAGCCACCACAATTACATACTGTACCGCCTAAGATTTTACCGGTGGAATCTGCGGTTTCCGCAGCCATGGAGACATGGCTAACACTGTAACACTGTGCAACGCGCAGCGCATGGAATGAGCTAGCATATGCCACTTCTGCATTGCCCTACAGAAAACAGGCTTAACTTTGCCCTGCAGTGTCCCTGTACCTGCTGCCGATGACCTGGGATGGCAGGCAGTGTTGGAATGCCTCTCCACTACTGGCCACTAAGGACAGGAGAGTGAGCCTGCATCAGCCTCAGTAGAAGTGGAGCTATGATGGTTTTGGCAAACCAAAAGAAAAAGCCATTTTCTCAACAGCAAAATATCGCGATTGGTCCAATCGGTAAGCCAGTGATGCAAACGCAGAACCAGAATGTCATAGCATTAGCACCCCATTTGTCAGAGCTCAGAGAACATTCTAGCTAAGTGTCCAAGGTTCTCTGTGTCAGTGCACATAATAGAACACAACTGAAAAATTTGATGCAGCATTTGATATTAAAGGAAATTCAATTGGTTTTATTTTGATATTATGGTGTTTACTTGGCTGTTACATCCTTTGGTATATGATTTCTATGGTTGCTTTTTTATTTTTTATTATTGTTTCTTTTTTAATGTTGTATCTGAACTGGTTGTGTAAAGCACATTGAGTTGCTTCTTGTATGAAATGTGCTTTACAAATAAAATTAGATGAGATTTGATTGATTTGTGATGGATTTTTCAAGAGTTTCTCAGCATATTTCTGTCACATTAGTGCACTGTTTGCTCTCTCACGGTTATTCGCACACAGGAAACATTTGAGGTAATGTGAAAAGCTGCCTTCAGTCATAATCATTGTGCAATAGGACAGTAAAATATGACTGACACACAGGAATGTGACAGTTCATTATTATGAGCATTAAGCCATGGAGTGGAAGTATCACAACAAAAATTACATAATTCATACAATGCAGTTAAATAAATATATACAACGAGGTTAAACAGATTTCACTGAGAGAAAGTTACAGTTACACTAATTGTAGCCATTGTGATTAAGCACTTGCTCAAGAGTGCAGTGGCCTGCCTGAATTTGAACATGAAATCTGTTTTAACCACACCCACACTGCATAACCTAACTGCATGTACTGTACTGTCATTATGGTTTCAATGGCATTTTTCCAGTATAAAAAAAGTAAGCCATTCTCTTGCTTAGATAACCAGTATGGCAGGGATTGTGTTATGTTTCCAAGGCCCACGGGCTTATTTCCTTCCATTAGCAAGTTAGACATCTTTCACCGGAAAGATCAATATCTTAGCTTCAACTCTTAAGACCTGGCCCGGTCAATAAATAAATGCTGCTATCCAAACATTAAATGTGGCACCCACTGCCTCTAATGTTACATACCAGCCATGAAAAACAGTAAGGCGGATGGGCAAATCTCAAAATAACCGCATTGTCCAAATGAACCCGGTCTTTTTCTTCCCTCACGTACAGCCCTGTCTGAAGCAAAATCTAATTTACCTAGACTAGACAGTGGCATGTCTGGTCAAGTACAGATTCGCTTGGATGTGGTCACATTTCTTTCAGATTTGGCTCGGCACCTGTAGCCAACCCCCATAGCAAACGGCAAACTTGGCGACCTCCCCACGGAGGACTGGCGTGACGGATCGCAGATGGTACTAATTTACATCACAAGAGGCCGGGACAGCTTCAGAACCTCTGAGCCATCCAGAGTCAGAAACACAGCGAACGGGTTCAGAAAGTCCTTACTTCACGGGCCCACGGGTTCAAATGACATATTGAACTGGGCACTGGTTTCTGCAAACAGGACTGCAGATGTTGCAGATGTTGCAGTTTCTCTGGTCTGAGAGACACTGGTCACAGAGGCCTCAGGCATCTGTAGAAACAGCTCCCACCCATATTTGTAATCCATCCATTATCTAACTCGCATACTCCTGGTTAGGAACACAGGGGGTGCTGAAGCATATCCCAGCATGCATTGGGTGAGAGGCAGGAACACACAGAGTCCATCACAGGGCACACGTACCACTCACTCACACTCTCATACCCTATGGGCAATTTAGAGTCTCCAATTAACCTTACCTGCATATCTTTGGAACGTGGGAGGAAACTGGAGTACCCGGAGGAAGTCCATGTGGACATAGGGAGAACACGCAAACTCAGGCTGGATTTGAACCCAGGACCTTCTTGCTGTGACCCTCTAGCTGCACCACCATGCTGCCCCCATGTTTGTCAGTGGGGGTAGATTTTATTGTTTCTTCTAATCAGTTTTCTGGCTCCACATACAGCATGATATGCATTTTATGCAATGTGCATCCATCAGTGATGGCTCATTGAGCCCATCCATTGAACCGACAGCCCAATGAAGAAAACACAGTGCATATCCTGTGTATCATCTTCCTTCTGGGATGGTCTTACACATGCTGCATGCCGTAATAATACTTATGTGGTGGGTCAAAAAAAGACCCAATCTAGGTGGTTAAAATAAGACCACGGCACTTAAAACGATCTTGGATCAATGAAAACAGGACCGGTGACCTGTTAACAGATTAGTCAAACCCAATTAACTCCTGGCTGGAACAGGATGAAATTGTGAAGCTTGTGCGGGAGTTTGCCTGGACTAGGGTAGAGTAAAACCGCTCTGTTTTTAATATTTAGGGCTTCATCCCGTCATCTCTGCTGTCAGTTGGCCGAAATGAGAAACCAAAACCAGTTTGCCTCAAACTGTTAAATCCTGAAACCTACAATTGCACCCTGTGTGCCTGCTCATGCAGTACTGGTGAGTTAGTCACCGATTTTGAAGCTGGTAAATGTGTTTGAAATTATATGACAGCCTTGCAGGGTCACAATTCAGAAAGTAAAACTTTTGAGAGCACAAAATTACAAATGACAGTTTCTGTCTGGTGAACAAGAATCTGTTAAAAGCTCAAAGGAATTGTTAAAATGTGTCACCCCCGTGGCAACAATTGTGTTCTGTTCTGTTTTACATTTGATAACAGAGTCATCCTTGGGTGCAGACGTGGAGTTTTCTGTTCAAGGTCATGTGAACGGAGGGTGGAGGCCAGCAGCATAACTAAATGCACGTGCAAGCGGATGGACACGCGTGTGGACACGCCCGCACACACACATGCACAATCACTTAGTCTGCATCCTGTTTATCAAGCGCTGCACAAATAAAGCCTGCAAGCACCGTGCTTTTATAAACCTCTTAAGACAATAATGCATTAGCATTTACACTGAAGCGCCCGCCAAACTTATGCCCTTGGTAAAGAATAGCAAAGAAGGTAAAATAAAATAATACAGCTAATAAGCTATGGTACGCTCAAAATGCGAATATTATATATTTTTTATAATACAATTGCTCAAAGAAAAACATATTTTTAACAAGTAAAAAATAAAGGTGTTTCAATTGTTCACACCAATCTAGCCCCATATCAGTAGCCTACATTTTGTGCTCTCTGTTCACAAGGTTGAGACAACTGAGTCATCCTCCTTCGTGTTTTATGGGAGCATTTTGGGAGGAGCGGGAGATCTCTGAATATCCCTCAGTGCAGAATCTTTCATGATACAGCATATATTACTTAATTATGTAAATTCATATAAGTAAGCCTGAGGCAACAGGCAATTAAACAATCAACTTATGTGCAATAGACATCTCTTGGTAAAATAAAATTACATTCAGCTTTTTTCAAATGTCTGATTAACTTAAAGACATACAGTATATTCAAAGTTCTTATAAAATCATTCCAGAACTTTCTTTTGGAGAGCAGTTATGATGACAGAGCATAGCACCCCTCTTTCATGTTCTGACTCTGACCCCAATCTATTTACACTGTGACAGTTTTAACTTAGAATACAATAAGACAACATGAAAGAATATGAAAGCAGTGCACAAAGAAAACAAGCATCATCAATGCCAGTCAGAGTATACTCTAGTGCCTCTAGTGAGTAAACAGTAATATTGCAGCCTCTGTTTGAGTTAGAAGGAAGAGGGAAATAAACACTATGACATTGCTCAGAGACGAGGGCAAACTTCTCTTTAATGGATAAATACCTTCTATGGCCAGTTTTTCTAGTACTCATAGAAGGTACTGCGGAAGGCACACAAGGCTTGATGGATATACTGTATTTGGTCTGTGTAAAAAGCAGTGCAACACAGATTAAAACTGTCCTTTAACCACCATCAAAACTGTAAAAAACAACAACATCAAAAACCTAGATTATGCCATCTTTGACACAGTGAACTGTTTACAGAAAGACCGTCTGTGTGGATCTTGGACCCTTTGATTGTGTGTTTCAAAACACTTGTTTTTCCACTACAAGCAAAAATCTAACATCTCATAAAATGGATCAAATGTATTTTAAAAAAGGAAAAGACTGATTGAACATTAAAAGCCCCGTCCTGAAGTTTAATTTCACTAGATGATACCTGCATACAAGCTAGTAGAATACAGGCATTGTTTGTGGTGAACGCTCACCATTTCTTTTCCATAATAAACTGTCACAGAAGCTTAATTATTTTCAATATACATAAAAATGGATGCAGTAGGTAAAGTATATAATTCCACACCCACTTGCCAGGCTGCCAGAGACCAGGTTAATAAGCACCTATGCATCTATGAGAAGTGAAAATAAAGAGAGGAGAAAATAACAAGGTGTGGTCAAAACATATTTGGTGTTTGTGATGCACTGTCATCCCAGCTGAGAACCAACCACAAGGGGATAATCAAACTAGTATCTAGAGCTATACATCGATATATATAAGCTATCTAAAAATCTACTTGTACTTTGGTGTGGTGCAATTTCATGAGCACCACACCAGCCTTAATTCAGTTCAGGAAATTTAAAATCCTATAAACTGAAAAGCCCTTCAACTTCAAATAGATTTAGAATAGCCTCATTTACACTGGTGTTATTCTCATGAAACTGCACTACACAAAATCTAGGTTTGTAATAGTAACCAAGAGCAGGTTTAAACCCAATATACTGTACATATTATGGGAGGAGTCCAAACTGGCATATTTCCAGTGCAGGGGGAAAATGTCACACAAGTGTGGGAAGAAATTACGCTCAAAGCAATATGTGTGAACTGTTGGGCTGCTCCTGGCTCCTCCCACTCAGAGGCAACCACCCAATCTGCAGCCACCCCACTGTGATAAAGCTCCACCCATTCTAGACCCACCCACCTTACCATTACATAATCATAGGGCAAAACAACACAAACACATTTGGTAAGGAATACACTTCTAGCAATCTTCTTCTTTTGAAGCTTGTTGATTTAACTACCAAGTACCGAAAACATGTCTACATTGTGCCTGCTAATTGGAACTGGTTTCTTTGAGCCAAAATGGCATCCATTGATTATGGATTGATCCACTTTAGTTTTAAAGGTTAAAAAATCCACACACACACACACACACACACCACAATGGGCAGCACCAAATGAGGGCAACAGTGCGGTGTAGTGAAAATGTCACTCAGGAATTATGGTGAGCTCCATAATGTTTTGGACAAAGACATATTATTTCCTGATTTGGCTCTGTACTGCACAATATACTGCTGTGTAAAAAAGAGAAAGTTCTGTCATTTCTACATGGTGAAATCAAATTGTATAAAAATACCCTTCAATAAAAGCAGAGAATCAATCAAGAAAAAATATATCTTTGTCCCAAACACTACGGAAAATGAGTTACCTACCAAATAACGTGGGTAGGTCTCTAGAAATGTTAAATCTTCATATTTGCAGTGAAAGAAATCATCTAATCTAAGATTTTAGGCTCTACCAGTGAAGGACAAATGTAATTCTGGCATATCTTTCTAGCTGGTCACTAATGGGTGAAATTCAACTGTAATTGTAATTGTGTAACTGAAAAAAGTGGATTCAAATCCCTATGTAACCTAGTCATTTTTCACTTGTCTCAATAACATGCTTCTGTTAAGAACAGGGGGAAAAATAATTTAATTTAATCATGAAAACAGGTTCCACACAGCCAGAGGCAGAAATCAATTCACATCTTGCCACAACTGACGTAATGATCTATTAAAAACTAACCTGAAGCTCAGATTATTAAAATCGTTTATGACTATGCGTATGATCCAGTATATGATATATGTCTAATTTTCAGGGGTCTGTGTGGGGGGCCATCTTCTTTATATTTCAAAGAAGTCCTTTGCATTATGACAGTGGCATACTCACATTGTTCTACACAGAGATTATTTTTTAAATGCCACCACAGGAGGCTATTTCATTTGGTATTTGATTATAGATTGTGGCACTGTTGTAAAACTCTTACAGGCAACCGCTTTAGTATTATGACATGGCACGACAAGTAGTAATGTTGCTGATTGGCATCATTACTTTCAAAAGAGAATATTATTATTATATATTATTATTATTATTTTTTAATAAACAATGGTTACGGTGACATGAATGTGTGCAGGTGTGTGTGTGCATGCGTGCATATCTGTGAGGAAGAGAAAGAAAGAAAGAGAGAGACAGAGAGTGTGCTTGTGTGTGTATGTTTCAATAACAGAAGATATTCTGTAACTGTACCAAGCTATTTGCCATTTCATAAAAATTTACATTCATATCACATGCCCATTGCTGCATTAATGATGTTGTTTTATGTACCACAGTTGTCCATAGCAACAGCTAGGAGCAATTTACCCTGCTGGTCAAGGCATCTGGCATCCAGTACCTTTTTTATTTTATTTATTTATTTATTTATTTTACAAGAAACTGTGATGATATTTTCTCTTTTCCTTTGTAATATATATATATATATATGTGTGTGTGTGTGTGTGTGTGTGTGTATAACGTTAGGCAGAAAAACATTTTTTCTTGATTTGGCTATGTACTACATAATTTTACCTTTGTAATCAAACAATTCATAAGTGGTTAAATGTGCCATAATGTTGGGACAAAGGGCTTCACAGATGTTTATAATTAGTCTGGTTCAATTGATTATTTAATGCAAAGTAAAGTAACAGCTTTCAGTATCTAGTCTTGATTCTAGGCTTCTGATTACCTCTGACGTCTGTTATTGGCGTTTGTTGACCAGAGTTTCGCCAAGAAACAGAGCCAAATCAAGATAAAAAAAGCCTTTGTCCTAAATATTATGGAGTTCACACACACACACACACACACACACACATATATATATATATATATCAGGAAAACCATTTATATATGGTCCGTGGCATTATCCTGCTGAAACAGGCTATTTATATATGAAGAGAGAGAGAGAGCGCTGGCACAAATTATGGAAACACTGCATTTATAAACAGTTTGCTAAGTTTGATGATTAATTTTGAAATGATTTCTTTTTGGCATAATAAATGTGGTATGTAATAAATGTACTATCAACATAAAACAAAAATGAAGAAATAATTAGCATTTCTGTTAAACAAGTAATAATCTTTACACCTTCCTGTACGTATTAGCTCAAACCAACATAATTGCGCAGTTTAATGTATCTTACTGTTGGAAATTTTATAATAAGCTTTAACGCGTACTACTTTGTCTACAAAAAATAATAATATTAATTCAAAAAAAACTTGCTTTTTTTGCTTGTATACTTCATTTCTAATTACTGAAGGTCACATAATGTCATTACCATTCCTGGTCAAGAGAATAACCATTTAAAAAACAGGAAAAAGAGCACAGATAAAAGTGTACCAAACTTCTTCTTTAAGCATAGTGTTTACATGGTTTGTGCCAGCACTGTATGTACGTGTGTATGTGTGTGTGTGTGTGTGTGTGTGTGTGTGTGTGCATGTGTGTGTGTGTGTGTGTGTGTGCATTAAACATGTTATCCATTACATTCTACCAACCCAGCCATTATGTTCTGCCATAACCTTAAATGTGGTTATGGGATGCTTTATTGCTTTGACAAAAGTCGATTTCAAATAGTGATCTGTAGTACAATCACAGTATATATTTGACATAAATCTGCAATTTTTGCAAACTCATAATTTTTTTTCCTGAACTTGGTAAAAAAAATAAAAATAAAAAATAAATAAAAAAAGGAAAAATAAATCTATATATATAAATAAGACATACCTGTATTGTTGTAGTCCATCCTGGTAACTTTATATCTGTGCAGCAAGACTACCCTGAGATTTTAAACGACACTTGGGAATATCATGTGCTAACCCATCCATTTCTACAGCCTCCATTTTACAACAAAGTTGAGACAGGATTCAGGAGCCCTTAAAAGATGCTATTAGTAATGTATGGTGGCTGCATTTTTCTGAAGCCTTGTGTGAGGAAACAACTCACAACTCTCATCTGGGTGCATTTTTGTGCAATGTGTTGCAAAGATCGTTTTAAAAATACTAAAATATTCAATATAATTGCACAGCTCTGGTGTCCTTCTGGAGTCAATGGTGTAAAAGGTAATCATTCATAAATAAGGAGACTTCTATAATGTGTGCCAGGACCTTCAATCTGATGTACTATTTTCATAGTGTGCTTTGAAACTCCACAAAAAATATACCATTCGATTGCAAATACCACCATACTAATAATAATACAATAATACTCGTCGCCATCATCATCATCATAATTATTAAATGGGTTTCTGCAGCGCATTACTCATATGTTCACTTTTCAATGGGTCGTTTCAGAACCAGTAGAATTAAAAATGCGAAAAGTGCAGTGGTAACTGAAGAAAATACCTACTGGTTTGCGTGTCGGGGTAACCTGCACGGAGTGGTAAAACTCCGGCTGGACTCTCTTCTTCACTTTGCGTTTCCTCAGAGCTGATCCGTCTTGGTCGCTCTCGGGAACGTCTATGAGTGGCTTGGCCTCTTCTGCGACTCGAACGCGCGCGCTCCTTCTGGCATGGCGAGGGCTATGTCGGTAACACTGTCAAAACATGACACATCGGACGGACCCCAAGGGAAATAACGCTGTGACACACTCAGAAGAGGAATGACTCCAAAGGCTTGATCTATTCCTGTGAACAGGCTACTGATTTAGTATTGAATAAAGGTGGAATTAGTGCACTGTCCTGTAGATCATTCCATTGTAACTGGCTGTTTGTAACTGAAATTCATACAAACTGATTGATAACAGCAGGACAGAGATAAATCGTGGAGCGTTCACACACGCCCAAACAAGCAACTTTGAAAATACATAGCACATAACAAAATTTTATTTGAGTTCGGATCATCTTTATAACAGTCAAATACAAACATGGATTGGAGTATACATTGACCACACATGCGCAATGCGCATTTTAAGGCAACATCGCGTTTTAGATGCCATTGAGAGTAGCTAGGCTGTGGCGTCCACTCAATTAAGACCCAGAACTTTCTTTGTCCTAGCCTTTTATTTTTCATTATTTGACAAGACCAGGCAACTCACCGTGACCTTGACATACAAATAAGCATATTATTTACCTCAGATCGAAAATGATGCGTCCGGAAACCAGCTTCTGGAACAAATGAGAAGTGTTCTAACATATCCTTTATGGGCTATATTTGCGCAAGACAACTGTGAGAATAAATACTGTCTGATATAAAATCTTGTAAACGGATGTTATGACATGTTATGTATAATTTATTAGACTGGACATGAAAGCGTAAGGTAAGAAATTTGATTTCAATGCCAGACAAAATACGACATCCTTAGTTAATAGAGGAGTTAGTTGCCACGAGGCTGTCGCAGTCCTGGTTTAAGATGTAATGTCCAACCACTTTCTGCGTGTGACAAGTAGATCATTATAAATAGCACAAGGTACAGACAATTTCTAAATGGGTCATTATATAAAAAACGACATGAATAATGATTTGCAAGGGTGGATCATCGCTTCGCCGTCAATGGAGGTTTACTCACCACGGCTCCTCGAACGCCCAGAAAGCACAGATTTGATGGGATGTTTCCCGCTACGAAGCTTGCGGTGCCAGCAGCAGAAAAACAAAATTGTAGCGATAGTTCCGAGCAATAGCAGCAATAATAACAGTACACACTGAATACTATACGGTCTCAACAAGACCAAAAACGCCGCAGCAATCATCCTAAAACACGATTCAGGTCAGCAATTGCTGCGCGCTCACAACCGCTACGGCTTTACGCTAAATACAAAAATACATATGCTCGCGCGATCATGGGGAATTGTTTCACTGGAGCAAGGACCTACAGACTACCCTTGAAGTGCCATCGATTTCAACAATGTAAGACGACTATCCATGACTCAGCACTATAGCCGAAGCGGCGTTTTTTTGCAGCACATGCAGGAGGATGCGAGGATCTGCATCTGAGCTCAGAAAAGCTGCCGCAGGCGAGGAGAGCGAAATTTAAAGCTGTCCAGTCGAACTTGGTGTGTTCCTCGCAGAATAGCCCACACTTTCCTCAAAACATGTGATCCAAAAAGAGTTCACGTATGTGCAAACATGAACTGTGGGTTTTAAGTAAAAGCATAATCCTGCTCATTAGACCCAATATGAGCTGTCCGATCAGAACACCCAGCGTTCCTTTGGGCCTGGCCCTGCAGTGCTTATGGGGAGTTTAGGGAAAGCGTAGTGTTTTGGAGCTATATATGTAAAAACTATGACAGCCCCTCTCTCTCTAACCTACTAACATGCAAGGATCTGGTTCTTATTTGCAAAAAGCAGATTTTAACATCCCGACAACACATTGTTAAAAAAAAATTCAACGTCACCAAGCAAGTGTACTGACCGTTTACATTATCGTCGAATTGTCTTTCCATTTTAAGGACAAATAACAAGCCTGCAATGACACGTTTATACCAATATAGAATAGCTTCCATTTTGTTCATTCTATAATTGAGTAAATTCTAGTCTTAAAGGGGAGACATACTCCATCCATTTTAGCCAGTACTTTGAGAATTTGTCCATGTGCACTTTACAGGGAAATAAAAAAGTTTTTTTCCACAACATAGATTGTTCAGTCGCATCTCTCTATTGATGGCGTCTTATGCTGTAACCACTACTGTGTCAAAGCTTTTTCATTGGCAGCTAGGAGTACATCAACGCCACCATATACAGCAATTATCATTGTTCCCATAGGTCAAAAGCTACAAAGGTAATATTCCCAATGTACAATAAATACATACAGTGTATCTGCATAACACTATAGAACTGATGCTACTGCCTGTGCCACACACCTTGGTAATTTTATGCAGTGGCACCAGAACACACTATTTTTCTGTATAGTTCTCTGCAATTGCAGGTAGAGAGCAAATTTGGGGAAAGCCGTCCATATACATATCGTATAGTCTACCTTTCAAAAAGTCAGTATGTGCCCGGGGATTTGTGTACTTTCAGTCTTTTAATTGTCAGTAATGAATAAATTTCAGCGACTAACTTTTTAATTTATAAATTGTGTCTAAATAATTACCCACCCCCTCATAGATCAGTCTTCTCTTAATTTAAGCTATAGCATCCTTTCATAATCCGTTGTGTGTTTATTTCAATGAGAATCGTGTGCTCTCAATGGGCTTCATTCATGAAACGTGCGTACGATCACATTTGATCATAAACTGTAAGAACGTTACCCAGAACATTTCAGCATTCATCTTCTTTTTTTTCTTGTCTGTATTTGTTCATGGCTGTTTCCTTATGTTAGTCACATGAACATGATTGCACATAAAATTTACAGTCAGCATTCATCATCTCATACACAAAAACAAAGGTCTGCACATGTGTCATGAATCTCATATTGGCTTTTCTTAGGAACATTTTAAAGAACAAAAACAAGAACAATTTAAGAAATGTTTTGTGAATGAGGCCCAACATGCCGCCTTTGAGAGGTTGTATCTAATTCTAATCTAATTGTACTGCATCATCTACTGATTTTAATATTTGCCTGAAATATAACACTACCAGCTTGAAAATCCACCGCCAAAACAGCAGTGAAATTGAAGGCATGTAGACTGTTTGGCAGCAAATGGAGTTAAAGCTGATTATCTGTCTCATTCCACTATTCCAGCACTTCTTAGACCTTTGACCTTTTTGTATCTTTTTGATGACAAAATTCTATTGATTTTTATTTATTTATTTTTTTCTGGAATGGACTTTCATATTACACGGCAGTAGTGTTGTACAAAGGTCTGTAATAACGATGTGAGAAGGTTCTTAATAAAATAATAATAGAAATTAATAAATGGGCTAGCCACTTAGTAAATGTTAAATTATAAGTCTAATTATAAGATCTGGAATTAATATAGTTTTAAAGTAGCTATTGTTTAAAAATAAGTAAATACATATATGTGTAGCTATTTTTTAAAAGAATAATGAAAAGCCATGTTCAAGTGTTGTAATGAAACATATGTGCATAGCAATTTGACAAAGTATTTTTTCAGAAATAATTTGAAGGCACATTCCTAAAAGTAACTCTTAAAAAAGGGAATTCATACAATATATTATTGAACGCATTAGGCCAGTAGTTCCTACCCTCGATCTGAGGACCCCCAGTGTATGCTGGTTCATGTCCCAACCACAGTTTCAATCTAAGAACTTTAACAAGCTGTTCATGTTTCTTAATTAGGTGCTTTTCATATTTAGACAAATTATTTTACCCTCTTCAGCAATATTATGTTAGCAATAGCTATGCATGGCATGAAGAATAAAATATATGTTCACATTGTACTTATTGTGCTATATTGCAAACAATTACATAAAAAGAGGTTACAAAAAAAATAATAAAAAATTTAACTGATCAACTTAAAGACTGAGATGAGTCACTGGGCTGCTAACTGGTGAAAGTGTGGACACGTGGCCAGTAAAATTAACAATTTCATAGATTACATTACATTACATTTATTTAGCAGACGCTTTTATCCAAACAGACGTACAAAAGTGCATATCAAGGTCATTGGAACAACTACAAAACACAGGTTCAATAAGATACAATACTCATTTTGTACAGTTATTCATTGCCAAGAACACAGTCCAGTTCACACAGTGAACATTATTCTGACCTAATTTAGGCTAAGTCAAACTAGGGGGCAGTACAAGCTGCAACATTAGGACGATAATACAAAGTACAATTAGTGCTGGAATGGAGTACATGAGTGGCATGAAAGAGGGGAATTTAAGTGAAATGATCCACAGAGTGGTGGCAGTTAGTCCAGGCCTGTATAGTCTGAAGAGATGGGTAATGAGGGAGTGGTTCGAAGAGGGACAGGGAGTTCGTTCCACCACTGGAGAGCTAGGGTGGCGAAGCTCTGTGATAGGGATGAGCGAGAGCCCTTTACTCGGATGGGAGGCGGTGCAAGGCGCCTGCTGCTGCAGAACGGAGTGGTCAAACAGGTGTAGGCCTAATCATGTCCTGTAAGTAGACAGGGGCCGTCCTGTTGGCTGCAGTGTAGGCGAGGGTCAGGACTTTGAACTTGATCCTGGCAGCGACCGGCAGCCAGTGAAGTGGCATCAGCAAAGGAACAAAGATAATGATGAAAAAAGACTTCAAAAACAAAGCAAATGATAACGAGCCAAACCTGTACTGTGTTAATAAGTTTAAGGGGAAAAAAAGAATACTTAACAACCAAATTAGGAGCCTATTGACCCACCTAAGTTTATCAATTTAAATTTTGTAACCGTTTTATGTAATTGTTAGCAATATACCACAATAAGAACAATGTGCAGATAGGATTTTTTATTCTTCGTTCCATGTATCGCTATTTCTGACATAACATGGCTTATGAGGATAAACAGTTCCTCTAAACATATCACAAACCACATTGTAGACACTGACTGACGTCCTGGGAGGCAAGTGTTAGGTAGATTAACTTCGTTAAATTAACCGATTTTAATATCCATTTAAATTACGCATATTCGCAAAATTACCATTTACATGATGTTAGGGGTTTACTATTGATTGAATATAATATTGCCATTTACTTGCAATATTTGTCCTGCTCGAACAGTGACGTACGGCGCAGGTTCACAATGTAACCTCGACTCAAGTGACGTAAACGCAGCATACACCAGAGCACTTTCGCGCGAAGACAAGTAACGCAAGAGGTAAGCAGCTAGCCAATGTTAGCACTTTGAGATAAGTAGCTAAATAATTCAGAGATTGCATTGTTTAAGATTTGCGTTGGACAGCGTTTTTGAACTTCAGTTATTAATTTCGCAGTGGTAACCTAACCATTGCTAACCTGTAGCTATTTTGGATTTATTGGGTAAATACTAGTAAATACTGTTGGCTATCGAATGTCCATTTAAAACTTGCTGGCTAACCTGACTAGCTAAGTAACGTGAATATTGATACATTAGCCTACTGTTCGGAGTTAGCTAAATTACAAGTGCACGCCGCAAGATTAGGAGGTACTTGCTTAGCTTCTTCGCTCGTTTCCTGGACTTGCATGTCATGGTTCATGTGTTTGTATAACGCAGCCCAGTGTAGCTAGTGCACGACCCGAAGCATTGAGAATGTACTCTCTGGACTTCACTTTACTGTCGATAAAAATGCAATCGTGCAAAAAACATCACGTACGTAAGGGGTGGCAATGGTGCAATGATGTCTTGCAGCACGTTTTTATTGCAACTGCCAAACTACTACATTGACAATCTAATCTTGTATTTTGCTTATATAGGCATTTAATAAGTCGCTATCCAGCCGACGATGTTTGGTCCTGTTGTTTACTAGTAGTCGCTGGCTAACGTCAAAGAGGATTATGATAGCTACTTTCTTGGATAGGGCCATTTTCAATCACAGCACCGGATAGAACGTGAGTTAAACCCACTTCCTTCTGCAGGACGGCTAACGGTAGCATCGTGACTCAACATAATTGCGTATACATTCAATTATTTAGATTGAGCGCATGATGAGAGAAGCTTGAAATTACCAAAATAGTCATTGAGGTTATCTGAACGTTAATTCCGTCTTGTATGTCCTTTCAAAAAAGTTTAGTCTGAGTCCTGAAATTGTGTTAACGGGTCGGTACAACATTAGCCAATTAGCTAACTGTAATTTAGAACGCTGTAGCCAATGTACCGTGCTCTTTTGTGAATTAGTCTTGTTTTCACAGACAATAGGCATGGTTAATGATGGCCACGTCGCCTGTGACGGACGAGGATGAAGTGGAGTTCGTTTCTGTAAGTGGCCGTTGAAGTCATATTATGCCATTGCAGCAGCAATTTAGCTGTGCAATGAAATGGAGTAAGATGTGCTTCCTGCTACGGCATTTATAGTTAGCAAGCATTGCCCTTGCTGTGAAGACCAAATGTAATGCATGGGCACGAGGTAATCACCCTATTAGGCTACAGTGTTTGTCGTTATGTCGTCACAGCTTGTTCTCTCTCTATCCTGTCAACATGTTTTACACTAGGAAGGACCTCTGAGACCAGTGCTGGAATACATTGACTTGCTGAGCGATGGGGAGAATGAAGACTTTCCTGTTCACAGGACGGTCAGTGATTGAGTGAACATGATTGCTTGATTGATGGGGAGTGCATAAGCCAAATTTAAGTTAACTCAGAAAAGCAGGTGTTGTGTTGTAGTGATTAGGCAGCTGGGCGTGTATCCAGAATGGTGAAGGTACAAATCTCGGGTGGGTAACTGTACTCACACTGTTGCACAAGGTGCCTCAGTTAATGCTCAGAAAGGCTAGTGCTGTTTTCACTCTTGACCAGAAAAGATGGCTCTTAATGAGCAATAAGGCTGAACATATTGGAATTACAGTGCTGTCCTTGTTTACTTACACACTATGTTGTGAAAACTAAGGATTTTTTTGTTTACTTCATGCCTATTGGATGTCTTTGGTATTGAAGGTATTGCAGAATGGTAATAGCAATGTTGCTGTCGTGTCATGTTATTATAGGAAGTATCTAAGCATTCTTGGCAATATTACAGTAGTTGTCAGCTTTTAGTACAAATTCCAGTTTGATGCTGCTGTCCACAGCGTTAGCACTTTCTGTTGGACAGTATCGACTGGGGTCTTCAGTCGGCAGAAGAAAGAAAAACAACACAAACTGCACTATATCTGATTATATCTGTTCAGTTTAATGTAGAGTCTTGGCACAGTAAGTGCTCCTGGAGAGTGACTCAGGCTGGACTGTTACGCGTCTGTCTGGAATGCTGTGCATACCGGGTGACACTGGGGTCAGCGCTGTCTGGGTTGCTCGCAGGTCGAAGACCAAGTGGACAGGCAGAAGGCGAAGGTGGCGTCCACGCTCGACCGGCTGGCTCACCAAGTGGCCACCGAGAAGCAGGAGAGGGCCGAGAAGTGCCGAGCGTTCAAGGTCAGGTCAGGTCGGGTCGCCCCGGCGACACACCGTCGCTCCTGTTTTTTTCCCCAACGTTCGTTTGCATAAAATGGCCCGGCCCACATTTAGAAACGAAAGCGAACGAAATGGTGCCAGGCAAAAATGTCACAGCTGTGTGGCTTTGGATGAGAGGACATGCTTAATGCACCCTCTCATTTTACAGCCTCTCTGTGTGCTGTTGCTTTCTGAAAAAGCAACAAGCCGCCCCTTTTGGCTGAAGTTGTGAAATGCTTTTACCGGGTCTGTTTCGGCCCTGTCCGCAGCTTGTCGGTGATTTAGTTGCCCCCATTTCACACTTTGGCCAGTTAATAAGCCGCGCTGATTAGCCGACGGTTTCGCGCCGTTCTGACGCCCCGCACTCCCGGTTCGTTCCAGGAGAAGATCGTCTCCCAGCAAGCTCACGGGCGCCAGGAGCTGGCCTTCAACGCCAGCAGCGGCGAGACCCGCAGCGCCAAGCACTGCGTCGACATGTGGCTAAAGATGCCAGGTGAGGTGCCAGGCGAGCGGAGGGGCGTCTCGTGGCGCAGCCTGTCGAGCGCTGACCGCACGCCCGTTACAAGCCATGATGTAGGCGGTTCGAATCAGACCGCGCAACCTTTGACGCATGTCTCTCTCTCTTTCTCTCTCGCTCTCTCTCTCCCCTTCCTCTCTGTCGCTCCCCATTCTTTCTCTCTCTCTCTCTTCCCCCTCCCTGTCTGTCACTCCCCATTCTTTCTCTCTTCCCCTCTGTCTCTCTCTCTCTCCTTCCCTGTATTTCACTCCCCATTTTTTCTCTTTCTACACTGTCCTGTCCAATAAAGCTAAAAAAGCCCTAAAAATATATGTTTTTAAAAAAATCAATAACTGATATCTGCCTAGCTGTGTTTTCTTATGGCAGTATAGCCCTGTTGTGCAGTATAGCCCAAGTTCAAACTGTAGCCTACTTCAGTCGCGGAAGAGGCAGCGGCTGGTGTGTATGCTCGCGCGAGGAAAGCGTAGCGACTCTGACGCGTTGTGCCCTCTGCCCCCGCCCCAAGGGCCCAAACCCGGGGCCGTGCACACCGGGTGGATGAAGCGGAGGCCCGCCCCCGCTCCCGACGGCCCCCGCCGGCCCTCCACGCACACCTGCCCCGTGGTCAACTGCGGCCGGACGTTCGACGGCGTCGCCCTGCTGGAGGGTCACCTGAAAAGGTCGCGGGGGCGCTCGGGGCGTTCTGTCACGGGGGGGGGGGGGTGGGCGTCGAAGCGAGGCTGCGGCGGGGGTCTTAACCGAGGGGGGCGGGGGCGGTCCGCGTCTGTGTCCGCAGGTTCGACCACTCGCCCTGCGACCCCGCCGTCACGCTGCGGGGGGGCCCGTCGGAGATCTACGCCTGCGTCGCCTGCGGCAAGAGCTTCCAGACCAAAGAGGCCTGGCAGAACCACTACAGCTCTAAGGTGGGACGCCGGAGCCTGTGGGATGGGAGTGTGTGTGTGTGTGTGTGTGTGTGTGTGTGCCTATGTCTGTCTGTGTGTGTGTGTGTGTGTGTGTGTGTGTGTGTGTGTGTGTGTGTGTGTGTGTGTGTGTGTGTGTGTGTATGTGGCTGTATATGGCAAGAATATGTAATTAACAGATGTTTTATTATTTTCTTGTCATAGACACAGCTGAGGCTATTAGGTGTAGTAGTATCATAGATATACGTGTTTCTCTCAGGGCTGCGATTGATTGGCTGTTCTGGGGGTTTGCTTTACTGGGGTAGGTGTTCTGTGTTTCTGTTACTTGTTTTTTGTGGATTTTTTTCTACTTTTATTCTGCAGCTCCTGTATTGGCCAGGTCTCTTTTGAAAAAGAAATCTTAAGGGACTTTGGTTTACTTTTAGTAGTTAAGCCATTGTATACTAGGAAGTGAAAATGCCCCAGGCGCTGTTTTTAGGCTGACCCTCCCCCCCCCCCCCCCCCCAGCATTCCTCCCCCAGCCATGGGAGTGGCCTGTCCTTCCAGCTGATCCAGTGCTTCGCCTGTCCCTGCTGCTGCCTGCTCTTCAACCTGAGGGACCAGTGTCTGCAGCACATGGCAGCGCGCAACCACATCAGCCATGCCATCATTCTGAGCGGTGAGTGTCTGCCTAAACCCCGCCCCTGCCCCGCCCCCAGGCCATCACTCTGAGCGGTGAGCCTTAAACCCCACCCCTGCCCCGCCCCCAGTCCACTACTCTGAGCGGAGAGTGTCTGCCTAAACCCGCCCCTGCCCCGCCCCAGTCCACTACTCTGAGCGGTGAGCTTCAGCCTTAAGCCCCGCCCCCACCTCGCCCTGACACTGCCCTCTCTGCTCCATCTCACCTGCGTCTTACTCTGAGTGGTGTGCCTCTGCATTAAACCCCGCCCCCAACCTGCCCCGCCCAGACCCTCCTCTTTCTCCCTCCCACCCTGCTGAATTTTGCCCAAGTGCTTTGTGTATGTGTGTGTGTGTGTGTGTGTGTCGGGGCGGGGGGGTGGGTGCAGGAATGCAGGGGGTGGTCTGTCAGATAGCAGGTCACTGATCTGGGCCTTTAGGTGTCAGACAGATTAAATTCTGCAGTAAGTCAGGGCCTCCAGGAATGTGTTTTACCTCACAATCTCCACTAGAGGGCACCAGGTAAATGAATCTGTTGGACTAATGCAGAAATCAGTCTGAAGAGATGCATAGGGTTTCTGTTCTGTGGCATTTAGTACAATCTGTATCAGAGGGAGTGACAGTGGGCACCTTTTGCTTTGTGTGAGACACCTGCAGTTTGTAATCAGTTGTATTATACATGTGTATTGGTCAGGTAGTCCTTTTATATAAGTTTGCACACGTGTATATGTGTATGTACATGGCAATATATATTCAGGCTGCCATGTTTGGTTGCTAGATAATTCAATATATATATATATATATATATATATATATATATATATATAACTGGTCATGTGACCTGCATGGCATTCTGGCTTGTGTAGACAGCTCGCCTGGGAGAGCATTGCTGATTGGTGGGCGTGTTTCTCCTGGGAGATCGTTGCTGATTGGTACGCGTGTTTCTCTCCTGGGGGAGCGTTGCTGATTGGTAGGCGTGTTTCTCCTGGGAGAGCTGATTGGTTGCGTGTGTTTCTCTCCTGGGAGAGCGTTGCTGATTGGTTGCGCGTGTTTCTCTCCTGGGAGAGCGTTGCTGATTGGTGGGCGTGTTTCTCCTGGGAGAGCTGATTGGTTGCGTGTGTTTCTCTCCTGGGAGAGCGTTGCTGATTGGTGCGTGTGTTTCTCCTGGGAGAGCTGATTGGTTGCGTGTGTTTCTCTCCTGGGAGATTGTTCCTGATCGGTGGGCGTGTTTCTCTCCTGGGAGATCGTTGCTGATTGGTGGGCGTGTTTCTCCTGGGAGAGCTGATTGGTACGCGTGTTTCTCTCCTGGGAGAGCGTTGCTGATTGGTTGCGCGTGTTTCTCTCTCGCGGTCGGGCTGCAGAAAAGACGCCCCAGGCCGCCATGCCCATCCCAGTCCCGCGCTACGCCCAGAACCAGCTGATCGCTCTCTGCAAGGAGGTGCCCTTCTCCGTCAGGTGCTCCTCCTGCAGGAGAACGCTGAGCTCACACATGGAGGCCCGGGCACACTTCAGGTAAGTGTGTGTGTGTGAACTTGTAATACTATCTTTGTGGGGAACAAATGTCCCCACAAGGATAGAAAGAGGAGGAAAATTATGCTTTGTGGGGACATTTTGCTGGTCCCCACAAAGTCAAGAGGCTGTTTTAGGGTTAGGACTTAGGGTTAGGGTTAGAATTAGGTTAAGGTTAGGGTTAAGGTTCGGCATATAGTGGTTAGGGTTAGGGTAGGGTTAGAGGTTACGGAATGAATGTAGTCAGTGAGAGGTCCCCACAAGGATAGCAATACGGGACTGTGTGTTTGCATGAGTGTGTATCCACATACACAATAACGGTCCTCACCAACATAAGGTGTATTACCTTTCTTTTAGTCTTTTCCTTTGTAGTTATACCTGAAGCGGTTAGTAAATAACCAAACTAAAGAGGCTGTTTCAGGATTTTAAAAAACGTAACCGCTATTATCTATCAACAGCAAGGTCGTACAGCTTCCATCTGATCACCTGACGGGTTTTTCATCAGTCACGCAGAAGCTGTGAGGCCTTGCTGCTGATTGGCCGTCTTATGGTCACCCAATAGGATGACAGCGGTCAGTGATTTTAAAAAGTGTTTTGTCAGTATGTCAAAGTGACGTAGGAGCGACATAGCTCAGAGCGGTTGTCTGGCAGTCGGAGGGTTGCTGGTTCAATCCCCCACCCTGGGCGTGTCGAAGTGTCCCTGAGCAAGACACCTAACCTCTAACTGCTCCCAACGAGCTGATTGGTACCTTGCATGGCAGCCTTTCACCGTTGGTGTGTGAGCGTGTGTATGTGTGTGTGTGTGTGTGTGTGTGTGTGTGTGTGTGTGTGTGTGTGTGTGTGTGTGTGTGTGAATTGGTGAATGAGAGTCATCAATTGTAAAGCGCTTTGGATAAAAGCGCTATGTAAATGCAGTCCATTTACCAAAGCTGCAGAGCTTTCCTCCTCCTGTAGTCGGCGCTGTTTCGCAGCGGTTTTAGCGTGTCTGCGTTTGCCCCTCCCCCAGCGTGCAGTGCCGGCAGGGCGGGGCGGTGGCGGAGGCGGCGCAGACGGTGGCGGAGGTGCTGCGGCGGCTGTGCGCGTTCGGGCGCTGCCCGCGCTGCCGCCGGACCTTCCCGAGCGAGGCGGACGCCGCGGCGCACCGGAGCCAGACGCAGCACCACGTCCCGGCCTTCCGGACCGTGCAGGAGGCCCTGCTGCACTACTGCCACCTCCGCCAGCAGGGGGCGCCCTCCGGGCCGGCCAAACGGCGGGAGGCGGGCCGCGACGCGGAGGAGTCCCCCGCCAAGAGGCGGAGACAGGGGGGCGGGGGGGGCGGGGGGGGCGGGGCTACCGCCTGGGCCTGCGAGTGCGGGCTGAGCTTCCCCGAGGAGGCCGCCGCCCGCAGGCACCTGCTGGCGGCCAATCAGATCTTCCACAGGTGCGGCGTGTGCGGGAAGGAGATGGGCGAGGCCTCCATCGCCCGGCTGCACATGAGCCGCTTCCACGGCGGCGCCCACCTCTCCAACTTCCTGTTCCGGTGCCGGCGCTGCGGGACGGACGCGCCCCGGGAGGAGGACGTCCTGGCGCACGTGCGGGACGCCCACGCGGGCCACGCCTTCTACCGCGAGCGTGAGGCCGCGGAGGCCCCGCCCGCCCCCGTCCCCACCCCCGTCCCTGTCCCAGGACCACCTACACCCGCCAAGCCCCCCTCCCTAACAAAGGCCAAACCCGCTAAGCCCCCCTCCCTGGTAAAGGTCGAACCCGCCAAACCAGCGGCACCCGCCAAGCCCCCCCCCTCCCCGGCGGAGGCCGCGCCCACCGAGCCGGCGGGGCCCTCGGGCGGCGGGCGGGGGCGGGGCCGGGGGCGGAGCTGGCTCTGCCGGATGTGCGAGGACGTGTTCGGCTCGGAGGCGGAGGCGCGGGCGCACTGCGGCGACGTGGGCGCGCACACCTTCCACAAGTTCCTGTGCGGCGAGTGCGGCCAGCGCTTCTTCAAGGCGCCCACGCTGGCGCGGCACTGCCGGGCGCGGCACGCCGGCCGCTCGGACCCGCGCCGCTTCTGCGGGCTCTGCGACGGCATGCAGCTCGACTCCGAGGAGGACTTCCTGCGCCACTACCGCAGCCTGCACGCCCGCGACTACTGCCGCCTGGAGGAGGAGCCGGGGGAGGAGGAGGAGGAGGAGGAGGAGGAGGCGGGGCCCGGGGAGACCGGCCCCTCCCCCGCGGGCGCGCCCGGCCTCCCGGCCGAGCTCCTCTGCCCCTGCATGGGCGCGGAGGAGGGCGGGGCCGACCAGAAGGCCGCCTTCACCCGCTGCATGAGGCGCCTGGCCGGGGAGGGCCTGTGCTCCTACGCCTGCCCCCCCTGCGGCCTGCGCACCCCCCACTACCTGCTGGCCAAGGAGCACGCGCGCCGCCGGCACGGCTCCCCGGGGAAACGCGTGCGCGTGCTCTGCGGTTCCTGCCCGGAGAGCGCCGCCGACGTGCCCGGCTTCCACAGCCACTTCCACGCTCGCCACTGCCCCCTGGAGCCCTGCGCCAGCCTGCGCGGGCCGGCCCGCGCCCGCGCCCACGCCCACGCCGGGGACGGCCCCAGGGTGCTGAAGGCCGAGGAGGTCTCCCTGGAAACGAAAGGCGAGTGCAGTGTGCTGCAGCCAGTGCCCCTGCTGTAAGGACGGATTACCTGTGAAAATGGCAGCTGTGCAAATAGCCCTGGATAAGCCAAACGTATTACTAATAATGTGCTTATCAGTTAAGTGCTTGCCTCTGAATCGGATGCCCCTGTACTTGGGACAGCCAGCGTTTGCCAGAATGACCATGGTGTAGCCCTAGAAACTCCTGTCCAATCCCCACTAGCTGTGCCCTTTCTCCACAGTCACCCCAATACATTATTTATTAATCTACCTGCTTAATTACACTGTTTACATTTTTTAATAATATTCCTGATCCACACACAGCTAGGTATTTACTGAAGATGTATGCACACTCACGGCTAAGAATATTCCCCAAGTGGACAGTAGCAGTGCCCCATATGGGATTTGAACATGCAACCTCCAGTACAAGACCAGTTCCGAAGCCTCAGAAGCTAAAATGGAGCGTGTTTACATGTGAACGCTGCTAATGTGCTTTAATGCTAATTGGTAAAGTAAAAACAGAGGGTTCTAAATGAGCGTTTATTACAGTCCCAGCTGCTCTGCATGCTGTTGAAATGAGGATTGTCCGTTAGATGTCTGTAATATTCAGACTTCCTAACGAGAATTTGATCTGGGGTTAGAGGGCTTTGGCTTTCATACAGTTCCATTGTTTGAATGAAGAATGTTTTGTTTTGTTTTTTTTCTAGCGGAAGAATTTGAGGAGGTGAAATGTGCTGTTGCTCTGAGCGCAGAGGAGCCCGGGAGGGGAGCAGAGGAGTCCGCGAGGGGAGCAGAGGAGACCGGGAGGGGAGCAGAGGGCGACAGTGGTGCGTCACCGTTTCCAAACTGCCTGTTTTATTTCTTTTCAAACAGGCACAGGGCAGCCATTTTCCTGCTTTGTCTGATGTCCTTTGAGGAAGAATGTTGCTACTTATATATTTTGATGGTCATTTGACATGTGATTTTTAAACACGATAGGTAAACTAATCCATATATTTGCCAGGTCACGTAGTAGAGGCAGAAACTCTGGGGGTTTTTCTAGACTAGGCTTGATACAGTGTTAGATGCTATCCAGTCTGCAGGTAATCAGAAGACTGGGTACAACGTAGTCAGGAAAATAGCGAGCTTTGTTGGGCTTTAACGGCCTACTCTTATCATTGTTTTGTTATCCAAAAGAAATATACTGACACAACCAGACACGTCCACAGATAGACACCAGCAGGCTGAAGCGTGTGCCCCCTGCCCTGTGCCCTCTCTGCTTTAGTGGTTATTTTTATCTATCACCCACTCGACCCGGCCTCTGCCTGCGGAGGCGCTCTCTGCAGAATGCGCTCTGACGTTCCGTCTGACCCGCGCTGCGTTTGCTCTCCCGTGTTGCAGAGGAATGCGACGAGGATCTGAAGCGCGCTCTGGCCCTGAGTGCAGAGGAGGCGCAGGAGCAGGCGGAGGGGGAGAGAGGTGCGTCTCCTCCCCCCTGTACTTCACCATCTCTCTCTCTCCCTCTCTCTCTCGCTCACTTTCCCTCTTTCTCTCTCTCTCCCCCCCTCTCTCTCTCTCTCACTTTCCCTCTCTCTCTCTGCCTCCCTCTCTGTCTCTCACTTTCCCTCTCTCTCGCTCAGTTTTCTTCTCGCTCTCTCTTGCTCGATCTCTCTCTCCCCCCCGCTGTCTCCCTTCATCTCCCTCTCTCTCCCTCTCCTTCCCTCTCTCTCCCTGTCTCTCCCTCTCTCTCCCTCTCCCTCCCTCTACCTCCCTCTCTCTCCCTCTCTCTCTCTCTCTCGTGCTCGCTACTCCTCATTCATAAAGAAGCACCCAAAAGGGTTCCCATACACTGGAAAACTGTTGAATGTATTTTAAAAACTGCAAGCTAGGACTTCATTTATTACAGTGATACTTTGAGGTGCTAGATTTTTTTTAAGACTATGTTGATCATTCAGAAATGCTTTGTGTCCCTGTTTTATTTAAACTGTTATCTTTTAAAGTCATCCTGGGTAAGAGTCCACATTCTACTCAAAATACTAGAGCTTTGGATTGGGTTTGATAGAGAGGATCCTCGGGCATTTTTACATCGTCTTATGGTCTGCAACACTTGTGATACAACCTAGTGTACAGCTTTTTGTTGGTGCTTGAATTCAGTGGAATAGGATTTGAAAAGTTCTACCTCAGGTTAGCGAGCCATCGATTCAATTTTCCTACTATTTGGGATAGGGCTGTCCTCCCCAGCCATGCGCGCATGCGTGGAGAATGGCCTCTCTTTAGGGGTACGTTCAGTTAAATCACAAGGTGTATGGCGAGTTTGCACTGGGTTTCTAGAACAGTTGTAGATGATTTAGAGAACGTTGTGAAAACTTGGCACATCTGACAACTTTTTGGTAGCTTTACATTGCAGAGGAATGCAATGTATGTAATGCAATTTGAGAGACATACCTTGGGATTTATTTGCATGTAAATCTCACCACCCCCCCCCCCCCCTTAACCCTAACCCTAACCCCCCCTCCCCCTTCTTTCCTGCAGAGATGGAAGAAGCATTGCAGAGAAGCCTTCTGGAATTTTGACTGGGACATTTCAAGGAACTTAAAAAGAATGAATCTCTTGAGTCATTTGTAATGAATAAATGTTAAATAACTGCTGGCCTTTGATAAAAAGTTGTAAATAAAATAAAAACGCAAAGTGGGCAGAAGCAGTGCTGTATTTTTCGGTTCAATAAAGTTTATCAGCCGTCAAAGCTTCCTTTGTCCGGGGTATTATTCTGACTAACGTTTTTTTGAGGTTCGGCCCCAAGCCTTGGGTGCATCGGCAGTGCGGCGGTTGCGTATTACGCGACACCTCCGCACCATCAGCAGTCGCAGCAGTTGGCAGAGCTCCAAAGGCGTTCCGCAATCACGTCCGAAGGCACGGCGAGGTCAGGGTGGGAGGGAGTTCCGACCCATGTTTGGAAATGTTTACTCAGGGGCGCTGCCGGTGGAAGCGTCTAGAACTTACTCCTGGGACTATCTAAGCCTCGTGCCTTAGGGAAGTGTTGATCTTCGCTGCAGCAGACGTGTCGAACGCAAATAGAAATGGCTCAAACGAAAATACAAGCGAAAATGAATGACGCCGGCAAGGGGAGCAGATTCAGCAGGACCATGTCGATGGCGGATCGCTCCGGGAGGCTGCTGGAACAAATGGACCAACTGGAAATGAGGTAACGCTGGGAACCGCCTGGTTCTTAAATGTGATCACATGCATGCAGCTCGGAAAAAATATCGCTTGCGGTGACGCCGGGAGACAAATTTGCTAAGTTCAGATTCCGAAATTGTATTATTGAGCGCTATATATTAATATTTTTGGAGCAATGGTGTAAATGGGCATTGACAGTAGCGGTAAAACTTATAAACCGTAACACTCGTTAGGTGCGGTGAAAACTTCCGCTGGCTTTGGGAACATAAACACGCTCATATTTCCAATGTAGAAATTGAATCAAATCTATGGTCGTTTCAATTAGGGGGCATGAATTGATCTCAAAAAGTTTAATGCCTGGCAAAAGATTCATTTAGACGAAAGTGCTGATTCAGACGTCTCGCGCTGAGCTACACTTGTTCAGCGCTGTTTTTATATTTTAAAAAATGAGTCAAATAATTTGGGTTTTTGTTGAAAATATATACTCCTAACAAATATTGTCTGTTGTTGTCCAGCAATTGGCATTGTCCGAGTTAAGAGTGTTGCCAATTTTCTTCTATATTACAATGTGGGGTCCCTGTTTAGTCATGCGAGCCCGTGAGATCAGTTGCCTGTGAAGCTTCCATGTGCTTCTTCGAAGGTGTTAGTTTTATTTTTTGAAAGTTGGTTGGTAATGTGGCGTGTAGCCTAATGTGTGTGCAAGTTTATTCTTCCGCGTGACAACTGTTGTGTAAAGTTAATTTGATAGTTGTATGCTGTCAGCTACTCCAAACGTCCTAGCTCAGACTAATTGCCATGCTCAAAATTGGTAGTACGCAATCACACCCTAAGTTATACATTCATTGGGTATCGAAGTTGACAGCAATGCCATAAAAGGAGTTTGTAAAAAGGTTTATCCGTTTTGCTGTTCAAACTACTAAAAGTACAGTATTTTTAATACGAAGTACCCCACTTTGTTTTACAGGGTGGAAGCATTAAGAGAGACGGCAACCGCATTGGAACAAGAGAAGGAGAGTTTGTTGGAAATGATTCAGTCAATGAAGAACAGCCAAGAAATGCGCAACATCAGCGATGGTAGGATCTGTTTGCTGTTGATTCATTCACGCAACCCTCTTTAGCTGTATAACTGCAGTGTTGTCTTGCAGAAGGCAATATCTGCATACATTTATTGAGGCCTTGTATATAATGGGGGCGATTTTAGGCTAGCCATATTACGGACCGTCTCGTTTAAATACCAGTACCTGCATGTATCTCGGAATTTCCCAACCACTGACTGACAGTCTCATTTTTACAGGGGAACGAGAAGAGCTCACAGTAACGGCCGACCGTTTGTTGGGACGGACCCTGACCGTAGAGGTTTCCGTGGAAACCATCCGAACCCCTCAACAGGAGGAGGCTCTGCGTAAAGCTAATTCTCTGATTAATGAAATCGTCGCGAAAGTGTTGGACGACCTGGACAACGGAAGAAAACGACTGATCTCTTTGCATGCAGCCTGCGTCACCGAAGTTCCCCCGGTGCCAATCGATCAAAAGTTTCAGAGCATCGTGATAAGCTGTGCCTTGGAGGACCAGAAGAAAATCAAGAGGAGGTTGGAAACGTTAATCAGAAATATGGACAACGCAGGGAAAACAATCAGGATCATGGATCAGCAAAAAGTGGTTGATTCAGAGAGCGCTAATGGCAAATAATGGGTATTGTATTGATCCCTGTCCGATTCCACAACGTTATATGACCTATAGGCTAATAATAATTTTTTTAAAAAATGATCCACCGTAGGAGACCAAAAAAGGAAACGAAGTAACGTTGCATTCTACGCAGTGACATCACAACCACCGATATGCAAGGAACACCGGCTGTGCACGCAGATACTGGATTATTTCAAGATGTTCCAGGTTTATTATATTACAGGGTTCAAGGATATTAACCAGACCATGACTCTGTCAGTTGGTGGCAGGAAGGAACAGAGCTTATCGTTACTGTTAATGTCAAAGGAATAGAAGCTTAACGTATAACTAAACTAACTTTAATATGGGAGAAGTGTCTGCTTGCCACAACAGTCAGCGATGGGTACTGTTTCATTTTCACACTTGAAATACATGAAATGCTTCCAAGTATTTTGTCATTTGTATTATATGAGCTTGGGAAAATCTTGACATAACTGTAAAAGTAATCATTCACATGAACATTGACCATAGAGCCAGGCTGAATTATCTTGGACATGTTTGACGTTCCTCTGTCTTTCACTGAAACACTGTATTCGTCTGCCACTGCTAGGCATTCTGTGGTGTGGGACGGGTTCATAACGTGCCGAGCTGAAAAGATGCACTGGCAGTGCCTGTAACCTAGGAATCGAGCTCATAACAATCTGGATGCAAATCGGGTTCTCTACCCACGACACCACCGTGTATTTCAGCGGGTGTGGTTCAGTCAGCTGAGCGTGTCATGTGCAGTCTGTGACTTCCAACTCACACCACTTTTTTTTTGCCACCCATTTGAGAAGGAACAAAGTGCATCAGTTTTTGGAACAGGACAAAGGAATCTCACTACTGAGTGTTAAGTGATTTAATCTTGAGTATGAGTAACTGTTCCTAAAGCCATAGGACAGACGCATACACAGTACATGATCTTCATGCGTTCACCCCAGACTCTTTTACTAAAAAGTGAAGTCAGTTAAAGGTCCAAACAAAGATTATGCAGGTGCAAAGGTCCAAGGTTCTGAACTGCTTCTGAAGGTTGTATTTCCCAGCAGCCATAACCAGTTCTCTGCTCTTGCCTAATGACTGAAGATAAGCACGCGTGGGCTTGGTTAGCACTCGTGTGGGAGAAATCTTGGGAAAGCTTACGTTGCCACTGGAAGTGGTGCTGGAGGGCTAGCTGGGAGCGGTCCTAGGACAGCCCAGTGCTCCAGCACCGACTGGTGAGATGTTGAACCGAGGTCCTGACTCACTGTGGCCAAAATGCCTGTAAAAGTGTCCCTTGATGTTGATCACAGAGTAGATCAGGAGTCTTAAACCCTGCTCCTGGAGAGCCACATGATCTGCTGGTCTCCCTTGTTATTCTGCACTTAATCAATTAAAGCAGCAGACTACGGTCACATGGTTACTTGGGTCTGAATGGGGTGCTGGTTTTAAAGGGAAAACAAAAACCAGCAGGAGCTAGCTTGTGGCTCTCAAGGTTCAGCTTAATTCCCATCTTGGTTTTCTCAAACTGTTACCTAATTATCCCCTGGTTAAACTGACTCAAAAAACCCCTCCTTCTCCACTTCAGGAGTTGCGTGGTGCTTGTCCTGGCACAAAATGGCTGCCATACATCACCAAGGTGTAGTGGCGCCTGATGTGAGCTTCTCCCGTTCACTGTAATTCACTTTCAGATTGTGATATGAGAAGCTGTTTAATTAAAAACCTATTTCAGCACTGCCATCAGTTTTAGCACATTAATAGTTTTCAGTATTTATTTGTCAATATTTAACATATTTCTAGGGTTCCCATAGGTCCATGTAAACCTGCAGAATGTAGATTTTCATTTGTTTATAACTTTTCATGAAACTCATCCTGTTTTCCAAACCATGAATTCAAAGGCAGAACTCCTTACCTGCTAAAGTACCTCATTGAAGTGTTAGGGCTCTTCGATAAAAATAAATCTCTTCACCTTTATACTGATGCCCACTGGGAGACAATAGGAATCCTGTATTTAACCTAGCAGTGCTATGAGGTTTAAATTCACTGACCTTCCACATCCTCAGTTTTCTATAAGGGATTTTAGAATAGGATCACTTTTGACTAAATGGATGTAGATGCATGAAAGCACAAATCACAAAATGTCTTCACAAAAGCAAAAAAATGGCCTGGTACTAGGTCATACATATAGGCTGAAGTAAGTTTCATTTTTTCATTTCATCTTAAAAGTACTTTTCAGTACTTGATCTTGATCAAAATGATGTCGAAAATATATTTGTATTTAGTGAAAAATAAAAGTTCACCAATGTGGACTCTTGCTTTGTAGTGTGTCAATTGTTTGATGTGGTAAGAGTTTTACTATATGTGCCAAAAACAACACTTATTGGGCTTGTCAATAAAAGTGCTCAGAAATCTATACATTCTTTATTGATGTTTGCACAACCATCAAACAGTCTGATGATACACAAATTGGTAGACTGAAGGTCATCGCACTGGACTGTTGGATGCTGGGTACATAAGTAGATTCATGAAATTATAAGAACAAAGCAGCAACAGAGAATACAGTATGGTGGGGGTGGGGGAGGAGGAGGGGTGGGGTCACTGGGCGTTCCACCACTTTTATGTCACAGATGAAATAGTGTTGTAATTCACTAATGCCTTTTAACACGTGTCCAAACAGAGTTCCTCCCAAAGTCTCCTTGGAGACCAGCACATACCAGCAACAACAGAGATAAAAGCCAGGATTAACTTGGATGTTTTACAACCGATGAAGAGAGCTTTCAACTTTCTTTTTTCCTGAAGCATGGATTATAAAGATAAGTGTGATCTGTTAGCTCGGTTTGATGAAAGTCATGTGCCTCTCTGTGGGGGTTGGGGGGGGATTTTAGTGTAAAACCACTGTTACAGAATAATTAAACAAATGCGCAAAGATGCACAGCAGCCAATGGGCAAGGAGCCATGGTAACATAATTAAAAATAGGTAAGGGGAAAAATTAACAGAAGAAGCAGCTGACATATTTAAGATTAACAACAAAATAAAAACACAAGTGTATTCCAGCTCAGTGACTGGACCTCCATCTGCTCAGTTTTGGAAGCAGTCAGCAGGCCCAGCTCTCTCCACAGCACATTGCTGAAGACCAGGATACGAGGGACAGAAAAGCGTCTGGATCCGAGCCTGCCAAGCTACAGCATTTCAGCTCAGTCCCCACGAGCGGATGGGTTTCTGGAAGAACAGACTGTTCTTTTTCACAAGCCAGCCCCTGGAAAGCACTCAACGCAAACACCCCTCACATTTTCCTGGTTTTCTCCGCACTTGTTAAGCCCTGCAGATCAAGCATCACCCGCCAAGTTTTCGGGTTCAAATTCCCCTCAGTTTTAGCTACGAAACAATGCACCCAATCACAGGGCTTCATTCTCTGTGGCACCCGCGACTCATACCCCACCAGTGAGTTGTGTGTGTGTGTGCATTTTAGTGTTGAAGCTCAACATGACCACAACCCTATCCCATGCTATAACAATAGCCTTTCAGCAACAAACATCTCCACCTAGGTCTCCGGTCACCTGTGCCCCAAGAACACACAAGATTAAGCACGTTCCCTCATACAATCTTATAAACCAGCGACTTGTTTACACCCTTCAGGCCACAGAGTTCTGTGGGAGAGCTTTGCCAACCATAGAACAGGTGTAACTCACAGATACGTGCAGCTAGCATCAGGGCCAAGTGAAATACAACTGTCCAATGGCAGGATTAATGGTGTCCTGCCCCTATGGACTACTGGTCATAGATAGCTAATGACTCAGTCAAGGATGGGGCCTGCAATGTCTGTGCTACAGGGTGTAGCAAGTACACACAGGGAGCACCAGACCAGGAGCAAGATGTAAGTCATGTTCCCCTTTCATGTCATTAGGAGCCAGGGACAAGAAAGTAAGTGTGGCTGACTCGCTGAAGTACAGACCACTGATTTTCAAGGGTTTTTTTTTTTTTTTTCCAGCGCATTGAGTTCTGAAAAGCAGACAAGGCTGTAGTTCTGCTTCTACAGGGTTCAGTAAAATATCAGCATCCCCCTCCCCCACCAAGAGCTGATTCTGAAATTACACCAATTTTATTTTCCAGTGTTTGGCCTTTACCTTAACTTAGAAAAAGGCTGGCGTGGAATCACTGTGAATGGAGCCTGGCAGAAAATGGTAGTCATTTACTTTTCTGTACTTTAACCACCGTGTGGACAATGCATCATTCATGTTTGAAGTAGCCAATCGAAAACGGTCATTTGAGATCCAAAGCGATCATCATATTTGCTGTTTGATGTCATTTCCGGTTATCAACACTTAGCACAGCAGCGACAGGAAATCTACATTAAGGCAATTCTGTGTGTATTCTCGTGTGTAAGCAGAATTGTTTTTGTGCCATTTGTCACAGCAGGAATGGGAGGTCAGCGGACACTCGCATGAATTAATTGCCTGGGCAAAAAAATTCAGAGGAAAAACAAGATCATAAGATCTCATTATAAAGGCAATATTACATCAAAGTATTCTGCAAGCTTAGCATTCTGCATGCTGTATCGGTTACCGAATCACTGTGGAAAACTGTGAAAATGAGAGGGAACCTCCATTTGAAAAAACCATAATCTAAAACTGTTAAGGATGCCAAATGAAGAATACCTCTTTTTTTGGTTTCCGTTCCAAAACGTATGACTCCAACTGTTATTTGAGTTTAAAAAGGCAAGCAAAGGCTGAACCCTACACCATCTCTGGCTGCAAAGACCCCGTTTTTGAAGGGACATCGACTTCTCAAAGGGGTAAGCAATTTCAGAACAGGAATTAAACCACAAGTAGTCTTAGTTTAGCCTTTTCTGAACTCTTGAAATAGTTTTTTCAGAGGAGGTTCCACTTAAAATTAAACAAAAGCAATACATTGGAAAAAGCAAACACTACAAACATGTAAACATAATTCCGATGCTAAACCCAACGTGAAAAAGGCCCATTTAAAGATTTGGGATCCAGCCGAGCGGCTTCAACACAAAGGGAATGTTTTATACAAGCGCCCGCCTGCCTGTAGTCAGACTGTGAGAAAATCCACCCCTGCTTTGCCGGGAGCTTAAATCCATATCTTATCAGCGAGAGCTGTTCCTTTCACCGAGTCTGCAAGTTACCAAGGCCGTGCCGGAGACCCTGCCAGTTACGAAGCGCATTTCATTACAGCGATCTGTCCCTGTCCTGTAAGGCGAGGGCTCCCAAACCAAGACCCACCAAGTCCAAGGATTCCAAAGGGGGAATCCCTTTTAAAAATATTTAGTTTTCTGTTTATATTTCCATATTTCAAAAATTACATATTTTATACACTCAGATAAAAAGAAACTATGTCTGAGTTTACACATCCTTGGTAATACTGTGATTATTGTAATTATTACATATTTCGATTGTACTAATGAGCAACAAGTCCTATTCCAAGCCATGGTACAGTGGCACTGCAATTTAGCCAAGCTTCCATGTAGTCATGTAACAGCATGTTAAAGAGCCTGTAGTGCATGTTTTCAAAATGGTGTCAAGGCTAACCTTTTTTTAAAATTATTTATTTTATTTTTTTAAAGGAGGGGTCCCATATTCACAGGGTTCCCACTTTAGGTAGCTTTGGGATTAAAATATTTCGGGGAACCCCGGCAGTTCTCAAGACTCACTCACCTGAGAGCGAAAGCAAGGAAATGGGGGAACCGGTAACAGGCAAAATGGCGGCCGGGAAGAGGGAACGTGAAGGCTAACGGCTCTCTGCGGACGAGACGCCCGTGCTTTTCAAACGGCCAGAGTCCGTGTGCTCTTAATGCCACAGAGTGCTGCTTTGGATACTGTTCAATTAAACCGATTCACAGTCTCCGCAAGTTCTCAAACCAACAGGAGTCACCATATAGTCTGATTTAGCGTAATTCAGTCATTGTGATTCTCACAATTCAGTACCATCCAAACAACATACTGCACTTGCTTATATATATATATATATATATATATATATAAAACCAAGTGTATATATATAAAACCAAGTGTATATATATACTCTGCCACATATTTTTCTGTTTTAAAAAATGTGTTCCATATGATTAGAGACAAATATTCTATCTATATCACCTGCTGAAGTACCTTGTACGATTGTGTCTTTATACAGTTTTAATGAGGAAGGTAGTTAAGTTTTCAAAACAATTTGGCACTATATTAACTCATTAGTTTTTTTCTGTTTTTTTGTCAGGCAGTTGAACGCCCACATTCACTAAACACCGTCATGTTATATAAAAATATCCTGGAAAAAGATTAACTACATATATATTCATGACACATATCGAAGCTGATTCAATTCATTTTAAGGAAAAAAAATAGTACCAAATAATCTGTAGACTATATCTCTACCATTACTAACATATTGCACAGATGAACAGTAAAATGCACAAATGGTACTCTGAAAATCACATATGTACACATACAAATATGTTTTGCTGATGAACCAGCAGGAAGCTATGCTGCTCTGGGCCATTAGAGAGAACAATATTTTATATCACTTATGGAATGTCGGAATGCAAATACGCGAAATCCGCATTCAATTCGGATGCAGCGAAGCCCAGATTTTATACCTTTGGCTGTCCTACCGCACGCAGCCACCAGGGGGAAACAAAGAGTGTGATTTAGAAGGAGCTGGATAGTCTCGCAGCAAGAGCTTCCCAACGACGGACTGTTCACAGGGATCAAAGGCAGCACGGAGGCCTCGCAGCAAGATGCATAACTCAAGAACACAGGCCGTGTACGTCCGGTGAGACAAAAAGCCACCATCTTGGACCACCTCTCAGGCTGACTGCGTTTGACAGGATATGACAACACAGGCATCACCCGGAGACCTACTTCCTAAAGTACTGAGTTCTGCATGAAGCTGTGAAGCCTTTGAACCCTGTGATAAAGCCTGCGGGTCAGTTTTCCCGCCACCAGTCGGGGTTCGTTCAACCCTCGATCCGACGGGGGCGGGGTCTCTGTTTTACAGCAGGCGGCAGCTGCCGAAGGGCGTTTTGCTCTTCTTGGTCCTTTGTCGGTTCGGTCGCAGGTTGATGACCTCACAGCCGTTCAGGCTGCTGGAGTTTTGCCCGGAGTGGCTGCCACCTGCCGTGTTGAACACCCCTGCGAAAGGAAAGGAGAGAGCGACTGAGCGGAGGGCTGGACCTAACGAAAGGAGGAGAGAAGCAATACACACATCCGATGCACAGAGCTACATTCTCTTTCAGCATGTAGTAAGACTGCCCATCGATTTACTGATCATTTACTCATGAGGAACACGATGGATAATTCATTGATCAAGTGAGGAAAATGTGACTTTTAATTTTGCTACTTGCTCCTAGCTGGATAAATACGTACTGTTGCTAGGTAATAGTAAACAACTTCCAGACTGACTGAATGAGGCCCGTTTCACTACAAACCCTCAAAAAATGTAGCCAAGACAGTGTGCAAGTCTTCTGCTTTTATGTATAAACAAAAAAAAGATATATTTTCCCCCAAATTTCTCACAGTACAGAACACCCAATCATATACAGCCGTGCTTGTGATGTCACCAGCTGCGTCTATCTACACATGCCGCCACGTTTTCACAGACTACAGCAGGAGGAAGACGCATAACCTGCAGCTTCAGCAAGCCGCCTGCGGGGGTCACTAGAGAGCGACCGATCAGCGCATCTCGACTGACTGAAGCCTCCCTGATCGTAGGGGATCGAATGCGAGCGTACCGGAGCAGACCGCAGCCGGCAGCACCGTCAGGTGACTCATAACCCCCTGCGACTTCGTCCCGCAGGCCTACGGACCGCAGCCGGCACAGGCACGGCCCGAATCGATCCCGGGCCGCGGGGCGTCTGTCCCGCTAACACTCGGCTGGGTACCTGAGCACCACTGCGGTTAGCGGTTAGCGGTGGGCGTACCGATTTTATTGCTGGTTGTGTGCACCACCTCCGTCTCCTCCGCGCTCTGCTGCTTCAGTCTCTGCAGGTATTTGTCCGCCAGGTACTTGAAAACTGCGGAAACATCCGGAACAGAAAAGAGGCTTCATTCACCACGGGCTGCTCTGGCTCAGGACCACCTACAGGCCTGAATGTAAACACATGCTAATATATGCTAATGAATGCGCGCAGGGCCCCTGATCTCTTAAGCCACTCGACTCCTTCACAATTTAACCACTTCCTGTGTTCCTGCCCTCTCCCAGTTACAAAAACAAACAAAGAACATTTTGGGCATTGTTGATGACTAAGTTTAATTTTGAGTGAATTCCATCAGAGCCCACTAAAGTCTGAACTCTTGTCTTATAGAGGATTCTCAATAACAGTTGAGATACAAATGACACAGCAGCCTCAGACATCTGGGCATGTGATCGTGTTGCCATGTGACCCACCTTCATTGACATTGAGGTCCTCTTTCACTGAAGTGCGGTAGAACCTCAGCTTCAGCTTCTTGGCCAATCCCTCTGCCTCCTCGCTGTGGACACCCCAAAAACAGCCCCAACGGGACCCCCCGTCAGAACACCCCCACCAGGACCCCCATCAGAACAGCCCCAACAGGACCCCAGTCAGAACAGCCCCAACAAGACCCCTGACAAAACACTCCCAAAAGGACTCCCATCAAAACAGCTCCAAACAGGACCCCTGAAAAAACAGCCCCAACAAGACCTCCCTCAGAACATCCCCAATAGGACCCCCGTCAAAACACCCCCAACAGGACCTCATTCAGAATCACATACTCCATGTCAGAGGCTCCCAAATCATTTCATGCAAAGACCCCATAAGCGTCTTCAGACTCATCTACAAATAAAATACCTTTGCCCAACATTCACTGCTACCTGCAATGCCGTGCCTATTAAACACTAGCACATGGAAGCACACTGTGCTTTGTGATATCATTATATCATGGTACGTACAAGCCATGGCTATTAAAGCAATACAATCATGTAAAAATAATGGCAATATCATCCAATATTACAACAGCAATATATGAAGTAAATTTTTTTCTTAACTTAGCTAAAATTACATAATATAAGAGGTGCGAAAATATGAACAATAATAAATAATAAATGGGAAAACATTCTTTTCTGCTGTGAACTCACTGGAGCTCCTTGACAGACACCCTGGGATCCTGGATAAAGTAAATATTTCACTTCCTGTGCAGAACCCCGAATCAGGTTCACACTTTTTTTTTTTCCAGCACCAGAGTGGTACTTTTTGAACGTCGCTTTGGATAAAAGCGTCTGCCAAATAAATGTAATGTAATACTTTTTGTTTTATGATTTTACAGCTGACTATTCACTGAAACATTTCAGGTAAAGAAGCTTACTCAAAAATGACTTCTGACTCCAACCTGGGAATCGAACTCAGATCCCTGCGGTTGCAGCCACCGAAACAGGGACTGAGAAAGAGTACCACCTTACATCTCAATGAAAAATGTATATAGCTTTTCTCCCAGACTGGATCATCACCGTTTCTCCATTTTCAGGTTTAGTTTGAGTTTCTAAAAGACCTTTGAGAAAGGAGGTGGAGGCGTGGCCTTACTTTTTGATCACCGTGTCGTCCAGGAGGTCGATCTTGTTCTGCACCAGCACGGTGGGGATGTCCCCCACCTCCGCCTCCACCTTCTCCCTCCAACTGCCGATGGCCTCGAACGAGTCGCGGTCCGTGGTGGAGAAGACCAGCACACAGGCCTGGGCCCCTGCAGGGAGAGACCGCACACAGCACCCGATGGTCAGCATGAACCGGGACCACACACAGCATCCGGTCAGCCTCAACCGTGACCGCACACAGCACCCGATGGTCAGCTTCAAACCCGACCGCACACAGCATCCGATGGTCAGCTTCAACTGTGACCGCACACAGCATCCAGTCAGCTTCAACCGCGACCGCACACAGCACCCGATGGTCAGCTTCAACCGTGACCGCACACAGCACCCGAGTGGTCAGCTTCAACCCCGACCGCACACAGCATCCGGTCAGCTTCAACTCCGACCGCACACAGCGTCCGAGTGGTCAGCTTCAACCCCGACTGCACACAGCACCCGAGTGGTCAGCTTCAACCCCGACCGCACACAGCACCCGGTCAGCTTCAACCCCGACCGCACACAGCACCCGGTCAGCTTCAACTCCGACCGCACACAGCACCCGGTCAGCTTCAACCCCGACCGCACACAGCATCCAGTCAGCTTCAACCCCGACCGCACACAGCATCCAGTCAGCTTCAACCCCGACCGCACACAGCACCCGATGGTCAGCCTCAACCCCGACCGCACACAGCACCCGATGGTCAGCTTCAACCCCGACCGCACACAGCATCCAGTCAGCTTCAACCCCGACCGCACACAGCACCCAGTCAGCTTCAACCGCGACCGCACACAGCACCCAGTCAGCTTTAACCATGACCACACACAGCACCCAGTCAGCTTCAACCGCGACCGCACACAGCACCCAGTCAGCTTTAACCGTGACCACACACAGCACCCAGTCCGCTTCAACCGCGACCGCACACAGCACCCAGTCAGATTTAACCGTGACCACACACAGCACCCAGTCAGCTTCAACCGCGACCGCACACAGCACCCAGTCAGCTTTAACCATGACCACACACAGCACCCAGTCAGCTTCAACCGCGACCGCACACAGCACCCAGTCAGCTTTAACCGTGACCACACACAGCACCCAGTCTGCTTCAACCGCGACCGCACACAGCACCCAGTCAGATTTAACCGTGACCACACACAGCACCCAGTCAGCCTCAACCCCGACCGCACACAGCATCCAGTCAGCCTCAACCCCAACTGCACACAGCACCCGGTCAGCTTCAACCACGACCGCACACAGCATCCGAGTGGTCAGCTTCGACCGCGATCGCACACAGCATCTGAGTGATCAGCATCAACCGCGACCGCACACAGCACCCGGTCAGCTTCAACCGCGACCGCACACAGCAAACAAACCGCAGACGCTTTTCCGCTGACGAGACGCGACATCGACTCCTTCGTGTCTGATCTATTCGCGTACACGTTTTCCCCTGACAGCGAAGGTGACGGGTTCGGGTGGCCATGGCGACTCATATCTTGCAGCGTGCGGTTAGCGACGGCGGCGGCGGCTCGTAGCGGCGGTGTCGTCTGCTGACTTCCGTTCCGAGCTCTGCTCTTCACCGCGTCCCCCAAGATGCCAATTTCAGCCGGAGGCAAACCAGGGCAAACGCACTCCAGGGACTCCTGTGCAGGATGTTTGTCGCTTTCGAGGTTCCCAGGGAACTCCAATTCCATTACCATTTATTCAAAATATAACTCTGTGTGCGTGTCAGACTATGTGTGTGCGCGCGCGCGTCTGTGCACTTGTGTGTCTGTCTGCGTGTGTGCATGCATGTCTGTGCGTGTCTGTGTGCATGTGTCTGTGGCATCTGTGTGTGTGTCTGTGCATGTGAGAAAAACATATGACCCAGTGTAATCACTACCATCTGTCCTAAACTATCTTCAGTAACAGCTGTGCTGCGAGAAGTTTTGATGTAGCACACTGACATAGTTACCCAGCCCACAGACCCTGTACCCGGACCTCACCTCGATAGTAGGCCTTGGTGATGGCGTCAAACTCCTCCTGGCCTGCTGTGTCCCACAGCATCAGCCTCACGTCCTCATCGTTTACCCTGCCGCAAAAAGAAAGGGGGCGATTAACACCACGGCATTTTAACAGGTCCCATGGCACAGACCTTGCACGGGCAAGTAGACATTATACTTACGACAAAACAGGGAACAGGGCACGCCCGGTAACCAAGCAAATCACTACAAACCCCTGAATTCTGATCCCTGAATGAAAACCAGCACTGCTACCACAGTCAAAACCCACCGAAAACTATGTACACCTTACTGTGAGCATTTACTTCAACAACCCCCCCCCCCCCAGTTGGGATCAATCTGTCAGAATAACACAGTCCAGGTGTTCTGAACCCAATTACGCACTTCAGATGGGGAAAGACAGCCATAACTCTGGAGGACCTATTGATTTTTGTTTCCGTGATTCATTACATTATTCCTACAGTTAACATGGCCAGTCAGCCCAGGAGACCACTCTCCAGCACCAATACTGGATGAGGAAGACATTTATCTCCTTTGCCAAAGAAGACAGTTCCAGTGAAAAGGCTGGCCACGCGTTTATTTGAAAGGTATACCTTTTTCAGTAGGTGTACTGGTGCATGCAAACTCAAGGTAATATGCAGCTGAACACCTCGGCCCAGAGATACATAACAAAACTGGCCGGTGCTACTTCAAACCCGTACTTCTATGAAATGTACACTAGACATTTACTATGGCACTTACACATACATTCAGCGGTCATGCTAACCCAAGGAATGCAGCGTCTGTGGAATGCAGGTCATCTCAAAATCCGATCATTTTTTACTTTTTATACAAATTAAGCGCTTTCTCTTTGAATCTCGCAATGCTACCAACAGCTGTGTAAATATTATGATCAATACACAACACAAATGCCGAAAGACGATTGGCTCACAGAAACAGGAGGAATTATTTTGTTGTGGTTCAAGTCTGGGTCATCGTTCGTTGTGATCTTTAAAAATGACCTTGGAGTATCTGCTTTTATAGAAGGCAGTGTATTTTTTCCTGCATTTTGGTTCTTGTGTAAAAAAAACACAGAAAAAATACCCAGAAACCTTTGTTAAACCGACCAATGGCATTCATGCAGTTCATCTGCCGTGTGCCACACGAGGCCGTTCACAAGGGCTGCAGGAAGCACGCGCATGCCCTCCCACAGGCCCACTGTGGACGTCATAATCATGCACATCCCTACATCCTGAAGGAGAAATGAGATAAATAATTGTTCACAGGAGAGAGAATCCTGGGTCACGCTCCCTTTTTTGAAACACAATTTTTTAAAGACAAAAACTTTAATTGTCCCTACCTCCACTGACATCTGGGACAATTGTTGGAAGATCTGGGAGGACAATCTGATATGGCGGAGATCCAATTAAACATATATCGATAGTTTCACCAGCAAAATTGTTGATTAATTAAATGATAAATCACTTACAAAACACAGGCAAAATTACTTTCTAACCGGTAACGAAAACAATTAAATTAAATCCGAGGTCATTTTATTTAAAGGCAACTTTCTTTAATTGATCTCTGCAGTCAATTTTTTAAAAAATACAGAAGAAACCAATGCCATTGAAACTCATCATTGTTTAAACGGAGATTGTATTTAAAGCGCCCTATGCCAAGGTTCTGCATGGGGGCGGAACGCGGCTTTGCCTCCGCTGTGCTCAAGGAGCTGCAGGCTCCAGTCCCTTTGAGAGACCGGGCTAAAGCAGCTCAGGTTTTAGCTCTGGCATTTCCTGACAGTAACTCTGCTTCATCACGCCCCAGCCGTACCGCGAGGAGAACAGATTTTTCTGGAATTCCTGCAGAGCGCTCAGCAGATGTATCTTACTCGGGCGTCCTGCCCTGCGAATCTCCTCTGCGCCATTTCTGCCGCAAGATATCGCGAGAAGACATCAACAGTCATGCTGTTATACTGTGTGTCCATCTAAGACAAAGCACAAAGTTTGTCAGTCTATACCAGACTACGGCCTACAGCGAGATGTATAATATTACATGGACCATGTTTTAAAACTATGACATGTCAATCTATGTATGACAGGACTTCACAGACTAAGGTACGAGGACTGCAGGTCGTCCTTGGGAAGATGGAACGGATTTTGCCTTTAAGGAATATTTTGCTTTTCACAAGTCATAAGCCGGGTTGTAATAATATTCTGAAAGAAAGAACTGACATGAAGCCTGAATTCTCACTGAACACTTGACAGTCTCAGAAATGCCTTCAAACCAGGTTCTACCAGGACCAGGAGCTGAATCAGGGGGGGTCAGTCTGAGGCAGAGGCCTCAGACATAACGCGGCACTGTAGAACAACATTCTGCCGCTCCGTGAGCTTGCTTACACGATCTGGCGCTCCAGGAAGTCCACCCCGATGGTCTTCTTGTAGTCCCGGGTGAAGATGCCCTTGCAGTAGCGCTGGATCATGCTGGACTTGCCCACGGCGCCGTTGCCCACCACCACCACCTTGATGGCCACCTCCATGTCCTCCTCCAACATGGCTGCGGGCTCTCACGGGACGCTCCTCGCGGGTTCTGGTTCCGACTGGCTCTGGGATCACTGCAACCCTACCTGAGACTGCGGGGGAGAAGAACACGCAACGCCTCAGGCTGGGGGCTTTTAAAAAACAAAAACATGCATTTACACAAACGATATGAGAGGACTGCCATTATGGAACCAACAGAAAAAAATTGGCTAACAGCAGCACACAGTAGAGTCAGTATGAAATATAACATGCAAAGACAGTCTCTTAGGCAGACCTAAGAGACAGAGAGCGGGAGACAGCACTTGTGGGAATTACCTTAATCGTTATCCTACCACTACAATAATCCTGCTTACACGCATACTATACACATCTGCAAGCAGCTGAAATTGCACTGAGGGCTGCAGCATCTTTAAAGTTTAACGGGTTTGCATTTCAACTATTCTGACACTTGACTATATTCCACCCTCACAATCAAATATTTAAATAACCACATAAAACCAATTCAATAAGCCTAGGGGGCTTTTAAACCCGATCTAACATAGGGTGAAACTTAGGACTGACAGACATCCAGGACAAGGCCAAATCACATTCCCCAACTCCTAGGAAGAATCCACCATCTGCTGCTTTTCCCCCCTGGGGGGCGACATGTTTTGGGTTTCACGGCAACCGGTGAGCTTGTGCGCAGTCAAAAATAAGGAGGACATTGTTTGATTTGTAAAATGGTTTATCGGGACGGGGACCGAGGGCCATAAAACTCCTCCAGCGGGGGGCGAACCCGGAGAGTTTTTATTTTTATGGCAGGAAGGGAAAATTCTGCTCCGCAGGCCCGCTAAAGCAAACACGGTGCAGGGGGGAGGGTGCGCGGTTCGTGCCCCCCTCCCTGGTGACTAAAGCGATCCGTGGGTGCGCCCTGTCGGGGAGCCGGGGCGAGGCTGTCCCACAGCGGTTTCCCGTGCTGAGGTCATTCTGCTCCAGATGGCCGTGTTGACTCCTGGGTTCTGCTCAGTGAGCCGGAAGCTCTTTGCATCCTTGCGTCTCTCAGACGAGATCCAGTGAAGGAAGAGAGACTGGAGGGGGAGACCTGTCCGATATACCTGACACCACATGCAACCGCCAACCGCCAGGCAGCGACTGTCCCAATACCCCTTTACCAAGAGTTGGAACCAGGCTGGCTCATTATACCCCTTTCCCACTGTAGAGCTAGACCCAGGCTGGCTCATTATACCCCTTTCCCACTGTAGAGCTAGACCCAGGCTGGCTCATTATACCCCTTTCCCACTGTAGAGCTAGACCCAGGCTGGCTCATTATAACCCTTTCTCACTGTAGAGCTGAACCAGGCTGGCTCATTATACCCCTTTCCCACTGTAGAGCTGAACCAGGCTGGCTCATTATAACCCTTTCTCACTGTAGAGCTGAACCAGGCTGGCTCATTATACCCCTTTCCCACTGTAGACCTGGAGCCAGAGACTCACTAAGTACAGATTTCAGGTGGTTTTCACATTGTCTTTCCATTGTTTTTTTTAGAATCAAAAGGGAACTAATCATGACAGCTCTACTCTACAGCCCATCAGTCATGATGTAGACCTGCATGGAGGACATGCAGATCAAGTGCAACGTATCAATGACATAAAGTGGTCATATGTTTACTATATCATGAGAAGGAGCACGAGGCCAATATTTCTCTCTACACAATGAGTAAAGCCCAATCACAACTGAAGGCCCATCACTTTGCTAAAAAAATACTCAATCAGTTTGGCATATCAGAAAGCCAGAAGACAAGTCCATCCAGCCACCAGTTTCCACTCCGGTATCCAACTACTTAACAGTTACAAAAAATTAATTAAATATGCTTTTTTTTATTTAAAAAAAAAAAAAGCACTTTACTACAGCCAGCACTGCAGGTGCCCTATTGACTGAGAGTTGCTAGTGCACAAAGAGAGAGGGAAAACCCAGACGATTAAAACGGTCGCTCCCACAGCGATACTCTAACAAGCTACACACATCCCCGCGGAACTGCAGGCTGCAGTTAGGAGCGGTGCAGTTAGGCCTCGTTCTGTGGGGTTTTCACCATTAGTCTGCCTACGTGTCTGAGAAGGACCTCAAACTTAGCCTACGTGATGAAATGCAAATCCCTCCTGTTGCCGTAGTGGGTGCACTGAGTTATGCTTTTGTAAACAGTTAAATTTTCCCCATCTACCTGCATTTTAGTGAGCGAAAAATAATTAAATGAAACACAGTGACTTGTCTCCATTTCTCCATCTGGCTTGAGCAACACGTCTACTGGCTACTTCAGAATGAAAATTTAAGCCCACAACTCCTTCGTCTAGATCCAACCAGAGATCGTTTTGGTCCAGGAAACTGAAAGCTCTGAATTAGCCTATTTGCTGATGTGTTCTTTTAATACTTTTTGTGTTCACAAATGGCCCAGAAATATTTTTAAATGATTCAAGTTGAATAAATAAAAATGTAGAAAAGCCCGTGCCGAGATTGGCTTGCTGTCCCCCTCGGCTAAATGGCAGGTTTTCAGTGAGCGGGGTTAATTGGGTAGAATGTACGTCGCTGAAAACTCTAAAACCGGTGAAATGCTTTCTACTTCTACCATGTAAATGATGCTCCTGTCCCTTTAGAGTTGGCTGGTTAAATTGGAAATGCCTAAGCACTGCACGTTCCCTGGATACAAAAGAACCAATATGCTTTTTTTCTTTTTCAAAAAATGAAGAGACTCATACAAAATGGGTTTCATTTCTGGAGGCCCGGGGCTCTGTAATACTGCAATAATCCCAACAGGGCTTCGCAAGCTACCTACAAAAGCAATGTGGCTGTGCTAAGAAGCTAGCTCTAGCGCTGGTGCATTGGTGCAGTGCCGTCCCTCCTTCACCTCCCTCCCAACTGTTGCTGCTAGTGACACTCCCAGTTGTCGCAGAAGAGACGCGTGATGGATCGGTAAGGTTCACCGTTAGCTAGCGAATAGCTCTGAAGCTTAGATATGCAGAATATCTTAGAAATGCGGGTGTCATTTCCGGAGTTTGACACTGCAGTAGAGTCTAATGTTAGTGTACAGTAGCTCAGTGTTACAATGTTATTACACATTCAATGATCTGCAGGATTAACTATACGATGGAAAAGCCTAGCTTATGTCGTTTTCTTTTGTGTGGTCTGGCAGTCTAATGTTACTGCACAGCACAGGCTGCTCTAACCTAGTAATGGGGAATGGTTTACATATGACATGACTTATACATATGAATATTAATGAGCTCAGGATACATGCCCACCCTGTCCTTATCTGCTGAATAGGTCGCAGTAATATAATAATGCTGCTACAATTTAATGGTTATAACTGGGGTTAAAACTTGAAAAAAATACGAAGAAGACAATTAATTGTCACTTCTGGGGAATATAAGAGTAATTTGAATCCTGTTGGCTGAACCTTCAATCTTACTGGTTCAGTAGGTAGCTAAAAGAACCAAAGTTCCCATTTACGTAACCCTGTCACAATTACTGTAATCTAATAAAACAATGCTTAATATACAAAATGCCTTTGAAGGCAATGACTATCATGTATTGGCACAACAACTGCTGCCCCCCCCCCCCCCCCCCCCCCCCCCGCAACAGGCTCAGAAGGGGTGACTGCCATGGCTTTCCACAGGCCAGCTCCACAGGTCTGACAATGCTGGGGATCCAAGAGACTGTATGAAAAATTCCACGGTTTACAACTACACAACAGTGGCATTAGATTCCCCACCTAAGCCAATGCAAACAAGCTAGCAGTCTGGGAGAAGGAGCAAGGCTTTTGTGCATTACACCTACAAGGAGAATAGAGGGAGAGACCAGGATGAAACTGCACTGAGCACAGACTGGGTTAAAAGCAACGACACTCCCCACCCCCGCCGTTTAAGAGCAGTAACCAAATACGGTACCCGACGCAGCCCTGCCCAAACTGCCACGTGCTCCCGCTGAAGCTCGGAGAGAAACGGCGGCCGCTCGGAAATGACTCCGTCCCGACGGCTCCTGCTCTTCTAAGGAAACGAGGAGAAGCATTCTGCGCCACAACCTGCTTCCAGGGCCAATTTTGGACACTCGGTCAGCTCCACCCATTACCGCTCTCGCGCGCCCATTCTTCGGCGGTTGGGAGAATTCGTTTTTAGCAAAGGCTATTTCTCTCTCTCTCAAGAAAAAAAAGAATGCCGGCAACGGAGTCATTCGGAGATTACATCACGAACATTACTGACTTAGCTCCCCGAACAGCAGGGAGTTCTGAAAGGAATTCACACTGCTGGCAAACATCCAGACTGCCGATCTGAGCGCACTGTTAATCTCCAGAACTAGCCATGTTTGCCAAACAGAGGGCTAAATCCAGGCTTACAGCCATCATTATTAACTAAACGGCAATCGGAAAGACCTTCAATCTAATCATCTGTTTAAGATGCCCATCTGACAAAGACACAAATTTACAAAAACAGCCTAAACGTACAAAAACAATTGTGATTTTATTCACAGCCGTCAGATACCTCAGAAACGGTCTGTGACCTCTGTACCAGAAGGAATAACAGAGGTGGTTGGTTCAAATCCCCAGCAGACTTTGCTCTTGTACCCTTGCGTGAGATACCCTGAATTGCTTGAGTGAAATGCATAGCTTTGCAAACAGAAAAATGTTAAGACATAAGGAAAGTAAGTTGCCCAGGGTTCTGATGTCACACAAAACACATTGCTACACATTGTACATGTGCACATCGCTAATAAATGGTGAATTCACATTTTTTGTTGCAACATTACGACTCAATGAAGATGATGCTCAGATATGAATACATACAAATTGTGCAAAAGAGGGCATTCCATGTAATCAAGTTTTCTGATACAGGTATATACACGCTCAGTTGTGCAAAACTGTTACTACACAAATAAATAAATAAATAAATAAATAAATAAATAAATAAAAACATAACAACTTGCAGGAATAGGATGAAACATTACCTGGTCAACTGTTGAACAGGAAATGTAAGTAACACCCTGGCAGGGGAGCAAACCCCACAACACAAAACCAGTATTCAGAATCCAAAACAAAGTGCAGTCGCTGCGCGCGCGAGGTTGTACGTCCACGCCAACCCTCACAAAAGCCAGGCACAAACACACCTTTCTGGCACAAACACACCTTTCCGACACAGTCGCCCTCTGGTCTCCGCGCAGGAAGTTAAACTATCCTCGTTTCAAACGGCAGCACAAAAATAACCCGGCACAATGGACACTTCGCCGGGACAGCGGCGCTTAAGCTTTTCTTAACCTCCTTGTAAGGGCCACTACTGCTGACACTGACAGGCAACAGGTAACCAAGGAATTATGCACCAGCTAAAATTGAGTGGCGCGGGTGTGAGTGTACTTGGAGGCTTGGTTGGGGCGGGGCATGCAGCTACATTTTCAGAATTAAGTCAGTCATTATTTCTCATTATATTGTTTTGGAATGGAGTTATGCATTATTGCTTATCTGACGTCTAAATATAAATAAGACAATAACGACAATGGTAAATGTGCTACCCTTCGTAAAACCTTTAGTTAGTATCTATAAAACAATGAAAAAGAACAAGGCAAATGCATTATGTCACAGGCTGGACTTTTTCAGCATCAATGACCTGGGTAATTTCTTGCGGATAACTAGATCAGTTGCACAAGCAAACTAGCAAATAATGCAAAGTCAAATAGCTGGCTAATAAAGTCAGTTAGCTAGAGCCAATTGAGAGTTATACGTCACTTAAAAATGTGCAAGTGCAATAATTAATTATTTTTAAGCAATTATGAAACAAACATTTTCCATTGACAACAAACAGCGTGATTCATGAACAATATAACTATAGGATGGCAAAACACATACAATTTACGCAGGTTAGCTGTTTTATAACGCTAAAATAGCTAAATTTACTAGTAGATCTTGTTAGTACTGAACATCAGCGAGCAAACACTGGTAAATATGCAACCGATGCTCATTGGAAAGACAACGTCTAGTCTGCAAGCTAGGCCAGAAAAATAGAAGTAAAGGTTCTGTTGCTAGCTGGTTATGCGGTTGTATTGCAAAAATGCAGGCGCCAGTGAGCTTCAGCCAACAAGCGAATGGAATACTCTTCCTTACCTGAGTCCAGTTACCATGTCTGGCTTCGTGCAGCTGCAACACCCCGGAGTAAATGTGAAATTGAGCAACCGATCTCTTCGATTTCACGCCCGTTTTCAGGTTGGCTCCAACAAAAGTGGGCCGGAACAACACCAAAATGTGGCTAACTAGCTAAGTAACTAAATATATCAATGAAGCATTGACGCACATCTTCCTTAAGGACGGGCTTGGAAAGCGGCCTGATGTTGCCTAGCGAGGCAACGCGTTACCCATCCCTTACCCTTGGCAACTGGGTTAGAATATCATTAATCATTAAAACTTAACTACCGCAAACCAGTACAGCATTGCCGTGGATATGAAAACAAAACACGTTCAAACAGCACGGCGTGTTTTCCACCCTTTCACGACTATACAGACATGGACTGAATATAATTAGCCAGCTATTATCTTCACACGATTTCTTTGCTCAGTCTCAGTTGGTCTGGCTCCCTAAGCAGTCGGTTGCTATAAACGCTCTTGATTTCCGGTCGTAAACATTGTAGACAGAGGCAGTGCTACCAAACACTGATCCTGAATCAGATGAATAATTTTGAACCAGGTGCTTTCGATGCGCATTTGCGTTATTTTTGCTGACTCTGGGTCAGTTCTTGGGATCCCAATATTGCTTCCACGGCGCACAAAACGCCCCACAAAGGAAGTGACTTCACAGTCCCCCCTCCCTTCCCCAGAAGCTTCATACTTTTGGATCTCTTGAGCTGAGTTAACCCTTCCACGTCTTTCTTAATTATTTCAAAAAGTTGGCAAAACCTTAGATAGTGCTAATAACTGTAAATATATGTATTTCCTGATACCGCGTAGAACATACTATAATTCCAGTAAAACCACTTAAAATACCTGTGGAAATTTTAAAATATATACATTTTTTCATTTTGTTCAGCTTTGTGAAGTCCTCAATCAAATCAGGTTGTGAAGGAAAAGACAACAGTTGGGAATGCAAATAACCGGGGTGGCACCCCACATATCAACTAATATTGGTATTCTGTGGCCGTGGCTGCAAGCCCCCTGCTTTGAAATGGATCTATCCCGTCTACAGCGCGCTCGCGTGGAAAAACCGAGAAAGGCAAATCATCAAGGCAAAAAATATTCATTCAATTGTTTTACCATTTGCATGTTTGCTGAAATGAGCAATACATAAATTAATAGGAAACTAGAGTTTTAATTTTTAACCAGCTTATGAAACTCGCTGCGCTTTGCTCACACAGTTTCTTGTTCAACTCTCAACTCTCCTTGTAAATTTTCCAAGCATAATGTTCGACTGTTGCTGTTGAGAGTTCGGTAGGAGAGGTAGATCGTACTTTCTGGAGTTAATGTCACTCGTGTGACAGGTATTGAAAAAAGAGATAAAAACAAAATACAATTGTAGATATTTAAATTAAATTATTGTAGTTCAGAATTCCGTATTAGCCTATGCAATTACTAAGTTCCACCAGTCTGATCTATTTGTGGCTGACTGAACAAAATTAGATTCGAACGGGCTGCTGCATGCCATACTAAGTGTAAGTAGCTTTTCGTATAGGTTAGTGACTATAAATTAGTGAGCACACCCTCCGCATTCATTATCCTATACGAGTACGGCTAAACTGCTCCCAAGAAGCGTGTCAATGGGTAGGATGTGATATAACACCTCATTATAGGACATGACGTGGCAGAAAAATGAGAAATCATATGAAACCAATTAAGTGGAATAGCTGTGGTAAACAGCTACCGATGGTTTCTGATATATTCAATATTTACGATGCAATGCAATGAGATGATGATGTGACAAATGTTGTTTTTTTTCACACCCTCCTCCCAACACAGACACACTATCCTGTAGGTCTTTGAGGCTATTTTTATGTGCTACACTTACATTACATTTAGATACATGGAGTGTTTCAATTCTGAAAATATTACTAGAGATAGATTAATCATTTTTTAAGATGAACAACCAATATCCCTTGGCTATGATTGCACACCACATGAAATTTCTGGGACATACCATTCACTAGCACATGTCCGAAAGTACAGAGAGTGAAATGTTACGTTTAACCCCAAGGTAGGGGTAAATACTAACACGAACACCTAACAGTCTTAATAGCTTTAAAAGTTAATACACAGTAAGGCAATTCAATACAATCCCATGTTACATGGTACAAATAGTCTTAAATTTATTTTTGATTACAAATACTTTTTTCATGGTCTTCCTGTATCGATGAAAATCTATCACAAGACTGTACATTATTCTCTGGTTCCTGTCTAATGTCTGTTCGGTCCAAACAGCTGTATTATGTAGTCAGAAGTTAAAGTTGAGTTAAATATATTTATGAAGATTGTTATATATATATATACATATGTAATATTTTTAAGCATATGTTACATTTTGCCCCATGTTAGATTTTGCCCAACTCTCCCCTACCATGCACAGGTGAACATCACTTTAGTCTAGCAGTGGTTGCATAGAGACTTGGTGTTGGACTCAGGATCTGTTTCAGGCATAAGGCCATGTGAACACCATGGATTTAGAGCTGATTCAACAGTTGCAATGCCAGTGAAACTTGATTCTTTTTATATTTAAATAGCCTTTGAGGGTTTCAGCTTCAAAGAGGTGGTGTGGGGTGTGTGTAGGACGTAGAGAGTGGGGTGTGTGCATAGGATGTAGAGAGTGGGGTGTGTGCATAGGATGTAGAGAGTGGGCAGTGTGTGTGTGGTGGAGTGTGGGGAGTGTGTGTGTGGTGGAGAGTGTGGGGTGTATGTGTGGGGTGTGTGTGTAGGGTGGAGAGTGTGGAGAGTGTGTGTGGGGTGGACAGTGTGGGTGTGTGTAGGGTGGAGATTGAGGGGTGTGTGTGTAGGGTGGTGTGTGGGGAGTGTGTGTGTGGTGGAGAGTGTGGGGTGTGTGTGTGTAGGGTGGAGAGTGTGAGGTGTGTGTGTGGGGTGGAGAGTGTGGGTGTGGGGTGAAGAGTGTGAGGTGTGTGTAGGGTGGAGATTGAGGGGTGTGTGTGTAGGGTGGAGAGTGTGGGGAGTGTGTGTAGGGTGGAGAGTGTGGGGAGTGTGTGTCGGGAGGAGAGTGTGAGGAGTGTGTGTGGGGTGCAGAGTGTGGGGTGTGTGTGTAGGGTGGAGAGTGTGAGGTGTGTATGTAGGGTGGAGTGTGAGGGGTGTGTGTAGGGTGGAGAGTGAGGGGTGTGTGTGTAGGGTGGAGAGTGTGAGGTGTGTATTTAGGGTGGAGAGTGTGGGGAGTGTGCGTAGGGTGGAGAGTGTGTGCGGGGTGGAGAGTGAGGGGTGTGTGTGTAGGGTGGAGTGTGAGGGGTGTGTGTGTAGGGTGGAGAGTGTGGGGAGTGTGTGTAGGGTGGAGAGTGTGTGTGTAGGGAGGAGAGTGTGGGGTGTGTGTGTAGGGTGGAGTGTGAGGGGTGTGTGTAGGGTGGAGAGTGTGAGGGGTGTGTGTAGGGTGGAGAGAGTGGGGAGTGTGTGTGGGGTGCAGAGTGTGGGGAGTGTGTGTCGGGTGGAGAGTGTGAGGTGTGTGTGTGTAGGGTGGAGAGTGTGGGGTGTGTGTGTAGGGTGGAGAGTGTGGGGAGTGTGTGCGGGGTGGAGAGTGAGGGGTGTGTGTGTAGGGTGGAGAGTGTGTGCGGGGTGGAGATTGTGGAGAGTGTGTGTGTAGGGTGGAGTGTGAGGGGTGTGTGTGTAGGGAGGAGAGTGTGGAGAGTGTGTGTGGGGTGCAGAGTGTGTGTAGGGTGGAGAGTGGGGTGTGTGTGTGTAGGGTGGAGAGTGTGGAGAGTGTGTGTAGGGTGGAGAGTGTGGGGTGTGTGTGTAGGGTAGATAATGTGAGGTGTGTGTGTGTATGGTGGAGATCACCAGTGACGTGAACTCTCCAGTGAACTTCTCTCAAACCTGATTTTTTTTTTTTTTTGATTGATTGATTTTTCTTTTCAGATCAATTCATGGTTCTCAGTAGTGATGGCCAATCTGTATTAATTTACGGCAACTAACAAAATAAAACAAATGCAAAAAACCATTAAAATGGAAAACCTTTTTTTTTCCTGATGTGACTTATTTCTGTACCTTTTACACGGTCTTAATCATAATAGCTTCAGAGGTTGATGAATTGGTACAATGTTCATTCTATATCTTCAACCTGAACGATTAACAGAAAATTGCTGGGTGGGACTGGTTTCTTACTCTTTTGTTATCTACATGTCTCAGAGCTGACATTATCCATAAAATGCTGCACTGTGCTTCAAAATGAAGAACAGGTGCCATCTTAAAGGTTTCACTGCCTAGTGGGACACCAGCCCACTCGAACTGCAGACGTTCCTAGATGGTGATGTCATTGAGGGAGAATGGTCTTTGGAGCAGCGGAGGAAGGGGCCCAGACGATGACCAATCAGGGGTTTGCATCCAAAAATGAGAAGTCATGCATTCCAAACCGCTGATGTCTTAATTGTTTTCAGTTGTTCTGAATTTCACATCTATAACAGTTATTGAACAGAAGCTAACAACCCGAAATGACCAATATGCAGTGTGTTGATCATTGATGATATAAGAACTAATTTTTAATATTGACCCACAGTTTCTCTTTATATTTGACTGAAATGTAGTTTTATGAAATAGTTTTATTTTTAATTCATTTTATTTCTAAGAAAGCTATAGCCAGAAAGGCAGCAGGATACATAAATGTAAAATGATACAAAAAAAATCAGATCAAAGATATGCAAAAATACATCAATAATGGAGTTTCAGGGCAATGCACCAAAACAGCAAATGTGTGCTATTGTCTTTTACTCTTCTGAGAAATGTCTAAGATCCAGGGATGTCCTCTGAAGCTGCTGGATTAAGGCAGGGAATGACGCAGGCAATGATCTGCTTCTTCCTTCTTGTATGAATCAAGATACCCATAGGTCACACAATTCAGCTACAAATTCTAATATGGCCACTATATTGTTTACATATTGTAAAATTTGCACTATGTAGAGGCCTGAACCCCTGCAGAAATCAGCAAATCCCACTGCCCCCTAGCTTTGTCATTGGCATTGGCCAATTTGGCCATATTTGTTTCCTTGATTTAAAAAAAATAAATAAATTGAGCTGATAGTGACACTACTGTCTCATTTGCAGACTGGCTGTGCAAATTCACTTGTGATGTCCTTATAAGATAATTAATTAGCACATCACTTCACAATCACAATCATTTCTATACAGTTTAACAAATCAAGATTAAAACACTCTTTTAATAACAATATGCTTTAAATTAGACAATGCACAAGCTGAAGTCAGGATATTTGTATTATCCAAGGTGACGCACAATAAGTACATACCAAAGGTCATAGGAAGAACTACAAAAAACAGGTCCGATAAGGTACAATACTCATTATGTAACAGTTATCCATAGGCATGAACACACTAAGTTCAGTTCACACAGTAAACATAGGCTAGGTCAAAAAGTTATGGTAAGTCAAACTAGGAGACATGACAACAAGCTACAACATCAAGATAATGATACAAGTGCAATATAAGCACTGGATAAGATAAGAAAACTTTATCGTCCATTACATTTACGTGAAATGGAAATTGTCCTTCAGCGTTCTGGCAACACAGTGTAAAACAGACAGTAAAGAGCAGCTAAAATACATAAAATACATTTTCAGCAGCAGCAATGCTCATGGGCAGGGGGTATGTTCTTATGTCTCTGTTTAGAATGGCCTTGGATGTAGATACACGTGTAACATTAAAGTGCTACAAGAACAAATTAGAAGGATTCAAGTGATGAGTGCAATCCTAGATTGGGAGTGCCCTACAGAGTAGTAATAGTCCAGGTATAGTCTGAAGAGATGCGTCTTCAGACCACGGCGAAAGATGGGCAATGACCGAGTGGTTTGTAGAGGAATGGGGAGTTCGTTCCACCACTGGGGAGTTAGGGTGGAGAAGCTCTGTGATCAGGAAACTCATCAGTGTTGAATAATAATAATAATAATAATAATAATAATAATAATAATAATAATAATAATAATAATAATAATAATAATAATAATAATAACAGTATTGGTAGCAGTAGCAGCAGTAAAAAGAAATTAGTGAAGATTAAATTTGAAGGATTTACTGTAAGAGCCTCAGAGAAAAGCAGCACCATCTTAAAAACTTAATTACTTTTCCTATAAATACAATAACCAGCTCCTGATCTGCAGGGTGTTCTGACGTCCGCCATTTTTAATACATTCACCCAGAAACTCCTCAAAAGAGTGATAATTAACATTACCCTGCTGGAAACTGAGTCAGAACAGTGAGAGAAATGTTACTTATCTCTGGTAGCCTACTTTTTTTGTTAGTAGAATTACAGATGAACGCAGGCTATCAGCATCAGACAGAGAGTGGATATTGTTACAAGGAGATAAACTCTGCGTTTCTACTTCTCCTTGTTAACGGGCAATAAAGTAATGCTCTCTTAATGGGATAAGTACAATGTTTTGTCTGGTAGGCTGCGCGTAGAAAATGATCCAGTGTGCCAACCGTTCGCTAATGGCTGCTGATAAAGCTAATTGTATTCATTCAGACAGTGCTGGGTGAACGTTAGAACCGAAGTATACGATTCAATTATTAAGCTTCGACTTTTAAATTGGATGAGGAATTTGCTTCCTTAACATCGTTTATTACACGTATTCCTTCTTTTTCTTCTCGTTTAAAATAATCTCCCTGATTTAATTGTTATCTCCCTTTTCGGCTAGGCTGATGTGCGGTGGGAATCCCGGTGCAAAATGGCTGCCGTGCATCACCCAGGTGGGTGTTACGCGTTGGTGGTGGCTGAGGTATAACTTTCACCCATATCACTGTAAAGTGATTTGAGAAAATTGCTATATAAATGCAAGGAATTACTATTATTATTATTCTTATAATTAAAATGCCCCATTGCGTCCCTTCAACCTTGTAACTTGTCATTCTGTTGCCCAGAAGCGGAGCTGAATAGCCACGGCAGTGAAGGGAAGGACTGCACTTGTTGTGTAGGAGGTGCAGGTAAACAGCAAGCACCTCATAGTCCAAAGGAGTCACTAAGTGCATTGTAAGGCGGGATAAACTCTACTCATTATAACCCCCCCAATCTGGACCACGACAGAGACGATCGTGCCATCCTCCAGGTCGGCTAGCCACAGTTGCTACTGCTGCAGTGAGGACTGAATTTCAGACTGTGGTGCATGTCTCAGAAGTGAAGACCAGCCATTCATTCTTAAATAACTGGTACAGGCTCTTACAAAGTTATTGTTGGTTCTTACTACGTGTGGGGAAGATTTATGTCTGCCATGCTAAGAATGTACTGGCAGTGAAACTGAAGATGTAAATACAAGAATGGAAGGTTGTTGTGGTTGTGTTGTGGTAATGTATGGGGTGGATTTTCCTGGCACTGTTTTGGCATACACTCATATTTTTAGAAGACAAGGTCGATGTCAAACCGTACTTGATGTGAAGGGGTAATTTTCATCAAGCGTTAAAGGATACCGTTCATCATGAGAGGGTACTCTTTCAAACTGACAATGCCCCCATCTACAGAGCATGAGATTGTTGTTTTCCCCCTGCATATTTCCATAACAATTCTTTGCCATTACACATATATAGCTTGCATACGCTGGTCAAACTCCCTATTAAGAGACTATACGAGTGTCTTTCCATGTTTTGTTTATTACCTGTGTAAGGGTTTGAGTTTTCATTTAGACATTAAGGGGCTGTCAGATACCAAAGTCAATGTCATCTACGAGCATTAGTGTCTAAGCTGAATTTATTGCTTCTTGTCAGGTCTTACTGCAGTGTATTACAGAACAAACAGAAAACTGTCACTCATTCTAACTCTGGTGTGCGGCAATAATGGCCTTGATCTGACGGCGCTATTAAATTTAAGAGGAAAAATAAAAATATAAACATGTACAAGGGTCCATTTATCCTCAGCCAGCACCACGGAAAGCTTCCTGTAATGAAAGACACATCAGCCGTAACGTGCAGTGACAGCTCAGTCATGCCTACCGAACTCACAGCCTGGTGAAGCTGGAGCAGCAAGGACGCGCAGTGTCATTGACGTGAAGCACCATTTAGCTGTGCTGTGAGTGCGAGTAGCTCCCCCTGGTGGAGAATCTTCAGACTGCTGAACTTGAGTGAGTGAGTGTGCCGCGATGTACCATCAGGACCTGGATCTGGAAACACTGCTTTACTTATTATAAGGGAAAGTGGGTTGGGGGTTTGGGGGTTTGGGGGTTTGGGGGTTTGGGGGGGGGGGGGAGCGGCTGCTACAGTAGGTAACTCATCTTGTAAGACACTTCCAGGGTATGGATAATCCCCACAGTCTGGTATCAAATCTGGACGGTGCCAGTGCCAACGTTAGCTGGCAACCCTGCAGACCCACACATAATTGGGCATAATTGGTGCCAGTGTCACTGAAGGAGGGATTGGGTGCTTGTGGTTCTCTCGCTTGCTCATGAAGTGTCACTTTCCGACGTAAGTGCGTGCCAGCTTAACTTGTGAACCGAGGTGGGAAAAGAAGTGGTGTGGTGACATAACACTCTATGGAGGAGAGTATGCTTGTCTACGGCCCTCCTGATTGGACAACAGGGGTTGCTATGAGTGTTGCTACTTGGCTGTGATTGGCCATTCCACAAAAGGTGTTGAAGACATTTTAAGAAGAAGAACATGGGGAACAGAAGGAGGTTGCTATAAGTAACGGCCTTGTGTATTGATTGGCGTGGCTGTTCTGAAAAAAATATTGAGTCCTAGGTGGGCCAATTCTATTCTGCCATGAAATGAGCCACTCTGAAACAGTACAATGCTGTACCTCAAAGGATATAAAACCTTATCAATGGTATAGTGCCCTGAAAAGGCATGAATATCGTCTCTATTATCAGGGATACATGTACAATGCCCTGTGGATTTGTTGGCGCTTGGTAAAGATGAGCAAAGCTGGTTATCAGCTTGATCTCACGCTCATAATATGAGAATCACACCTTTGATTGATGTAAAATTGTTCAAAGAAACAATTTCTCAAAAATGTGTGTGTCACAATTATTTGCACTCCTAGAAATCGTTAAATAATAATCCCACAGAAGTATATCGTCGTTTATGTTTTGTTTCTTGGCAGAGTTCTGAGGAATTTTTAAGAGGTCATCCATGGCTTTCTGTTTCACTGGGGTAAAAATATGAGGTGGCACACGTGTCTGGCTCCCTTTGTCAAGGAGAGAGCACACTAATGTAATGAAACCAAAGTCTGATGACCTTCATAAATCATGTAATGGCCAATAAGCTAAATACCTGAAAAAACACTTGCTTCATAGTAGGCCAATTACTAACAGGTTTTAACACATGGACCTGTGATGAACCTGCTTGAAGGGGAACTCCAGTGTGCTTGGCCCCCACACACAGTGAGGATTGGAGCGATTGCCACATGTTAAAATTACATTCATTTCAACAAACAGATACATATTATCAATAATATGGTCACACACTGCGGATGATTTCTTGCTGCATTCATTTTTTCTAAATTGCATCAGATGTAAGTTTGTTGCCCTATCCCCTAATAATCTCACAGAATACTATTTTGTGGATATTGGGTGGCAGCACGATGCTTGACTGCTGTGTCGCCAGCCCCTCTGGATTTAATGAAATGAGCATAAGTTGAAGGCAGGAACTTATCATTTAGGTGAAAAGGATACAATGGGTGTAGCTTTGAGGGTACGGCCCCAGTGACAAGCCATTGTACCCCTATGGGTTCAATATTTGCATTTTTTTCTTACAGTGTGGGGCACTGAGGGCACCAGGGTCAAACTGCACCTGGTATACTATTGGCGTGTGTAGAGCATTGTCTGTCAGTCTGTCTGGCTGTCCTAGTTATATAGTATAATTGATGGTGATTGATCAGAATTTGGTGTCTTTAGTGGGTTGTATGGATATCCGGGCTGGTGGGGTTCTGGGCTACACAGGCACAGACTTTTGGGGGCTCAAGGCAAATAATAATTTGGGGGCCCCTCCAAAACATTGGCACCTTCTGATTCTTCTACTTGGAAGCCAATGCTGCTGCTGGGGCTCTAGGCGAGAAGGCGGGGCCCTGGGAGAAAAGACGGATAGCAGTGGGATAGCACAGGGATAGCAGTGCTAAAATTGAGTTGTTCATTGTTAAAGTCTATAGAACTGGGCAGTAGAATGTGGGACAATAATACAAACAAGTTAGGAAATTTTTTTAAATTTTAGTTTGTGTTCTTATTTATTTATTTATTTATTTATTTATTTATTTGTATTTAGCCATTTGGCTTTCTGCATTCATAATGTAGTTGTCGTAATACAGTATGTCATAAAGTTTCTTAATCCATCAATCCATCTGCCGACACAGTAGGTGGCAGCATACACTTTAACTAAATCCACCGAAGAAGAAGGTTGGAAATGATTTGCTTATTCTGTCTGACGTCATTTACCCGCGCTTTTGACGGATATTGCTTGTTGGCGGGACTGTCAAGAAAAAGAAAGGATTTCTTTCAGCCAACTTCAAGAATGTAAGTACGGTGGCTTTACTAATGATTTATCATAGAATGTATCATGAGTATGTTTTACCGTTTCTGGTTTATATAGGAGTTGAGACTTTAAGTGCTAATCAATTATAGGTTAAAATATTTGAACGTTCTCCCTATGTAGCCTACCACCACCACTAGCCAGCTGCAGGAGACTGCGGAAGATTACAAAAAACATCTTAGATTAGCGGTACAAACTTCGGTATAGGACTGTTTCGTTTTTGCTGTACGCTGGCTAGTTAAACTACAATATAACCTTGAGTCGCCGAATATGTTTCTTGCAAGCAAGCATTGCTAGGTAGCAAATGACAGCCAAGAACTGTATAGCTTCATAACGCATCGAAATAAACGGCATCGTTGCTAACTTTCTAGCTTTATTCATACCTGGTACTTGACAAATGAAGTTGTGTATATAAATCTTTGTCAATGATAGAGTGAAATATATAGAGTAGAATATATTTCTTACTCTAATCGTTGTCGTTTTTTTTGTTCGAGCTAGCTAATTAACTAAGTAACCTCAACTGCTTTATTGACATGGTATATAATGGATACATGAATGAATAAAATGTACAATATAAAGTATAACGTTAAATGCTAAATGAGAAATAACAGTAAGTGATGATATGATGCAAAATTTTTCGCTAAGGATCTTGAATACAATAATAATAGCCGTAGTGTAGGTATGGTATAGCTAGTAAACAAAAGAACATCTTAGTTGCTTCCAGGTTAACAAAATAGAAAATGTCACAGTGCTAATAACAGTTGTCATACCTATAATGTAAATAAAACGAGCGTGGTAATGGTGCGTTGTTCTGATTTCACTGTCAGACAGTGCTGCTGGGTTGTGAAACGCATTGCTGTATCAATGTTCCTAACTCTCTGCCGGTTGTAGAGACCACCATGGAGTTCGGCAGCAGGAGGAGGAAAGCGATTGGTCCTTCTCAGTCCGAGTATGGGCACTGTCTGCAGCTGTACGGGGTGCCCCCCACCGAAAACATCTCGCTCGCCGAGTTCGAGACGTTCGCGGTGGAAAGGGTCAAACGTAAGGACGTCTCCCGCACGTCAGGAGCATCCCCTCCAAATCATAGCTCGTTGTGTAATATAGCTTGATATTTGAGAGCAGAACTGAATATGTTTGCCAGAATGGCTGATTTAAGTGACAGCGTGGTTCATTTGAAATGCATCTATCTTAACGTAAAGATGTTTGGTATTCTGGTGCTGAAGACTGATTTGACTGACTGCAGTTCATTTGAATTGTTATTATTTTAAGGTAAAGATGAGTGACAGGCTGTTTGGTATTCTGGTACTGAAGACTGATTTAAGTCAAGGAGCGGTTCATTTGAAATGTCCTTATTTTAAGCTAAAGATGAGTGACAGGCTGTCTGGTTTTCCAGTTCTGAAGACGGTGGAGACTCTGGGTGTGAGTTACGTGAAGGGCTCGGAGGACTACTACAGAAAGCTCAGCGCTGAGATTTCCAACCTCAACTTCCCGTACAAGCTTGAGGCTTCCGTGAGTTCCCGCAGTCTTGTTGGCTGTTTGCGGCACACTCACTGGTGCTGATGCGGGGTTGCTAAGCGATGTGTGAAGGGGCGGGGGGTGGGCGGGGGTGGGGGGGGGGGGGGGGGGGATTCAGGCTGACTCTGTTTGGACTGGGATGCCAAGGCTGAATGCATAGCCTATTTATCATTTGTTGCTCTAGTGAAGGTCAAATTGTATGTTAATGCAATGGCCTCTTTTTTATGGAGTTCAGGACCACAATTAAAAAATATGATAAACCTGTCAATATGAGGCCGTTGTATTGCGTACATTGATAGTTTTTCTTCCACCTTCAGGACGTTTTTAAAAAAAGTTTTTATTTCAGTCCATTATTATTGTTATTATTAAGTTGTTGGCAGACGTAGCCAGAGTGATCTCTGAGGCCCATATTGATCTATCTATTGAGTGTTTATATCAGCAGTGGGATTGGAGCACAGCTGCTGTAATTACAGTAAATGAGCATCAGGCTAAAAAAAAGAACTGACAGTGGAAACCTGGTGTCCAATACTTACCTAAGAGCAACACGCCTGCATCAGACCTGTGTATGAATGACTCAGTGCTTGTGTGTTTTGTGGAGCTGTGCTGCTAATGCTGCTTTAGCGCTAGCATTAGCGCTCTGCTCACGTTCTCCTCCCCTGAGTGGAGCTGTGCTGTTTATGCTGCTTTAGCGCTAACGCTAGCTGTGTGCTCACGTTCTCCTCCCCTGAGTGGAGCTGTGCTGTTTATGCTGCTTTAGCGCTAACGCTAGCTGTGTGCTCACGTTCTCCTCCCCTGAGTGGAGCTGTGCTGTTTATGCTGCTTTAGTGCTAACGCTAGCTGTGTGCTCATGTTCTCCTCCCCTGAGTGGAGCTGTGCTGTTTATGCTGCTTTAGCGCTAACGCTAGCTGTGTGCTCACGTTCTCCTCCCCTGAGTGGAGCTGTGCTGCTAATGCTGCTTTAGCACTAGCGCTAGCTGTGTGCTCATGCTCTCCTCCCCTGAGTGGAGCTGTGCTGCTAATGCTGCTTTAGCGCTAACGCTAGCTGTGTGCTCACGTTCTCCTCCCCTGAGTGGAGCTGTGCTGTTTATGCTGCTTTAGCGCTAACGCTAGCTGTGTGCTCACGTTCTCCTCTCGTCTGATTGGCTCAGGATGACCGGAAGCAGCAGACGGGCCCCACTGAGTGGGAGAAGCGGAGGAAGGACCACATCTCCCACTTCATCCTCCGCCTGGCCTACTGCCAAACGTAAGGCTCTCCCTCACAGAAAGCAGGCCCCCCGGCCCTGCCCTGCCCTGCCCTGCCCTGCCCTGCCCTGCCCCGCCCTGGGCTCGGGGGCCCACTGACCCGCTGTTTTACCGCTGCCTGGAGCCTCCCCAGAGAGAGAATCAGCCCTAATCTGATCTAAAGGAGGCGAGCTTCAGTAAGAGGAAAAAGGAGCAAAATTTTAAAAGCTAGCGCCTTGCAGGAATGGAGCAGCACACCTTTATGCTGTGCCCCGCCTTTTTAGCAGACGTGAACTTTGATTGGTGGAGCTTCCCTGTCATGGTAACTGGTCATGCTTTAGGGCTCAAGAACAGCTAGCTGACAGCTTCTGGCATTGGGGTTGTCCTGACTGTATTACTGTGTCATCCCTCAATGGCTTTGGGCATGTTTTCACCAAACAGACGCGACATGGGCTACCCCAGAGTGTTAAAAGAGCATAATGAACGTGGTGATGCTGGTCTTTCCAGGGAGGACCTGAGGCGCTGGTTCATACAGCAGGAGATGGACCTTTTCCGCCACCGTTTCGCCGATCTGCCTTCCAGATACAAGACCGAGTTTCTGCACCAGAATGACCTGCGCTATGACACGGTGAGCCGTTTTAACAGACTTATCTATCGGAATTACCTGCACTCTGACACAGTCAGCCATTTTAACAGTGAGTTCTGTATCTGAATTACCTGCAAAATGACACAGTCAGCCATTTTAACAGTGAGTTCTGCATCTGAGATACCTGCACTATGATACAGTGAGCCATTTTAACTGAGTTCTATATCTGAATTACCTGCACTGTGACAGTCAGCCATTTTAACAGTGAGTTCTGAATCTGATTTACCTGCACTATGATACAGTCAGCCATTTTAACTGAGTTCTGTATCAGAATTACCTGCGCTATGATACAGTCAGCCATTTTAACTGAGTTCTGTATCAGAATTACCTGCACTATGATACAGTCAGCCATTTTAACTGAGTTCTCTATCTGAATTACCTGTACTCTGGTAGTGAGCCATTTTAACTGTGAAAGTTCTGCTTTGGAATGGCCTCCATTATGACACAGTGGGCCAATTTAATGAGTTCTGCTGCCGTTGTCACTCACGTCAAAACAAACCCTGAAGGCTAACGAGGCTAAAGGGTAACTGCGGCATATTTGCAGTGCCGTGCTCGTTTGGACTGCTTTTGGTCGTCTGCTATTCCGAATCTTAGCGCGGTGTAATCATACTCCTTACAAAATAAAATCGGGTGGGAGTTGGTCAGTTTAATGTTAATCACAGAACTCACAGTCAGAGGGGATTGCCATCCGAAAGGTCACAGGTTGACTGTAGAAAGGAACCTTTAAACAGATTGATAGCTTAGCGTCCTGTAGCTCTCTATCGACTTCCGCGTTTAGCCTTCACACCTCGTTTAGTTAACAATCAGTCAATCTTTATTTGGTTTTAACAGCATTTGCAATTGGCACACAACACTTCAGAGGACATTTTACAGAGGGAGTAATGAAAAAGCACAGAGCGGATGTGGGGAAATTAACTTTAGCCTTAAACGGCGATCTGTTCCACACACAGCCCTCTGGATTTTATAGTCTGTAGACAGCAGGGGGCGCCGTAGGCTTGCTGTGAGCTGACTTTGCTGCCGGGCGTAGAAGGCGGAATTTCTCTGCGCGCGGTTCTCTTCGGCAGCTGTCAGACCTGCAGTTTCCCCAAAATAGATTGCATTTCTTGGAAAAGGAGCCGGGATGGTTGTGCACGAGTGTGTTGAACTGCAGCTCCTGTGAGAAGCTTTCTAAATTCTGTAACACTAAGTTCTGTAACACTCGCTCCTTTTGCTGCCCTTTTGTGCGCACCAGGTCGTACGCGTGCGGCTTTGAGGGGCTAACGAAAGTGGGGGGGGGGGACCCCGCGAATCGCAGTGCGGCCGAGCGTCGCGGGCGCCGATAATCCAGGAGGTCGCGGGTTCGCATCCTCCGCAGGCTGCCGTGCTCGTCCTCGGGCGCTGACGTAAATACCATCTGGAACGCTTTCAAACCTCCTCTTACGAACCCAGCGGTTTAACCGCTGCAGCGAGGGCCTTGTTCTCTCACTGGCGATGGGGCTGTAATGGTGTAATTGATAAAGTGCAGCGGTCGTTTCTTTCATCCGTAGATGGAAAGACTGCCGAGGCAGAAGGCGAGCGTTTGCTTTGAGTTCCCTGCATTTGATCACACGGTTTTTAGAGGGAGTGCCGGCCAAGAGGGGGTGGATCGTTATACACAGACCATATACCGTGTATTCAATAACTACCATCAGCAGAAACAAAGAGTGCCTGTACTTAAAGGCAATCCCCCTCCCTATGGTACTTTATGGAATTTAGATTTTAGTTCCTCCAGTGGTGTTCAGGGAGGGTGTTTTTCTGAAGCTTATTCCAGGATGAAGGTGCCAGGAAGTCCATAACTGTCCACCCTGTCGAAAGGGTAATTCCAAGATCATTCACCTTTCTGCTGGTGCAGCGTCAAGCCATCAAACGATGACGCTGTGGAGTTTTATCTGGGCGTGCGAAGGTGCGGTATTTATGACCACTCCCAAGATTGCGTTTGCTCATTTCTATACGTGGCAGAAAAGTGACATTGCGTGACCTTACGCTTTTTTACTGACACTGATAATCAAACGATCATGAGTTTTGGTTGTATCGGTTGGAAAAAGTGTAAATTCTACTTTCCGGTAACCTACTTGTAAATAACGATGACAGTACACATAAAGAAGTCAATGTCATGGACGGGTGCTTTGGTTTGTAACCCCTTTCATAAATCTTTATTTTTAGTGTCTGTGTATGTGACGGTGATGTAGCATAATGGTATCTGGAAGTGTGGGGTATTTTTATGTTAAATTGTAAATATTAGTGTGCTTGTGATTTATGCTCAACTGGGAGTAATCAGCATCGCTTTCAAATACACGGACAAGTGCTGTGTATGGATTAGTTGTTTGCGTGCTGAACCCGCGTATATATCATCTACATCCTGTAGAAATCACGAAGCCATATTTATCAGACGGAAGTCGATTAGCGCTTCTGTATGTTTCGCCGTAGGGAGGACAGAGAGGCGGATCTGGGGTGTTTGTAGAGGCCCAGTGGTATGAGGGGGGGTGGGGAGGCGAGGGCGGGGGCAGGGGGGGGGGGGTTGTGTGGATCGGCTGATGGCTGTTGATTTAGTGGCAGGAGAGAGCCATCCGGGGAGGTGTGGGCGTATAAATGGTGTACCGGTAATAATATGTGCCACGATACGAATTTGGCTATATGGTGTATACCAGTGGAGAATGGAATTTGATGGTTACATTAGAGTGTTAGTGCAGTCAGTGGTCAGATAACCGGACTCGACAATAAGGAGTGCCCACTGGCCCAGGGCTGAGATGAGATTGGTTGGGCCAGTTGATTGATTTGTCACTTGCCCAATCGGGCCAGTACCCTAAGTAAGTCTTGTCTGGGTCAAAGAGAGCGTGAACGATACAGCTTGATTATCAATATATCTACCAACGCTTTCTTATGAATGTCTAACAGCCCTCTTCTGCGGTCGTGTTAACGCACAATTCTTCTTTTACACAGAAAAGAGCGAAAACGCGGGGGAAAAATATGCTGTGTCCTACGAACACGGGTACTCTGGGGTCTTTTATTTATTTATTTTTTAAACACAAGGGGTGATAACCCAGACTTGAAAAACAACAGAATAAGTACTCCTGTTTCTTTGAGCCAATCATCTTTCGGTTTGACGCTCGTGTCGTTTATCGATCACAATATTTGCGTAGTTGTTGGTTGGGACTGCAAGGTTCAAAGAGAAAGTGCTTAATTTGAATGAAAGGTTGAAAATGAGATGTCATGCTCGAGCAAGCTTGCTCAACGTGAGTAAATTAAAACAGAAGTGGCTCCTTGGGGTTTAAAAAACACATTATTAGCCTGTGTGGCAAGAATTCTCTTTGATCAGAACCCAAGACATTATTTGTCTCTTTTCATCCTGCTTTCGTTACAAGTGTCACAATAAAATGAATGGCATACATTTCTTGTTTCGAGTTGGCATATTATGACAAAGTAGTTATTTTTATCAGAATGCAGTAAATTGGTGAAAAAAACACAGCTTTTGAAATGTCATTCCATCAGCTAGTATGACCACTATCCTTTCTCTACTGAAAATTGCTTATCAGTAACTAACGTTACAGCTTCATCATTCATTATTTTTTATACAGATGCTTGCTTTCAGATAAATTGTGAGATATAACAGCTGTTTGCTGAAGTGTACGTACGTTACATATAGTACATTAACGGTAGCTATCTAGCCAATCCATGCATTTTATTTGTTGCTAACAAGCTGAAAGCCATTAAGAAAACAAACTAATTAGATATTAGCAGACTATTATTTTTGCTGTGATTGTTTTATCCTCAGTTAAATTGCGAGCATTGCCTTGTAATTCTGAATTCTCAGGCAAAGGAGAAGTCATTCATGATTTGGTGGTGGTGTTTGGCAGATTCATATTTCATAAAGAACTGTCTTTTTAAACCTGCGCTTTTTGGCGTTTTGATGCTTTTTTAATACAAATTGTCTGTATAATCTCCTTTAAAACGTGGTTATATTTATTTTGGTAGATGGGCCAGTGGAAATGTCCCTGGGGCAAGTAAAAACAAAAAAAAAACCCAGCTCACATCCGCCCCCCCCCCCTTGCCTCGCTAACGGCTAACGTCGTGTGAAAGGATCTGACGAGCTTGTCGCTGTCGGAGCCCAGTAGGACCGGCGCTGGCTCCGGTGTGGCCCGGCGCTGGCTCCGGTGTGGCCTGGCGCTGGCTGCAGTGTGGCCCGGCCTTCGCCGCGGCTCTGAGACACACAGGCCGACGCGGACACGGATCCGGACGCCTGGGCCCTTCGGGGTCTCTGGAGAGCTCCGCCGCTCGGCCTTTCACCCCGTCTGTGTGCCGGGCGTGATTACCGGCTCCTGTTTGGCGGGAGAAGAAGGAATGGGAGGGGCATCGATCTACGAGCATGCTCTGGTGTTCGGTTTAGTGTAGGACCGGCTCCTGTTCCTCAGCTTCCCGCTCCCTGCACCTGTTCCTCTTCCTCCTGCTCCCTGCTCCTGTACCTCTTCCTCCCGCTCCCTGCTCCTGTTCCTCTTCCTCCCGCTCCCTGCACCTGTTCCTCTTCCTCCCGCTCCCTGCACCTGCTCCTCTTCCTCCCGCTCCCTGCTGCTCCTCCCGCTCCCTGCTTCTGTTCCTCTTCCTCCCGCTCCCTGCTCCAGTTCCTCTTCCTCCCGCTCCCTGCTCCTGTTCCTCTTCCTCCCGCTCACTGCTGTTCCTCTTCCTCCCGCTCCCTGCTCCAGTTCCTCTTCCTCCCGCTCCCTGCTGCTGTTCCTCTTCCTCCCGCTCCCTGCACCTGTTTCTCTTCCTCCCGCTCCCTGCTCCTGTTCCTCTTCCTCCCGCTCCCTGCTCCTGTTCCTCTTCCTCCCGCTCCCTGCTCCTGTTCCTGAGCCTCCCGCTCCCTGCTCCTGTTCCTGAGCCTCCCGCTCCCTGCTCCTGTTCCTGAGCCTCCCGCTCCCTGCCCCTGTTCCTCTTCCTCCCGCTCCCTGCTCCTGTTCCTCTTCCTCCCGCTCCCTGCTCCTGTTCCTCTTCCTCCCGCTCCCTGCTGCTGTTCCTCTTCCTCCCGCTCCCTGCACCTGTTCCTGAGCCTCCCGCTCCCTGCTCCTGATCCTCTTCCTCCCGCTCCCTGCTGCTCCTCCCGCTCCCTGCTCCTGTTCCTCTTCCTCCCGCTCCCTGCTCCTGTTCCTGATCCTCCCGCTCCCTACTCCTGCAACTTTTCAGAGGAAGCGCGGCTTCCCAGAATTCCTGACAGGAAGCGCGGAAACGCGACGCGGCAGCCAGAAAATCTCCGCCCATTAGCGATTATTAAGGTTACGGCGGCGTTCCGGAGGCGTGTGCAGGCGGTGCGTTTCACAGCGTGAGTGTGCGGCCATAGTTTTTTTCCATGCTCATCGAGCGAAACTGCCAATAGGAACAGATGTTTGTTTTTATGCTCATTATTTTTGTATTAAAAATGAGTGGTGCAGTATTGGTTCATTTTACATTAGTTTGGAACCTTTAAAGACCTTTGCAGAGAAGGACATTGATTTATTACGGCTAGAGCGGCTTGCAGGTCCAAAATTTCAAGTTTTATTCATTTATGCTGGATATTTTATCGAAGCCATCCAGGATCCACTTCCTACAGCAGTGCACCGTCCAAGATTTAAACTTGCAACTCTCGCAATTATCCAGTGACTTTTAGGGCTGTCGAAGGATGATGCATGGGGTGTACATTAGGGGTGGTACTGTTTGCTCGAGTTAAACAAGTACTCTAGCAGATTCGTAAACATTTACAAACAAATGTATTCAGAATAATATTTATTTATTTATTTATTTATTTACCTACTCATAGATTGCATCTTTCAAAAATAATTGGCATAGTATAGCATTAGGTCAAAGCATGTATAGCACCGCCCCCACCCTCTTCCTCCCCTAGCCTACAGCAGCAAAATGGCTAGTGCCTGGTAATGGTTCAAAAGAAGTTTTTTTATCTTGTCAAAGAGTGTTGCGTGCTTCTTACTGTTAAAGTGCTCTACGATGCCTTTAAGTGGATATGCTGCTGTAAAACTGGCTTTTAGGCCCTCAAAATAAGCAAAATAGAGTACTCCAGTAAAGGACAAATCAGCTTGTGATCGTTTGGAGAAAGTCGTGAAATGTCCCACTCCTAGTGCGCAACACAAATGACATTAACAAGGCTGCACAGAGCTGTTGGTTACCGGTTGAGAATGGGATGGTTGAGATTTCCTTATTACGATACTGCCACTATGGCTGGACGAATGGAATATTTTGAGGGTGAAAAATACATAAAATAGAAGTGTGTAGGTGGATAGCCAAAATGTCTGTTTAACATTTGAGAATGGCCTGTTACACTTGCTGCTGTTCTGCCTTTGGCCTGCAGTGTGCCTCAGTACCACTAGGTGGAGTGCTTTCCTGTTTTTAGGTGCACTACTGTGACTGCTGCTTTGTCTGTGGACAGTAAACTGGTTATCTTTTTCAGATGGAACTAGTAGTTGGATGTATTGTAATTGGTGAATAATTTCTTGTTAAGTGAATGGTCACTAAAAAGAATTTGGAATGACTGTATTATCATAGTAGAACCAGCATGCACAGTATATGCCCCACGCCATTGTGCCGTATTAAAAATAATGATTCAGAAGATCTCAAGAGGTGGTACAAAGGGAAATTTTTATGTATTTGTATTTAAATTTCATGCATTCACCTTGGGTGTCCAGTGTAGTGGACGTAATGTTAACGTGCTCCTCCATGTTTAAGTGTGTTGTGTCTGTCTCCCGCCTGCGGGGGGCGCTTCTCTCCTCCAGATCACTGACAAGGAGAAGGAGACCCTGATGGAGAAGCTGGTCCAGTCCACGTACACGCTGAGCGGGGCAGCGGTGGTGGAGCAGGACTTCTACAAGGTGAGGCTGGCAAACCCTTCACAATAAAAGCAGGGCTTCTACAAGGTGAGGATGAGAAACCCTTCACAATAAAAGCAGGACTTCTACAAGGTGAGGATGAGAAACCCTTCACAATAAAAGCAGGACATCTACAAGGTGGGGCTCTCAAACCCTTCACAATAAAAGCTTTTTAAACTGCTAATGCTGTACCTGTGGTGCACAGTGCATGGCTGTCTTTTTGCTTGATGTAGTTTGATGGTGAGACTTCCTGGAAATATGCATATATAGTTGCACCAGGGATGGGCTATTCTGGGCTTGGGAGGACCAGTGTGTGTGCAGGTTTTTGTTTCCACTGATTACCCCAGGCTAAGCCAGCTAATTGGCTGTATAGACCAACAGTGGTTCACCCGTAGATTAGATCACAGTAAAATGTTTCGTGTAGAGACTCAAGAACAGTCTTTGGCTGTCATTCATGCGCTTATCAGTAAATGTAGCAGAAACGTTGGATGGCTAAGGCTAATTAAGTAGTTAAGGCCTGAAGTTGACGTGAAATCCAGAAACAGATACGCCCCTTCTTGCCCTGGGGAAGTCTGAGGGGGGTGGGGGGGGGGGGGTGGCGTCCATTACTTTAGTCAAAACTTCCCCCCTCTTTTTTACCATTCAGTTTTTTCTTGAAGTGTAATTTCCCCATCTTGCTTGATGATCTGTTTGTGAAGGAACTTTCCACACAAGATCATTTGTGTTTCCAATTGAAACGATATTGTAAGGATGCATCTGAGAATGGGATTTGATCGTAATGATAGCATTCCAAACCGGCTTACATAACGATGGCGCAACCGACTTGGAATTCCACGTTGATGGAATTCCAATTGGGAGCACCTCACAGTAATGACGGTCCCGTGGATTCATCGCAGTCGGAATCTCATCGGCACGCTCCCGCGTTTTTTTTTTTTTTCCAGGTCCCGTTCCAGGACGCTCTGGATTTGGTGAGGACGAGGAAGGTCTTCCTCAGGGCGGGCTACGCCTACATTGCCCACCAGGACATCGTCACCATCGTCCTCAACGATTTCCGCACGCGGCTCTCCAAGGCCCTCGCCGTGAGTGTCGCGTTTGACCTTTATGTGCGCTCAAAGGTTAGCGGGAAAAGCTGCTAATCGGATGCCGTCCAGCGATGGGTTGAGGGAGGGGGGGGGGGTGTTTGATCACGAGGGATTACTGTGTCTGTCGGCTCTAAGTGTGATGATTGGGTGGGTCAGTCAGCTCTAAATTGCGTGATTAGGTGGCCAGATGGAAAAAAAAAACGGGAATTTCATCAGGACGCTGGAGTCGACGCCCCTTTCGATAAATGCGAGGGGTCTTTAATGACTGCTGTAGATCAGGGCTTGATTTAACATCTAATTCAAACAGTATTCTCCCGCCCAATGCTCCTGTCTCTGGGGTGTGCAGTTTTACATGGTCCCGTGGGGGGACTGTCCCCTATCAGTTTACCAGCACTGCTTCCTGCATTCCAGGCTGGTTTTGCCAGCACTATTTTCGGCATTCCAGACTGGTTTTCCCAGCACTGCTTCCAGAATTCCAGCCGGATTTTCCCAGCACTGCTTCCTGCATTCCAGCCTGGTTTTCCCAGCACTGCTTCCGGCATTCCAGGCTGGTTTTCCCAGCACTGCTTCCTGCATTCCAGCCTGGTTTTCCCAGCACTGCTTCCGGCATTCCAGGCTGGTTTTCCCAGCACGCTTCCGGCATTCCGGACTGGTTTTCCCAGCACAGCTTCCGGCATTCCGGACTGGTTTTCCCAGCACTGCTTCCGGCATTCCGGACTGGTTTTCCGAGGTGTCTCCTGTCCACATAGCGACTAACTTCCGGGCCCAGCTTATTTTCTGCTGCGTGGCGGAGGAAGCTTAGGCGCGGACGTCACTGCTATTAATGTGTTTATAATGGGCCATTAAAGGGAACGGGCTCTGGTGTGCACGCGTTACTCAGAGTGTTAATGACATTCTTTTGCTGCTGTGAATCGATAAATGGTTTGTGGGCAGGAATCCACTGAGAACTGCGGGATTGACACGATTTGAAGTTTCGTAAATGGAGCCGGAAGGTTAATATTTATTCCAGGAAAATGAACGTGGCAGAAAGTTGAATTTTTCTGATGTTTCACCCCCCCACCCATGACGTTTTCCACACTGTGAAGTGGTGTGTGGCCCCACCCCCTTATTAATGGGAGGGTATGTTTTTGTGCGTGTGAGGTTTTATGTTTGTGGCTAAGTTCTTACGGTGTGTGCTTGCGAGTGTCTGTCAATGCATTTTTGTGTGTGTCTGCGTGTGTGCGCTTGTGTGTCCATTTGGATGTGTGCCTTTGTGCTTGTGCCTGTGTGTGTGCGCGTCTGTGTGTCCATTTGTGCGTGTGCCTGTGTGTGTGTGTGCCTGCGTGTGTGCGCCTGTGTGTCCATTTGTGCGTGCGCCTGTGTGTGTATGTGCGTGTGGAGTGGGTTGCCTGCCGGTGTGCTATGATTGCTTCTTCAGCCTGGCGTTGCGGGGGTGGGGGGGAGACAGGGGAGTGCGGAGGAGGAGGAGGAGGAGGAGGAGGAGGAGGACGGATGAGCGTGTCGTCTTAAGTGCGAATCGGGAGTCACCTCCGGCCTGAGATTAAAAATCTGCCCCCGACCAACGGCGAAAGTCCGTCTGCAGAGACTCAGCCGGAGAATGCCTGCTCTGGATTCAGCACGGCCCATTTAATCTGCGTCTGTCTCATGTGTGCATATGCAAATGCACGTGTTTGTTTAGCCTGCATAGAACGTGTAATTATATGTGCAGTATGTGTGAACAGCTCAAAACCAGGGCAAAGGGCTCTATCTCAATCAAAGTCGTGCAGGGGTTAAGTCCCAGCCACAGTTCCTGGGGCAGATGCATCATCTTAAACTCACCTGATTCCTACAGCAGGCATTCTGGGGAATCCATTCCTCCACACTTTTACTGAGATCCTCTGCTTGTGCAGGTTTTGTATTGCCTTGTAATCCGGTGACCCCAATTTTTGTCTGTTCATGTTGTAATTATACTCCAGCAATATTTGGTGTGCTAACGCGACAACGTGACACCTCATTTAGAAACCAGACATTTTCATCAATCGAATTCACCGAACCCTACTTTATTTAGTGTCTTTTTTATTTTATTTCTTTGGTAATAAGATTTTTAATTCCCCACAGTCTGTATAGGCACATATGGGAATTGCATTTTTTTTTTTAACGTCGTTTACCAGTATTTGTTTCAAAGTGCATCATTTAACGATTTACTGTTCCTGTTTTACGCTCCTCTTTCACAAACGCAGTTTGGGAGTTGCGTCAGACACCCAGAGGGAAGGCTCGGAGTTCTAAATTCTGTAAATGTTACGCGAGGTGTCAGCTGTGGTGGGAATTCTAATCTCTTAAACAGCTCAACAAGAGGAAATGATTTGGGAAGAAAGGGGTTGCAAACGCAAGCTGGCAGCCCGAAACCGGAAGTGCTGGCGTGGATTTCTGCGTCTATGGCGCTATAGCACCAGTCTGGAGCGCGGCTGCCGTCGCCCGGTCAGGTGATGCTAATCCTCCACGCGCGCGAAGCTCTGGAAATGGCCTTTACTGCTGCCGACGCCGGTCTCGTTTTTTCCTTCGAGGCCGCTCGGGGGAAAACGAGCGAGGGGGGGGGGGCTGGAATTCTCCACACGCGGGAAGAACCCCGTGAGGAACGAGACCAAACACGGCGCGGCTCGCTCTGGCCTGCGAACGCGGCGCTCGCACGCGAAGGTCGGCGGCCAATCGGATCCCGCGTCTGACAGGTTGCGGAGGCCCGCGGTTCCTCGGCCTCTGTTAATAATGGATAATACTGCCGTGCGTGCGTCTTGTATCTCACCGTCTTTTTTTTGATTGGCTCAAAATTTTAATCCACTTCATCGCTTCTTCAGCTGATAGGAGGGTCGTCTCCGGTTGCCGTCGGAGCACCTGAGGCGAATGTTCCGCTCGTTTCTTTCCCCCCCCTCTCCTGAGCGAGCTGTCGGCGTGTGACGTCTCCGCCGCCGCTCCTCAGCTAGCGGCGAGCGCGGCGTACACACGTTTCCGATACAGCAGGCCGGGCGATACGCCGGTTCGCCGTCATCGCGTCCCGGCTTCCTGTTCTCCTCCGCCCCGTTCGTGTCCATCTCCTGTTCCGATCTGATCAGATCCCGCTTCCGCCTCTCCGTTTTCTCCCGCGCTTCGCGTTTAACCGCTTCCTCTTAAGAAGCTCTGACAGGAAACGGCGACGGGCTACGGATCGAGCGGCCGATCGATTCCTCGCGAAGCGAACGCGACGTTATCTCTCGCCGCCTCCGCCGGAGCGCGTCGGCGACGCTCGTCGATCAATATTTATTTTTGCGCGGCGCCGCTCGCAAACAGGTTGTCGAACGTGATTTACAACCGACGGTTTACGAGGGAGTCTATTAAAAAAAAAAAAAAAAAAAAAACACGGAGAAAAAACAACTTCTCCATGTCGGAGGAACAACGCAGAAAGCGATTTCCCGCTGAATGTGCGATGGCAACACGGACCAATAAGAGCCGCTGAGAGACGGAACTTCCAGGCCGAATTCCACTGAGCCGGCTAACGACCAAACCCGAATACCATCTCTATCCCTAAACCCGGGGGGGGGGGGAGGGGGGGGAGATTTCCTCTGACCCAGTTTTTAAGCTCAGAGACGTCGGTAGGCAAACCTCTCGTTTCGACACTTTCGGAACCGTGCCCGTGACCCTCGCTGTTAATGGAAATGATATGGAAGTGGCTTTTAACGATGAATATTTATCACGGAGCACTTTATCCTTAAGCAGAAAACAGTCTGTTTGAGCAGCGTTGTGTCTGGAGTCTGGATTTTAGCAGTGGCAGAAAAGCTTCCAGATGTCAGAATGCTACAAATGTAAATGTACATGCTTATGGACGGCAGGCAGTAGTAACATTTTACCAATGACAATACCATAATATAGTACGATGTTTAATACTTTTCCCATTCCTGTGGATTTAGATGTGCTTCTTGTACCCCCTTTTTAATTTTAAGCGGGTTCTCTAGAGCAGGGGTCAGCAACTCACGGTCCTCGAGGGCCGAGACCTGCTGGTTTTCCACCCTCCCTTTGCCTGGGAGTCGGGTGTGAAGACAGTCTGGCCAATCGTTAGCACTAGATCTATCTTTTGACACCCATATAAAAAACATATCCAGAATTGCCTTCTTTCAGCTGCGCAACATAGCTAAAATTAGACATTTCCTGTCAGTCGGGGATGCTGAAAAATTGATCCATGCGTTTGTTACGTCTAGGTTAGACTACTGTAACGCCCTGCTTTCTGGCTGCCCTAATAACTCGTTAAAGAGTCTCCAGCTTGTGCAGAATGCAGCTGCTCGTATCTTGACCAGAACTAAGAAGTATGAGCACATTACACCAGTACTAGCGTCGCTTCACTGGCTACCCATTAAGCATAGGATAGACTTTAAGGTTTTGCTCCTGACTTTTAAAGCTCTGCATGGACGTGCACCTGTGTACATATCGAACCTGCTCCTACCTTATAAGCCCACAAGGTCACTCCGATCTCAAGACGCAGGCTACTTGGTAGTCCCAAGAATTTCCAAGAACCTAAAAGGTGGTAGGGCTTTCTCCTGCAGGGCCCCACTACTATGGAACCAGCTTCCAAAATTTATAAAGGAGTCAGACACAGTCGCAATATTTAAATCTAGATTAAAAACGCACCTCTATACTCAGGCTTACAGTCAGTTATAGTCTGGAGACAGGGTGCGAGAAGCCTGTAGTCATAGAGCTTTGTAGGTGGCAATCCTTTCCTTACTGTCACCTGTCAATCAGCTGTGACCCGACTTTACATGGGCTGGCTCTTGATAGGCGGGTATGGTTGTCTACTCCTCATGACTGCATGGGCTCTCCATCCCTGTCCTAGTAGATATGCAGCCATATTCTACTCCTGGCGGGGTCCCCCCAATACACACCACTGCCTTTTTACTCACTGTCTGCTATATTGCAAATTTCCTAACTGCCGTTTCCACCCTCTTCCCCACGCTGCCGCCGGGGCTCTTGCCCCAACCCTCGAGACTGCTTCGAGAGTCGTCTGGTCTCCCCCACCTCTGCGGTCCAGCCCCTCCTTCGTCATTGCCTCCACCCTGCCCACACCTGCCGCCACCTGCTGTTCCCCATCACCGCCACCCGGCCCCACCCATCATCTGAGCCACACCACCCATCATATCTTGTGCATAAACTGGCTGACATGCTGGTCACCAGTCGGCACCCTGAGCCGACCAGAGGAGGATGGGTTTCCCCCTTGAGCCTGGTTCCTTCCGAGGTTTCTCCCCAACTGCACAGGGAGTTTTTCCTTGCCACTGTTGCCTTAGGCTTGCTCCTGTGGGGGTTTAGGCTAGGGTTGTCTGTAAAGCGTATTGTGACAACTGTTGTAAAATACGCTATACAAATAAAATTTGATTGATTGATTGATAATTACCCGGGAGAAAAGAAAACCAGGGCTGGATTTGGATTCGAGGGCCAGAGTTGAAGATCCCTGCTGTAGAGGAACAGGGCTTCTGCATCAAGCTGGAACTCTGGAAACTTGTGAGCCGGTGTGTACGGGCGTGGATGGTACCCGGGGAGAAAGCAGCACACATTTTTTTTAAAATCCCACAAGTCAAAAGTTTATCCGTGTCTGTCAGAGTTTTTTTTTCCGGGCCGGAGACACGCTGTGCTGTGTACGGGACGTGTGTCGGCATGGCTATGTAGCTAAACCAGCCCAAATCAGCGAGCCTTAAGCGCGCCGTGCAAGGGCGTGTGAGCCAGAGCCTCCCGTCTTATTTGGCTTCTCGTTTCTCTGACAAACCGAGACCCAACAGATTTGTATCCGGTCCTCTTGTTTTGCTCGAGGAAAAAAAAAAAAAAAAAACATCAGCGGATTCTTGTTGCTAGGATACGGCCGAACGAATAATGCAGGAAAAGTTTTTTTTTTTTTTTTTTCCGTTTTTTTTTCTTTTTTCTTTTTTTTTTCCCCTTCAAACTTGTAAATTCAGTTCGTTGACAGTTCTACTTTCATGGCGGAAAAATTTATTCAGCGGCTGCAGAGAAAGACGCATCACCTTTTTTGCGGTTTCCAATTTAAAATCCCTGCTCGGCGGGACCGGGGGAACACGCGCGCCCGTTACGGTGTGATTAAGTGCGGCGAGAGTCATTTTTAACCCCGGGTGGTTAGATAGCCCAGTAGCGCTTTTTATTTTTGGGGGACTCGGGAAATCTCCCATGGTGCACTGCAGAAAGACCGGCCACATTAAGGGACCGGTCGGTGGAATATTGAGCAGCCGACTGCATCCCGACCGGGAGACATCATTTTGACCGTGGGGTCCGTTTTCGGCTATTTGGTCTCCGCCGCGTATCCGGCGCGAGGTAACCGCGGGCAACTGTTATTCCGATTTTACTGCCGTGTGCTTTGGGAGGCGCTTAATGACCTTTTCCTGGGGAACTGGAGGTGCTCCCCCAGAAATGCGTTTAAATAAATTAACTGCAATCTGCTCCACCAAAAAAAAAAGAAAAACCTCTTTAGGAATGGCTGTTGAATGTAGGTTAGCAGACATTGATTATTTTGACTATTATTTTTTTTTTTTGAGGAATTAAATAATCTATAAAAACGTTCTGTCTTTTGGAACAATTTTACACTGTTTGACGCACTGAACTGAACAATACTGACGCCCATTCAATCTCACGGACAATTTTGTTGATTGGCTTTCATGATGAAGCAAATTCAGTTTGGCTATTCTATTATGTGGGTTGATTTGTATCTGGATTGAACGTTAACATTCCTACTTGATCATTTAACTTTAGCAATCACTACCAAAAGGAATATCTTCTGCACGTAAGATGTGACCTCATACTGTCTGTCATACTGAATGTAACAGCACAAGACTGAATATGATTGGCTTTAACAGCACAAGGCTGAAGATGATTGGACAATACTGTACAAGGCTGAATATGATTGGACGTTACTGCACAAAGCTGAAAATGATTGGGTGTACTGACACAAGGCTGAATATGATTGGATGTAAAGGCACAAGGTTGAAGATGATTGGATGTAATGGCACAAGGCTGAAGATGATTGGATGCAATGGCAGAAGGCTGGAGATTATTGGATGTAACTGCTCAAGGCTGAAGATGATTGGATGTAACCGCAGAAGGCTGAAGATGATTGGATGTAACCACACGAGACTGAAGATGATTGGATGTAATGGCAGAAGGCTGGAGATGATTGGATGTAACCACACAAGACTGAAGATGATTGGATGTAACTGCACAAGGCTGAAGATGATTGGATGCAATGGCAGAAGGCTGGAGATTATTGGAGTTTATTTTTGGACGCTTTAGGAAAACTGATGAGGAATGATAAGGATCTTAAATTAATTCTTAACAGATTAATCATCCTTTCAAAATTAGATCACTTTCAAATGAAACCAAAAAAGTTTTTTTACAAATTGATTAAATCCTTTAGTTGTATCAATTTTTGCAGCCCTAGTTGCTGTATATGAACTTAATAAATTACCCTAGAGAAGCAGATAGACGAAAACTGAAAAAATGACAGCAGTGCAGGATATTGTTTTTGTAAATGTAGCGAAGTTTTTGGCTGTGCCGGATTCGGGACCAACGTTCGACCTGCAGTTCAGGCTGTAGGGTGCCAGGAAAGGGGGGGGGGGGCTTTGATCTCCTCTGTCCCTGGCTCCTCGTACCACCGCCTGGCACGCTCTCTCCAGCCAGGCTTATGGAGGCTCTGTCAGGGTCGGTAAAACGAACGCCCTGTTTTTTTTGGATGGGGCGCGTGCCAGCGCCCGCTTAAAGCGAGCACCATCACCGCAGCCGACGGCCTTGTGTCCCTCAGACGCTCGCGGGACGGGCGAGGGCACACGGGGCGAAATATCGTCCCAAGACTGCAGCCGCCAGGTCCCGGGGTCGAGAGGGAGGCACGCCGTTTGGCGAAGGAGACGGCGGTGAACGGCGGGTTGTCGAGTCGAGTCGGAGAGCGGCCTCGACCTCGGCCTGCCGGGCTGCGGCGCGTTCCGAAGGTGAAGGTCGCACGCCAGAACCTCACGGCGCCCCATCCGCCCGGCACATCCGCTGCACCCCAGAAGCACAAAAACAACGCGCCCAGTCCGTACCTCCAGTGGAGGGCTTTGGCCTGTAAGACCCTTCAGCTTTTTATGCTGAGAAGTAATGAGAAAAAAAATAAAGTTTACGTATGACTCCTATCACTGTGGCGTTACACATCCAGAAGAGCATCCGACTTTAGCCCGCTGATGTGTGCCTGGGTTTTCCGGGGAGTTCAAAGGGTCTTCCCGAGTTTCCGAGACTCATTTTCTCCGTATTATTGGATTGTCGTCGACTGCAGCTCTACACTCCGGTTCATTGTGCTGCGAGATCAAGCACGAGAAATATATTCATTATTCATCCTCTGTTTTTGCGGCTTGAGAGGGTTTTTTTTTTTTTTTCATACACAAGTCTATTTTTGATCGGTAATAGACTACAGACGGCAGTAGTCAGATACACCATTGGAGTGTTTTCTGTTGATAGGAAATTCCTAGGTTGCGAATGAGGAAGCGTGACTGGTCTTCTGCTTAAATTTTTCTTTGAGTTGTAATCGTAATCACACTTTTCAGTTAGCGTTCTAGTTAGACTCAGTCTTACCCTCCGCGATTGATATTACCAACGAGGTCGCGGTGAACGGTGCGGAGGAGGTAAAATGGCTGATTTTAATAGAGGCGTATTGGGAAAGCGTTTTGAGGAACGGAAAACATTGACAGCTTTGGGAACAAAGAGCGCTCGGTAACCTTGCGAATTGCCGACCTCGCCGCTTGATTGAGTGTTTTAATTAAGTTCCGTGGCAGCGGCTGGGAGGTGTCGCGGCAACGCTGTCTGTGCGCTTCACGCGGTTAGCGTTGACGCTATTTAGGGGAAACCGAAAGAAAAAGAAGAATAATGCCACAGAGCTGCATACATTAGACGTGCGTTCTCTGTTCGTGAGCCCTTATTGGTCGGTTGGGGGGTGCGTACTGCCCGGTGCGTACTGAGGTCTACGAAGAGCCGTTCGCTGGCTACGGCTCAGTCTACACACGGCCTAACCAGTTAACAGACAAAGCTATTTTAATTTGGTAAAGCACTCCGTAACAAAAAGATTCTTAAGATCTCACCTTGCCTAGCACAACATATAGTAAGGCAGGATATATATGTAGGATACTGGGTGTAAACTGTCAACAGATTGCTCAAGTGTAAAAGATAAAACTAAGAGCAAAAAACTGCTTTATCTGTTTAGGTGTGTAATATAATTGTGTTATCCAGGAAGGAAACCTTGTTTCTGCAGAAGCTCGCCTCTCCGATAATCAGGTGTAAAAGCGCTGTGAGAATCCCAGTCCAGCGCAACCCGATTTCCGCACTGTTTTTTAAAAAAAAAAAAATACGAACACGGGCATGTTTTTCCAAACAACGATTAAACATAAAAAAAGCGTCGAGGGAAGAAAATTATTTTGTCAGCGAGCTTTAATGCTCTTCAGGAACGACACGCGTTGGGGTTTATGCAAAATATTCAAAAAGTTACGCTCTATTTTCTTTCACCATTAGAATATGACAAAGAAATTACTTTCCGTTGCTGTTGCAACATGCACTCGCGGGGCTGATTTAGCAAAGAGCGCTTTTCAAATGTACGAGGCATTAGTCATCGCGGGTTATTCATGCAAATATCCCACATACACCCCGGGTCTAAATTTGTTTAGGCCCCGCTATAAATCCCTCGGCTGAAAAAAAAAACAAACAAAAAAAAAAAAAAAAAACAACAATATTATGCTTATATTTTCGAAAACAAAGGAAATCTGGCCGTCTGAGGAAGCGTCTGCCGCTGGATGAATTGCGCGTGTGAAGCAATGCGAGCGCAATGCAATTCAATTACGCGCAATACAATCTATTACTTTTTTATTTGCATTTTTCCGTGGCACTTCCTGCCTTTTTTCCTTCCTGTTTTTCTATGAAGGGGTGGGGTGCGTGAGCAGCATACTGTATGCCCTCTCACCGCCAGCACTCCTCCCCCCCCCCACCCCCCGGTATGATTTTCCGTTCGACAAACGGAAGGGAGGAGGGAAGAGGAGAGAGACTCGTTTGGACCGCCGGCCGCGGTTTTTAAACTGTTGCTTGGTTTCGTCGCTGCCCTCCGGAAGCCATTTTGACTCTCGTAACGTTCTGTTCCCGGCCGGGGCCCGGGCGTATGAAGATTGACACGTTTCATTTTCCTCTGCCATCTGATGTCCCGAGCGCTCTCGCCGGGCGGGACGCGCGGCCAGCATGTGTTTTCATTTGCCGAGGTGGATTGACCGATGAATAACAGCCCCCCTCCTTTACCCCCCCCCTCCCCTTCCCACCTCCCCCTCGCGCACAGTTCCTTAACACACAGTTAAAGGAAGGTCTCCTCTGCCAGTGTTTACACCAGGCTCCTCCATGCCAGCGCTAACAAGCCGCTAATATAAATCACTTCTCATTTATTTCTTCATTTTTTTTGGCGGGGAGGGGGGGTGCGGTGTAAAGTGGGGATAGCGTGCCTACGCCGGCTTTCAGGGAGTCGGCGTAGCGGAGGTGCCAGGCAGAGCCGTCGTGCCAGCGCGGATCACGCCGCGACCGCCGCCAATCACGGGGAGGAAGACGCGCTTCCTCGCCACGCCAGAGCGCCAATTTTTTAAAATTAATTTTGGATGTTCTACCTCCATTCTACAGTAAAACCTATTCCAGTGACACCTACTAGAATACACATTCTAAATTTAAATCCAACTCCAAACTCTGTATTATCAGATTAATGCATATTCCAATAGCCATTCTAATATTAAAGCCTGCTCCAATGTGTCTTCTCAGATTAAGGCCTACTCCAATGGCTATTCTCAGTTTAAAGCCTATTCCAAAACCCTTTCTGAAAATAAATTCTCTTCCAATGTCTGTTCTCAAATATTTAGGCCTACCCCAGTACCTATCACAAGATTAGAGCCTGCCCCAATGTTTCTTCCCAAAATAAAGCCTGCTCCAATTTCCATTCTAAAATTGAAGCAGCCCGATGACCATCTCCATTGTTAGGCCCTACGCCGGATTGAAATGTGCTCCAGAGCCTATTTAAAGATCTTAATCCTACTCCCGTGGGTGTTTTGTTTGGGTTCCTGTGCTGAATCTGCCGACCGGCGCGGCGTGTCTGAACCCCTGGAGGCCCGAGAAAAGCGGGACCCCCCCCCCCCGCCCCCCCGCGGTCCGCCGAACCCTCCCTTTTAGCCTCGGCCGCTCGTAATCCAGGGTTTTTATTCCCCCCCCCCCCCCCCCCCCGCCGCGTTGTTTTGGTTTTGAGCACCTTCTCCGGCTCGTAGTTCTCCTCTCGGCAGGGGGGCAGAGCGGGCGCGTCGGCGGCGGCGGCCCAGAATGCATTGCCATTTGCTCGCGCCGTGCCGCGCCCCCCGGCCCGGCTTCGCGAGGGCAAGCGAGTAAAAACGCTTTTCTGCAGCGCCGCCGCCCCTCCCGCTCCGGCGGCTCGCCGGGAGAATTTCAATCAGCGCCGGCGGCGCCCCCGCCAATCCTGAACCGAGCCCCCTCGCCCGGCAGGAACGACTCCCGCTGCTTTGTTTGCTTATTTATTTATTTATTTATTTTCGTGTCTCTCCGTGTCCTCGCTCCTCCGCCCCGCTCCCGCCAACGTCCCCCCCCCAACCCCGCCGCGGAAGCCTCCCGCTTCACCGATAAGGATTCGCCAGAGGCGGGGTCGTTTGGTCTCCCTGGCTTGGCGTGCCCTTCTGACAGGAGGGCTCGGCGGTTTGAATGAAGCCGCTGGCGGACCAGGCCGCTGGATGCCAGTCACCGGGACGGAGTGGCATTTCGTCCCTGGCGCCGGGCGGCGTGTCCGGGGGCAGAGCTATGAAGAGCCGGGATCGCCTCGCCATTGAACCCGCCGCGTCCAGCGTTTCGGCCTTTGGCTAGCCTAGCGCCTCTTGGCTAGCCTAGCGCCTCGCGGCCGGCGAACGTCCGAGCGCTGGCGGGCATTTTTTGGGCGGGCGCCTGTGACTAATTTGGGTAAAATGGCGATTTTAAAATGTCTGGAAGCTCTTCCGCTGCGGCGCCTCCTGTCAGCGCGGGAGAAAGGGGGGAGGCGGGGGGTGGGGGGGGGGGGTCTGAATGTTTTATGAAGGGTTTTCACTCGAAACCCGTGAGTTTCAGCGATTTTTCGCTCACACGCAGAGGTGAGTACCAGCTGGTCTCGACCTTGTTCCTGTGTAAAATATTCACCGGGAACAATGCCGTCTCTTCATCTCTCTGGGGGAAATGCAGGTAAGGTGAGACCCCCAAGATTTGTGCTATGGCACATCGACGGAGGTGTCATTTGATGATGTCATCGTTTGCAAACTACACCCACATAGTGCAGAGAGGTGGTACTTGCAAGTTATCGCAATAGAAATATCTATAAAAATTTTCAGTGATACAGTGCTTGATATTTGTGTCAGACAAATTGCTTCCGGGTGTAACACAAGCAAAGAAAATAAACTAATTGGAAAAAAGTGACGTCTTCAAAATGGAGAGAGGGTTTTTGGGATGTTAGCAAGCTGAAACACAAACTGTAAAAGCATAGAGATATGAAGGTAATGTGCATGTAGATTTAAAACGCATTTCTTACCTCTAGGCTGACATTTTATCTCTCAGACAAATTAGGGTTTGTTTTGGAATGATATTTTGAACCAGTCATGTTTCAAATGTAATCTGGGCCCAGAAATGCAGTGATGTCCAGTTTATTATTTGCGGTGTTGTGAAAGCTAAACGTTGTTCTACTTTTTTGTTTGTTTGTTTATGATGGCCATTAAAGGTGTTTGGGGAAATGGTAGGCGCTGGCATGTTTACATTACGTTTATTTGGCAGACGCTTTTATCCAAAGCGACGTACAATAAGTGCATACCGAAGGTCGAAACCACGGTAACTGCTTCGCTATATTTACCTGCTTCACCACTTTACCACCTGTTTGTATTTCGTTTATAGAGTGCAGGTTACCTACTAATACCAAAAGCATTGGACATAAAGAAAAATGTACGTATTTTGTTTATTTATTTATTTATCTTTAAGTCTAGCAGTTTATCACCGTGGGCAGCAGCAGCAGCTTACATCTTTCAGGATAATATGTATTACAACTTTGTGAAGTGGCATTAATCACAAAATATCGATAAATGCCGTCAAAGGAAATGCGAGGGGCTTTTTCTTAATGTTTAGCAGTGGTCGGTAAACAGGAAGGATTAATGGCGTGGAGTCACTGCCTCTTGTACCAAAAACTCGATGCGTTTTTGTTTGAACCGAGCCTGGAAATAGTTTTTCGAGTTCACACGCAGCGTAAGGACGGCCGTGCCCACGCTCGGCATCGATAAACGTGTTACGCGATGAGTCTTCAGCGGGAGCTCGGACGTTTAGGGTCATTTTACTGGATGGAAGCCTGTTTTTAGCTCCTAGCAACAGATAAAGTTATAGGGCAGTGAATTAATGATGGTGTTATACTGGGTGAAGGAACTGATATATAAATATTAGAGATGACTTCGTGCTGCAATACCGGGCTAACAGGCTGTCGTTTCCTGTTCTCCTCAATCTTTTCCCAAACTCTGCGGGGAATTAAACCCAACTTTTTCTGCATTTGCTTTTGCTTTAACTCGGTCTCATTTATCTCCGGTTTTAATCTTATTCTAATCCCTTCCCTTGTTCTCACTCACTCTTGATTGAACTCAGAAAAAAGCGTCGGTTGATCAAATGAGATTAAATTAATTTGGTTTTGCCGGCGCTGTTTAATGAATGAAAGCAAATTTGTTGAAAGGTGCTATTGATCCCGGCTTTCTGATCACCGTCATTAACATTTAGTTGATTGTGGTGTTTTATAGAAGGGGTGGGGAATGTGTCTCACTTGTGAAATATTTAAAAACAAATATGAATAACGGTAAAAAAATCGACGTGCTGTTTTACTGCTTTAGATGTTCCACAGTGCCTGGGACAAAGACATATTTTTGATTTGCCTCTACGGTACTCCAAAGTTTTAGATTTGTAATCAAACAATAAATACTACAGTCATTGCAATCGGTCGGTGAGAAATCAATCGGTAAATCGATCAAGCCTACAGTGTAATGCTGCTGGGATGCATGTGCCGCTTGGCGATCTTACTTTCTGGGGAATCTGAGATCACTCACTAAACCAAGAAAAGAGGACAGACAAATGGGGAGTGAAAAGAAATGGCTCTATTCACATGTGTATCTGTCTCGCAGGACTGGTACCGTGGAAACGAATAAATCTGCCGCTCGAAACGTCACCCCAGCAGTGAGCAAGCGTGTAGCGCGGCTATCAGTGAAAACGCCGTTGACGTTGAGCGTGGCTCCGTGCGAGAGCTCCTCTCCAGGGGTCCATTCCGCGCGCGGGAGGAGAGGAGAGCGACTGCGTGCCGTCAGGACTGCGCAGATGTGGGAGCCCAGCCCCGACAAACGTCAAAGGTTGAGAACTCCAAACTGAATTCCAGTGGGAGAAACTCTCTGCGATCTTAACAGTGAGAACTCTTTCTGATGCCTTCCAAGTGTGAGAACTCCACGTTTTCGGGATATTTTGAAGGCTCAAATTTACTTGAGTTTGCAAACTCTTTTTGATACCTTTTCTCAGCGTGAACACTCGGTATAACGCTTTCTCGACAGCGCGTGTGCGTGAGGCCTCAACGTATTACTTTGTCAACTGTGAAAACTCCCCGCAAAACCTTGTTTACATTACGAAAGCTTGCTTTGATGCCTTCGTAATTGTGTGAGAACTACAACGGCTTCTGAACAGTGCCAGAACTCGCCTGTACGGTCCTAACAGTGTGAGACCTCGATGAGACGCGTTCTTGCGTGCAGGAACTCTGGGTGCTTTTGTGACGGTGTGAGATTTCGCTCCGCTTTTTTTAACGGTGCGTGAACTGCGAGGGAGACGACTTCTCGACTGCGTGAGAACCTTTCTTTCTTATCTCCGTCAGGGCTGTCTTATTACTTCCAAAACAGCGCAGGAACTCCGCCTGATACTTTTCCGGCGCTGGTGGTGTCTCCGTTTGATGCTAGAGCTGGCGCTCTTGTGTTTGTTCTTTGACTGTGGGGGGGGGGGGGGGGGGAGTTGATCGGGCGTAAAAGTCTTGGCGGTTTTTTTTGATGAAGTGCATCAGTTGTCTTTGGGTGTTTGCCTTCTGAGCTCCCGCCTTAATCCGTTTGGTGTGACGCGAGAACGCTAGTCGAGCCGCAGCGAGAAAAATCAAACGGCTCAAAGTTCTGTCTGCTCCCTCTGCTTGCACACACACACACACACACACACATTCTCGCAGATTGATTTCAGATTGATTCTCGCAGACAGGCGACCTTGTTTAGCCGCGACCCCTCGCCGGAGGAACGATTCGAAACCTAGCCGCGCGCGTACGGCGCAATTCGGCTGGGTTGCGGAACGGTGGAACCGTGACTTCAATTGGTTGCCATGGCGCTGGTTGCCTGACAATATTTATGGCCCAGATTGGAACGCTCAGAACCTGTGGATCAGAATGCAGAGGAATAAAATGCGCTCCCACGCACTCCCAAGTTCTTTCAAATTGTGCTCGTCGTCTCAAATACCGGATTCTTGTTTCACCTAGACTAGTCTCCGCGCCTCAGAAGGGAGTGGCCTGACAGGCTTATAAATATAGTAGCCCTCCCAGAATGATGCCACTTCCTCTCGGCTCTCATCGCCGTGGAATAAAATATGGAGGTGAGCAAAAGTATGACTTTTTCAGCGAGCGTGTTCTCAAGCCCACATCGCTCTACATCCCACCCGTCCGCGACGGACTCATTTAGAGCAGTTGTTTTGAAAACGGTGAACCCGGGCAGTTCTTCGGGAAATCAGATCTGATAACGGTCGGGGCACATTTCCCGCATTAGCAGAAATTTCAATTAAACTTCTGGAGCCGCTCGGCTTTTTTGCGCGGAGACGCGCCGCGTGGGCCGCGATTCGATGCAGATTTATCCGAGGTAACGCAATTAGTCAGTCTGCCGCCTGGATAAGTGTATACGTCGTCGCCGCGTAAAAATAGCTCGGTGCCGGGGTGCGCTGTGAAAAAATCCAATCGGGGAAAAAAGCCGCGGTTACTGTAACTCGGCAAGCCGCCCGCGATTCAGCCGGCTGCCAATCAGAAGCGGCGCTCTAGGATTCGTTGCCAGGTAATTAGCCTGCTTTCGGCGCGGCGGTGTGAAGACGGCGGCTCGCGGGGGCGTCCGCGGCGCACGAAGCGCGTTCCTCTCCGAAACGATTTCAGACGTGGTGCGCTATTGTGCGGCGGTAAGCTCAAAGCCGGGGCTGTTGTGGAAGGAACGAGTGAAAAGGGATCCAGAGGCGTGCTTTGAGTGCCGACCCGGATCTTTATTACAAAGGGAAACTGCGATGAGCCGCAGAGAGTGTGTTCCTAAGGTTCAGGGTTACCGGGTGCCTGTTCTCTGGTTACCAGACTAGTGGTGAAACCGGAGATGAAGCCTAATTGTGCACTAATGCTCATAATGATGTCCTCCTACGCAAATCTTGCACTCGTGCCGTGGTGTTGGGTGGAGATTGAACACAGCTACAGTGTCTCCCCGAACTTCAAATTGTTGGGGACTCTCTGTGGTGATTATGGATTCTATAGCACTTCTCAAAATGGTAGGGGTGTTAACCCAGGTGTCTTGTACAAATTCCTATAAAAACCATTTCAACGCCTCCGATTAGCAACTCTCTTCCTTGCAGTCTTGCACTTTGATTCCCTAGGTTGTCAGTGTAAAAGTGAATCGAGTTCTCAGTTGGCCTACTTGGTTACATAATGGATAGAACCAGCCTGTAGACTGGCCAGTGGCTGCTTTATTCCTTCCACATGTAACTGCAATGAATGAAATGTAGATGCAGTTGAAGGGGGAGAACTGAGCTGTTTAGGTTGCAGTGTCCCTCACGCCCTTCGATGTCCCTCTAGTGTCATGAGAAAGCGATAAGGCTCAGCTGTGCTAATGGCTCAGGCCCAGCTGTGCTCATGGCTCAGGCTCAGCTGTGCTAATGGCTCAGGCTCAGCTGTGCTCATGGCTCAGGCCCAGCTGTGCTAATAGCTCAGGCTCAGCTGTGCTCATGGCTCAGGCCCAGCTGTGCTAATGGCTCAGGCTCAGCTGTGCTCATGGCTCAGGCTCAGCTGTGCTAATGGCTCAGGCCCAGCTGTGCTAATGGCTCAGGCTCGGCTGAGCTAATGGCTCAGGCTCAGCTGTGCTAATGGCTCAGGCCCAGCTGTGCCAATGGCTCAGGCTCAGCTGTGCTCATGGCTCAGGCCCAGCTGTGCTAATGGCTCAGGCCCAGCTGTGCTCATGGCTCAGGCCCAGCTGTGCTCATGGCTCAGGCCCAGCTGTGCTCATGGCTCAGGCCCAGCTGTGCTCATGGCTCAGGCTCAGCTGTGCTAATGGCTCAGGCTCAGCTGTGCTAATGGCTCAGGCTCAGCTGTGCTCATGGCTCAGGCCCAGCTGTGCTAATGGCTCAGGCCCAGCTGTGCTCATGGCTCAGGCCCAGCTGTGCTCATGGCTCAGGCTCAGCTGTGCTAATGGCTCAGGCTCAGCTGTGCTAATGGCTCAGGCTCAGCTGTGCTGGCCTGCAGCATAGGCTGCCGTTGCCACCTCACCCGAAGGCTTCCAAAGAGGAAGTGGCCGGCAGGAAAGAGCCGCCCTCGGGTTTGCTTAAAGGTCATTTTCGGCGCTGAACGCGAGGGTGTGCCCCGGCACCTGCTGGTAATAAATCCCGTTTTAATGGCTGATCGGTATCGGTGATCCCGCCGGGATTCTTCTTCTCGACCGACGGAGCCGGGCTGGTTTTTCTTTCAGAGTTTTGGGGAACTAATTTCTCCCTCAGCTGCAGGTCTGCGCTCCGCAGGTTAACCGATCCAATTCGCCTGAAGGTCTGTCTGTGGCCGTTGAGCTCCTGAAAACTTTATGGACGGGAGCGATGTCAAGAGCTTTTGCACCAAGGATGAATAAGACATTGATGCTTTCTAGGAATGGTGCCGTTTCGTCCTTGAGGTCTTCACAACCGGGCTAGAGAGAGGGGTCCTTTCATTTTAAACGGGCATGTAAGAAGACGGGCTGTTTGTATGGATGTCTCATTAGGCCAGTTTCTGAACCATCATTCTGCAAACTGGGTAAGGTTTAACTATGTTGGCACTGGACTGGGTGGCTATGAAGATATGTGGATTGAGCTCTGTGTTTAAGATTTTAACGCTGGAGGTTCAGGGCCCTGTTGAAGATGCACCTTTCAGGAGGCGTTTGCCTGATGAATTTGCCTCTGTGGCGAAAAGCCACAGCCAATTTAAATACGTTTTGTTTGTTTATTTATTTATTTGTTTGCTATTAAACGGGTTACTCATGCATAAGTTCTGTCTTATCTAGTCGATACTTAATCACTGAATCACAGTGGCTCAGCTAGAATGGTTAATGAGATTTATTCAGGTGCTATGCTAGGGAAGTAATCCCCGTGTTCAGTCTGAAATGTTGGTTTTCCTGCATTCGGTCGTGTTCAGCAGCTAGGCTTTGTGTGTTCAGAACTGCGGTCCGTTACCTGTGAGGGCTGTACTGGAACTAGGCCACGTTCTCCAGCACGGATTAATAATCTGCCATTTTTATAGCTTTTCTCCCTTTTCTGCAGACGCAGGTCTGCTGTGTGTTTTTAGTTGCTCGGGCACTGAACAAGGCCAGTAAAGGACAGATTTGAGAGGAAGTGGCCCCTCGGGGAGGGAGCGGGAGAGGAAGTGAGGGAGAAAGGACCGCCTCTCGCGGCGGCCGCTACATCCCACCTGCCCTTTTAGCCCACTGTGACGCTATGCGTATTACATCTTTTTTGGCTGGACCGCTACAACGGGCCCAGCCCTACAAACGCGAATGTCTGTGACTGACTTACTGAGTGAGTGAGTGATGAAGTTACACCGCGCATGTCTGTGACATCGGCCAGTTTGGTCCAGCCATATACTAGGTTCTAACCTGGTCTTGTTTGGCCATATTCCCCCCCCTTTCATTTGGAAGCAGAAGGTGCACAGAGTCTCTTGCACAGATGAAGGAGCAGAATTTTAT
>CM077301.1:29444165-29581665 GCA_039654925.1 Anguilla pacifica | reverse complement strand
AACGCGTTCACGTTCTCGCGCTTTCCCGTGGCTGTTACCTCGAGCTCCCCGGGATCGATGGGAGATGGCGGTTCCCTTGCAACGTGCGGGTTTTTCTCACCGACCAAACGCTCCCTCTTTACCCGTGTGGTTTTTTTCTTCTTTCTTTTTTCTTTCTTATTCAGCCATTATAATTTTTTTCGTTTATTTGCTGCGGCTTTATCCACCGTGGCCTCGAGACGTTCCTTTCTCGGTCCTTTCGGGTAAAATATGATCCGAAAAAGCGTTTTGTTCTCCCGTACCTCCGATATCCGATAGTCAGATTGAGAACTCTCGAGGTGCCTCTTCCTTCACCGGTAAAAGAAGCGAAGGAAGAAAGGACTGGTCTGAAAAGAGTCTGAAAGAGGGAGGCTGTGGCCTCCTTCCTCGGTCCTGGAGGAGCCCGTCCGCGTAATTAAGGAGCGCTGAGTTCTGTTCTCTTTCGGAGGTATTGGGGAGGGGACGGCGACAGACCCAATTAGTGTCTGAGAAGGCTGCTCGGAGAGGTGTGAGCACCGGGCTGTTATTTCGAGCGCCGGGGGGCGGGGGGCAGGCATCGCTCGGGCCCGCTCTCTCCTCCCCGGCGTCTCCCCGAATCGCGGTGCGTCCTCGTCTCCTCCGTGCGGGCCCGCGGTTGCCGTGGAAACGCGTCAGCTGACCGCGCTCGCGTCCGGCGTTGTGCTTTTCACGGGTGGGGCCTGCAGCGAGTGGATTCCCACAGGTGTCTCATCAAAGGGCCCCTCTTTCGAAAGGGGGGGGTGCGGGTGGGGTGGGGGCGTGTTCCTTTGATTCCCTGAGTGTCGTCTGGGTGGGGGGGGCGGGAGTGTGGGGTGGGTGGAGGCAGGTGTCTCTGTTCCAGTCATTTCCACAGTCGCATGGTCACGGTGCGCATTGCCACCCTTTGAGGGGAGTGTGGTGGAGGAGGGGGGGGCGGGGGGGGCAGGCACACGTCCAAGGCCGAGTCACATTTTCTCAAAATACAGCTGGGGCGGTCGGCGCATAACAAAAGTCGCTCAGGAAGCGGGGCGCGAGTTAATGGGAAGAGGTACGCGCCCTCGTTCGTTCGGAGACGCCCGGCATTAAAAGATGGCGGGGAGCGATCTGGCCGCCCGCCATCCGCATTCATCATCCGCGCGGCTCGCAGAGCTGGCCCGCGAGACGGGAAAACGCGGAGCCGTGTTTTATCGACGCGCCGCGCCGCGCTAATAGGCTTTTAGAAACCGATGGACGGCCGCTAGTTCTCGCACGCTAGCTAGCGCGCTAATTTTGGAAGCGAGGCAGACAGTAATTACAAATGATACATTTTCAGGTTCTCTGTGGCTTTTCCTTTCTACTTTTAAAACGGTTTTTGTGAAATGCTCCCCCCCTATATATATATGCATATTTAAAATGTATGTAAAATTACACAGACGTTGTTTCCAAACATTTCTATAAATTATCGAAATCAGTCGATGTACAAAAGTATAGAATTGGCCCCCCATTTACTACAGGATGTGTGTGTGTGTGATCGTGTGTGTGTATGTGAATGTGTCTGTGTGTGTGTGTGTGTGTGTGTGTGTGTACGTGTGTGCTTATGTGAATGTCAGTGTGTCTGAGTGTGTGTGTGTGTGTGTGTGTGTGTGTGTGTGTGTGTACGTATGTGTGCTTATGTGTATGTCAATGTGTGTGTGTGTGTGTGTGTGTGTGTGTGTGTGTGTGTGAGAGACAGCAGAACAGAGTGGCTTTGTGAGGACTTCGGCGAGACTCCTCAGGGGGACCGGAGTGCAGAGCAGTGTGTGCAGCCCGTGTACAGGCTGCTCTGATTTGGTGCCGAGGCTTGGTTTATGTGTTCATTTTTAGCCTGCGGCCGTATGAAAGCAGAGCGTGGGGTAGGGCACTCTCAGGACCCGAAGGCGCTCCGTGTCGCTGGATATAATTCTGGGATTTGTGCCTCCCTTTTTAGGCCTCGTCTCCTTCCCTGGTGGATTATAGACTGTTTGAGCTGTGGCTGCCTGACGTGTGTGTGTGTGTGTGTGTGTGTGTGAGTATGTGAGTATGTGAGTATGTGAGTATGTGAGTGTTTGTGAGTGTGTGTGCGTGTGTGTGCACGACTGGGTGTGAGTATTTGTGTGTGTGTGTCCGTGTGTGTATGTGTGTGCGTGCATAACTGAGTGTCTGTGTGTGTGTGGGAGAGACTTTGTGCCTGTGTGTGTGTGTGTGTGTGTGTGGGAGAGACTTTGTGTGTGTGTGTGACTTAACACCTTACTGTTGTCCCCAGTGGAGAACAGCCTTTTTCACCAGACAGGTGACCTTTCGTGTGCCAGGGAAGAAATTCCATCTACAGTCCTCTGTGAATGTACAGAACCCCCACCCCCCACTTTAGTATTTCCGAGCGGATCAGGTAATGGCAGCACAAGCGAGAAAGAGGGTTGTTGGGGGCAAACTTGACCTTGCTGCTTTTCCCCTTCGGATGATTTCCTCAGCCTGCTGAAATAGTTTGTGAAGGGCTGCAGATCCTACAGGCAGATTGCAGTAAATGAGATTGGGAGGGTGTGGATGTTGGGGGGGGGGGGCAGTCTTTTCACCCACTGGATTTCAGCGGGGTTTGCGCCGCGGCTGTCTGTTACCCGTCGCCCGTTTTAACGGTTTCTGTTCGGTCCAACGTCCAGGCCCCAAGGCCGCTGCCCGGTATTGTTGTGTCCGAAAGAAGAAACGCGTTCAGTCATTTCTGTTTTCCAACCTGGTACGAGCTATCCCTTTAATTATTATATTGTGTGGATTGCTATGCTTTGAACTGCATGATGTGCACTAATTATACACTTGCTGCGTAGCTCAAGTGTTCAAAAGTAAACAACGCAGAATTTAATTGGCAAGGTCTGTGTGTGGTCTGTAACTGCCCAACAACTCACAGCTTGTCACAACCAGACAAGTATTTCCTCAGGTGGACCTTCAAAAACATGGCTTTCTTTTAACAGTAACAGTAGCAATAATGCCATGTTTCATGAGCAATTTTAATCACTGAGTGTCGTTCTTTTTGGGCAGAGAATCCAGTGTCAGGTGTAATGCATTCACACTATTTGATCGTTCTAGAACCCATTTGCATGGGTAGTACTGTAAATTAATCCTGTTGGTTCAAGATGTAGTTCTCTGGCTGCCCTATGAACAAAATGGCTGCCACAGTAAAGTGTCAGCACCTTCATTCATGTAAATCATGTTCATCGGAGAGCTCCTCGGGCGTCACCTGAAACACAGGAACCGGCACCTACTCCTTTCTCCCCGTCGTTTTCATATTTATAGACCGAGTTTGCCCTTCGAATCGTGGGGGGGATCGCCTGAACAGAAGTCTCCAGTCGTGCGCGGTGAACTGTATTTGAATAGCGCTGAATCCCGTGCCTCAGTGGGGCTATTTCAACTTTGACTTTTATTATGCAAACCGGACTTCAATAAATGACTTGAGTATATAGATAAGAAATTACCTTCCCTCACCGTCGGCCTTGCCGGGGCCTGCTGCGCGGAACACGAGCTCCTGAGTGTCCCCACTTACACGGAACACCCAGAGGAGAATTACGATCGCCTAATCCGGCATGGAAAATGTACGACATAAAATGTAACTTTTAAAGATGGTAATTTCGTCCCCCTGCGCTGACGAGTTGAATTTCCTGCAGTCATTTGAAAAAAACCTTTGTACAGCTTTATGCTCTGAATTTGAATAAAAATCTGTTAAAAATAAAAAAAATGCTTGACGATTTGAAGAAGAACGGCGGAAATTAGCATTTAGCATTAGCATGCTTCTCACACGTTTGCCGTTAAGAGGAAATTCCATTATAATCCATTATAATTTTAGTTTTAGTTTTTTCTTCACAGACCATATTTTGCCGAGACGTTTCATTTTCTATATAGGCATCTTTAAGAGACTGGAGGCAGAGCCTTTGTTGAGCTGAGGGTTTTGAGTTCTTGGTTGAGTGGTAGCACGGGCGCGTTTAAAATGGGCCTGCTTGGCACGTCGTTCCGGGCCGCAGTCAGTCTGGCTGCCTGCTTCGTCGACTTTTAATGCAAACACTGCAGCGTTGCCCAAGTCCCAGAGCTGCAGTCAATTTGCATGCTGTGACATTTTGCCTTAATGTTAACCAGACAGTGGGTGTTTTCAATCAATCACTGCCTGAAAGGCTTTCAATTTTCGGCATTACACAAAGGGTCTCCGGTGGTGAGAGAAAAATAAATTCTGGGTCTGTGTGTGTGTGTGTGTGTGTGTGTGTGTGTGTGTGTGTGTGTGTGTGTGTGTGTGTGTGTGAGAGAGAAACTTTGACTGCTGTTTTGCTTGAATCTAATGCAAATAAGACATTTTAAGAAAATTGATTGGAAACTATTTCTGCACCAAAATGGGTATCAAAAACCTGACTTTCAGCTTTCGGCTTTGGCAACATTGGGACCCATAGGCAGTTCATTACATTCCTTTTTTAAAACTGACCGGTGTTTTCAACAAATTCAAATAAATAATCTCTTCACTGTCTTGTAGAAAAATGTCCCGTAAGGTGAATCTTATTTTCTTCACACCAGTGAGATTGTGTGTTGGCTAGCTGGCTGGGTTCAGTGCTGGCCCAGCAGCAGTCTGACTGCTGTGTTTGAGCTCTCTTCAGCTTCTCATGGCTGTCCATTAGAGCAAGTGCTCAGCTGGTCACTTCAATTATCAAGGCTTGTGAGTCATACTTGTATGCACTTCAGTCCATTGTTGACTGAGTCATGTATTAGCTGAAATAATGTTCTGACATAACCTTCAACTACCCAGCTCTCCATGTAGCATAACAGATAGCGAATTGGGCCACCATCTAAGGCTGTAGGACTGATTCCCAGGAAGAATACAGTCCTTAAGCGGAATTGCTTCAGTACTTATCTGGCTGTACAAATGGGTTGTATGCAAAAAGTGTGTGAGCTGTATGTCACCATGTAGGAAGTGTGTGAGCTGTATATCAGCATGTAGGAAGTGTGTGAGCTGTATATCAGCATTTAAAAAATGTGTGAGCTGTATGTCAGTTGCTCTGATAAAGGGCATCTGCTCACTGTCTAAAATGTTTGCCCTCCTCTGCCTGTGTACTCTGGTGCCCCTCATCCCTAAACCCAGCTGGGCGGGTCCCTCTGTCCCGGGACCACAGTACTGAACGCAAGGCCCATTATCCAACCGGGCTGCCAGACAGACCGTTCTGGCACGGGCCCTAGGGGTCAAAACCCTACTTCGTGTTTTAACAGATGGAGCCCCGCCCCCTGCAGCCCAGATGCACGCTATTGGATCAGCAGCGGCGGTGTGTCCCGCCCCCTGCAGCCCAGACGCACGCTATTGGATCAGCAGCGGCGGTGTGTCCCGCCCCCCTGCCCGACCGGCAGGAAACCGCATCCCCTCCGCTCCTGACTCCAGCCCGGCGTTTTCGGTTTCCGTTCTCTGTTCGATGGTGTCGTTCGTTGTGACTCGCCGTGTTCCTCCGTGACGCGCTCTGAAGTGCTCTCCGACAGTTCCCTTGTTACGAGCGCGACAGGTAATATTTCCCTGATTGATCGCGCAGCCATCCGCTCTGCGAAAGCCAGCTGGACGGCAAGCGGCACCCCGGGCCACCGAGCGCCTCGAAGGCACTCGAGGATTTTTTTTTACAGTAAGGCCGCGATCGTGGGAGGCGGAAAACCGCGCCAGCGAGAGCCAATCGAAACGCGACGAACCGCACCCCACCCCCTTTCTCCCGCTTCGTCCGCGGGACCAGAAGATGGCCTTCGGCGGCGGCTTCGTGGGTTCCCCGCTCTGAGGGGCGAATTCCAGACTCTTCTCGAGCCGTTTCTCCACCAGAATTAGCCATGCAGTTCGCGGCGGTGCGGAAAGAAATCAATTTCCCAGAACAGCGTGGCTCTTTCTCACCGAACGCGCGCCATAAAAAGCAATTAGGCTGGAAACGCGGGGGAGAACGGCAGAAACAGGCCGCCTGATAGCGGCGCGGAAAATTAGCTCACGGGGTCCTGAATTTGTATTTACTTAGCGCGGGTTTTAAAGAGCGCGCGGCAGGGCCGAAGGGTTTGGCGGGGCTATCTGACCGATCAGCGCCGACGATGAGGCCGGTTATCTTCGGCGGGCGTCGTTAATTAAGGCTGAACGCAGCCCGCCCGGCCCCCGCCGCCGCGGAATTCGGAATCAGGCGCCGCGGCCTCCGTGATCCGGTCCTGCGCTACGCGTTTAGCTTTGATCCGTGTCATCGGCGTACTCCAGCCGCGGCGAGAGCGTCCCGCTCTGCTCCGTTTGAACCCCACGGCAATTTCCCGCCCGACCGAAGCCGGTCGAGCTCGCCGCCCGCGCGGGTCGGGATTCCGGAGCTCGCGGGCGGGGCCGGCGTGCCGCGGAGCGAGAGGAGACGTGCCGGCGCGAATAACGGGAAGCGGCGGTCGGAGAAGATTCGGCCGAGCGCCCGAGCTGCGGGCCGTCTGACCCCGGCGGAGGGTGCGGGCAGCGCCGCCTCCGCCGTAGCGTCTGAACGCTGCCGTAAATCAGACCCTCTTCAGCGCCCGGAGTCGCCCGGGCCGGCAGGTGTGCCCTCTCCGCAGGAGGAGACGGTCCTTACGCTTAGTTAACCTCCGCTGGAGTGTTTCCCTGACTGGATTGCCTCTCGAGGAGGCCAAGGTGGATTTTTTTATTTATTTATTTATTTTTTTTTCTTCTCCCTCAACCCAACACTGCGGAGTTCTGCAGCGCCCGCACTTCATCTCGAAGACAGGGAGCCGGCGCGATTATCTCGTTAGGCGCCGAAAACGACGAGTGTGCCGGAATAAAGCGATTTGAATGGCGCCGCCGACGTGCTCCCCCTGCTTCGGAAGAGCCCGGCGAAATGCCTCCGTAATCAGACCCGATTGCCGGCTTTTCAGAGCCCGTTTCAAAATGACAGGCTCTCTCTGATTCTAGTGTTTCGAGACGCAGCGTTAGCTCGGGGTCCCGAACGGGGGCCCGTTTGTTTTTGTGAGGAGCGCGTGCGTTCTGTTTTGTTCCGAGGGAAAAGAAGACCCGGCGACAGACTGATTATTTGTGATTGGCTGAGTGCTCGGCATCGCTCGAGATGAGGGCTTCCTTCCCTGCCTGGACGCGTTCCATTTGGGTTTGCTCCTCGTCCTTACCGCTGGGGAGACGGGGGCTCCCGTTGGCCCTGTATGGGGAACTGCTCGAAATCCTCGGTGAGGAGCGGTTCCATGTCCCGCGAGCCGTTTCAGCCGCGGGCAATCGAATTCGCTTTTCCGACCCGCGGAACGTTGGAGTGCTTTCGAGAACCGCGACTGGCCTTTGCCAATAATATTGAGCCAGGCGCCTTGCATCTTCTTGAACACTACAGTTTGCGTAGTGGCAGTCTCTTGGCTGAAGACGGGGTTTGGAGTTGGGTTCAGTCCTCAGAAGGCCGTGGGGAAGGTCGGGAGTTTGGCGGTTTGGATACCGGCCGCACACTGACCAAGGTCAGGTGAATGTCGGGCAGATTCAGACCGGCTCACTGTCCTCGTTTAGGCGAGGAGCTTCCCCTGTGGCTCTTTTCAGTCGTGGACTTCAGCTTTCACATTGTGTAGAACGTGTTTATTTTCTCTCTTGGTAGGTCTTGGAAGTTCTTGCAATGATGTGGTTTTCCTTGATATCAGCTTCAGTGTTCAGTGTCCCAGAGAAGATGATCAGGCCATTATAGGGTACCAGAGAATGCTCACACGCATTCTGTACAATAGGCTCAGTTAAATCGCCGCTCAAGAAATCTCACTCTCCTGAGGGCCAGTGAGCTTCAAATTGGACTCAACGGAAATATAAACTACTTGCCTCTGGCGAGCTTAATTTCCAGCCCGGCTTACGAGATTTAAATGGTTTTGCTTTGGGTGGGGGGTTGCGAAGCAGGAAATGGTTTTTCGAAGAGCGCTAATCCAGAAGATCTGAAACAAATCTGGGTATTTGGAGCCCCGCGCGATGTAGCGTAACGGGGGGCTTTCTGAACCCCTCCGCCCGCCCGTTCCCATTTAACCGGCGCGACGCTGTAATTGGCCGTCCAATGGAAGGAGCGAGGCCGGTTGCTGGGAAACCAGCGAAACGCGATCGCACGGAGCAAATGAGCGTGAAGGAGCGTTAAGGTTCCCCGCGGGCGGCCATTTTGGCGCGGCCCGATCCGGTCTGGCGCGCGCGGGGGCGCCGAGACGGAGAGGCCGGGCTGCTCCGCAGGTTCCTCCTCCGCTTTCAAAATGGCTTTATCAATAACAAAAAAAGACCAAAGTGGGTTTCAGAAGAATCGATGAACGTAAAAGGGCTTGTGTAGTGCGCTAAGCCCTGGGGTAAATGGGTGTTAAAGGATGCGCTCGTGCGTTCAGGAAACTTGCGTGCGGTTCACGATTCTCACCCTCTGTTAAGAGTCCGCCTCACCGAGTTGATTCGCTGTGGTAAATTGGAAAATAATCATTTGTGATTTGTGTCCTTTTTTCAATTCTCTTTCTCTTCTTGATTCCATATAATATGGCCATGTGATATGCTGACTATCTGTGTGTCTCTTTTTTTGCCCAGTTCTTATTTTGTCATCCGTTCATCACCTGTTTCCTCACTTTTTTCACCAGAGACTTTTTTAGGTTTTTTTTTTTGGGGGGGGGGGGGGGGGGGGGTGAAATCACGAGGTTTAATTAGGCCGCTGAAGGATTCCCTGGGAAGCTGAGGAGTAGCTGTTGGAATGTGAAAGTCGATGCTAGAAAGTGCTAGAAACGGATTGTCTCATTTTTAAAGCCGCTAATGGCCCCATTGTGCCGATCCTCAGCGATGAAACCGAAGCAGCAGCACCCCTAACCACATGAACGGCACCATTTTGGTTTCATGTGAGTGTGCGTTGTGACAGGCTCTGCTTGTTTCATTCGTATTTCAGAATTAAAAGGCACTTTTTTTTCTGGGAGGAAATCTTGGGGTCTCTCAGTGGCGTTTGTTGACAGTCTACTCTGTACTGAATAAACTGTCCCGCTCTTGCATGGGTAGGGAGTGTCGGACATGCCTGGGGGAGCACCTTGAGATCAAACCACTATCCTGACCTCGACCAGACCCTTCCACCGCATAGGAATGGTTGCCATGGAAACAGGCGACCGTATCCTGTGATCCCACCCACCCTCTCCGCCCCCTGCACTTTGGATGGCGGTGGGGAGCGGCCCCCGTTTTCCCCCAGTAATTATCCGGATCGTCAGCTACGCTGGGAAAGCGGTAATGACTCCCCCCACCAACCCCCCAGCCCCCCCACTGCCGCCGTCATCCCGCGCACCCCTAATGGCCGCTCTGCGCGAGGGGGGGGGGGGGTCCCACAAGGGGACGCTCGGAGGGCGCGGCGGTAAAAGAGCGTGAAATTGAAAGCCGCTTGGTGGTGGGGGTGTGGGGTGGAGGGAAGGGGGGGGGGGTTAGTGTGTGGGTGAGCGGAGTGGAGTGTAGTGTGGGGATCTGCAGATAAGGTGGAGATTTTCTTTAGGTACACAATGGGTGCCCTGGTCCAGGGTGTAGACCTTCAGAGAAACGCGTGTGGCGAACAGGTGATCCGTAGAGCAGAAAATAGCCACTCTCCCACTGGCCGGCGCGTTGCAGTACCCTGTCCACTGTGGGCACTCGCCTTGAGGAAACACGACCATGGACACTGAACTGAGCTCAGGGAGTCCACACCGTACGCTGTAGAAAAATAAATAACAAACCGAGTCACTGTGACATCGCCATTGACTCTCCATGGGCTTGCTGAAAAGTGTTTTTAAGGCTGGGAAGTGTACTTTGTAGGCCCCGCATGTTGTACAAATTTGAGCCAGGGACTTCGCAGTAGGGAAAAGGGAGACCCTTATATGGGCATGAAGTCCGGTCGTCCACTAAGAATGTGAGATACAGTGACTCGGTAGTGACGCCAACTGTTCCTGATTCATCCACAGAATATTGCAGTGTTGTCCAGATAATACGATAACGTAACAAATAGGCGAATGGGGATACATTAGATGAAGAAAATACATCTATTACTACATTTTGTTGTGGGAAAAATTATTGACTTTGTATTTTGACTATATTATTACCGTTGACTTTCTTTGAAACGGGTGGCTGAAGCACCTATACTGGAGCCAACCGCACTGGCACTAGTGAGCAACGCCTCTCAACAAGACCGGGAAGTGAGCTTCAAAAATGTCGGCCAGTTTTGGCCGCTGGGTCCACACTCACGGGCCTGTCTTTAGCCGAACTGCAGCTAGCGTCCTGAGCAGGGCCAGGCTGTGTCCATTAAAGCCTGCTGTACCGAAACTCTGAGATCCATGCAGCTTCACCTGGCTTGCTGTGACTCGTTCTCTTTACTACGTTAATTACTCTCAAAGTTATGGCCTCGCCGAAAGGCGGCCCGCTTAACTCTCGGTAATCGCCGCCGATTGCCGCATTAGAACTACTAAACCGCCGCACGGCCCCTTTAACGGTTCTGTAATTAACTTCCTGTTTCGGCGTCCAACTCCCGCGCGGCGGCAGCGCACATGCTTGCGGTGCACGGATGAGCCCGGCAAGCAACGGGACGGTCTCCCGCCCGCTGGTTTAATGGAGGAGCCGCTGGGTCTGCTCCAGCCCAGCGCTACTCCCTGACTGCAGGAGGCTCCCTTACCAAATTAGATTGCGAATATTCACGGCGCGCACAAGGACGGAACATCCGTCGCCACGGCGTCGTCCTTGGGCACACCTTTTGCCAAATGTTCACTGGATGAATAAAATAGTTTCTGCTTCAGCGTTAGGGGCTGAACGTCCGGTGTTAAGCATGCAGGGGTGGCAGTCAGTGGGTCTGTGGAATCTGAGGCGTCAACTTCAGCGGTTTGGATTCATCCGTCAGGAACGAGAAGCGGGAGTTACGGAGACAGCGGTCCCTTGTTCTAAATTTTGGTGTGTCGGTCTCTTGGGGTGAGAGTGTCAGGTGGAAAACGAGATGCCTCGTGTACGCCATGGCTTTGGGCCGTTGCGGTTTTCGTCGTGTGAGCACGTGAGCATCGGAAGTCCATCCGGCCGCTGTAGTGGGCGGAGCTCCCGTCCGTTGGCCTCGCATGTGATTCGTGCCTTGAGGCTGGAGCCGCGTATCGGCCTCGTCCGGCAGAGAGAGCAGGGCGTCGCTTTTATATTTCACAGTCGTGTTTGACCACGGAAAGCTGAGAGCTGCAAACAACCGAGTTTCTTTTCCTCTATTTCTTCACTCTTTTCTTCATTTCTCTTCAAATATAACTGATTGACATGGGTCAACGGGAGAAAACCTTTTTCTTGTTTCTCATTCTTTTCCTGAAGGCTCATTTCCCAGGTTTCTTGACTTCTTGTTTCGTTTCTTGTTACAGCGAGAGAAAGAAACTTCATGGTGACACAATCCTATTTGAGCATGTAGGACATGGAGCATTGGGAGGTGTTAGGCCTGCGTCCGTGTGGGGAATGTCAGCGGCCCCCTTGTGTTAGGATGCCGGTACTACAACGGAGGGGAGCGCTTTTTGTTTTGTCTTTTGAGCGCTGTTGTGTGAGACCTACTTAACGCTTGTGTTTTCTGGGGCATCGTTAAGGGAAAATGGGTCTGTGTAGCTGCGTAAAGCTGCGTTTCCGAGCGGCCTGTGTTTTAATTTTGTGCGCGTTCTTGTCCTTGCCTTTGCAGCTGACGGCGAGGTCCCTGCCTGTGGTGCAGTCAGACGAACGTCTCCAGCCCCTGCTCAGCCACCTCAGGTAATTAGCCTCGTTAGCGGGATAGCGTCCGCCGCCAATACGTTTCACGCAATTTTTAATTTTAAAAACGTTTTCCTCGAGAAAACAGACAGCGTGGTAATAAGGTAAACTGAGTAATTTGCAGCTAAGCTCTGTGAGCCGAAGCAGAAGGCCCGGGTGGGAATTGGTCAGAGGGTGAACCTGACTCCGGCGCTCACAGGGATGCTAACGCGGCCCGTTTCTGACACGCTCGCTCCGCCGTCCTGCTGTGCTCTTATTTATGACCGTCTCTGTCTCCTGCGCGTCTTTATTAAAATTCCCTCTGCACTGCCTGCCGTTTCAGCCCCCCCCGCTCCCTCCTTTTTACTTTTTACTGAACGACGTGCGGGTCAAGTGTCGCACGAACGTGCTGTGTCCTCGTTACTGGAGCTGGGGGTGAAGGGACGCGCTGGATGGCCCGGTTGCTTCCCTCGGGGCTCCGACCTGCCCGAACGAGCGTTTCTGAGAGGGCCGAGCCGGCGGCGGTAGAGGTCCCCCCAGGGCAGCGCACGGGTGGTGCGGGGCTCTGTCGCATCGCTTCCTGAACGAGCCCCCCGGAAGGCGCTCGCCAGGCCGGCGTTAATTACCGCCGACGGCCCCCCCCCCCCCTCGCCGCCGCGGTCAGAGTGGAGAGCCCCGTCTGGGCGCCTCGCCTCTGCCCTGTCCCGTCCCGCTGGGCAGAATCCTGCCGATTCGAGGGAACGGGTGAAAGCGTACGTCAAAGGTTTCGGGCCTTCCTTTCAAACAGGGCCAGGTCACTCTTCCCCTTTCACCCTTTAAAATGTAATTTGAATTTTATTTGTGTGGCAGGCTCTTATTTTCAGGCTGCCTGACACGAGTTAAAGCAGAGAACCTGTATCGTCTCCTCATCCTGCCTGGCGTTTGCTGGAGCGTTGGAGGTTCTGCGCATCGCTCTGGGGTGATTCAGCTGTGCCACGCATGGGAGTTGAACCTGGAGCTTTAGGGTTAAAAGCCCCCCGCTCTTTACCCATTATACCGCCCGGCTTCCCCCCGGAGCATAGGGCTGCTGTGTTTTACACACCGCGGTTCCCCTGACCCGGCTTTCTTCCAGACTCTGGCTTTCCCACTTCTCAGATGCTAGTGAAACCGCTGTTGGGTTCCCCTGGAAAAGGCACTCTAACACCCCCCCCCCTCCCCGCCCCCGAGGCCCTGCCCCCTCCCCGTGGTAATGGAACGCAAACGGCCGCGCTAATGTGCCGAGCCGCTGGAGGGCCCACCCCCCCCCCCAACGCGTTGCGTGTTCCCCCCTCACACCTTGCCGCTTTGGTATGTAGGACAGAGTCCCATCTCTGTCTCTCTCTGTTCGCTGCTCTCCTCTCTCCCTCTTTTTTTTGTCTTTCCCTTTCTGTTTCTGTCTCACCTTTTCTTTCTTCCTCGTTCCCTGGGGCTTTCTCCCCGGCTGTAAGTGCGGTTTTAAAAGTCTGCTTGTCTTTTCCTCTCTTTTCTCAGCCTTCTCTCTCTCTCTCTCTCTCTCTCTCTCTCTCTCTGTTTTCCTGCTCTTTCTCTCCCTCGCTCTGTGTTCTGAGGGAGCCCGCCGGCCTGGTTTGGCGGCTTCTCCGCCAGCCGTCGAAACGCCATGGCGGGGTCGCCGTGGTTACGAGCCTCTCCCCGTGCCCGAGAAGATGAAAGCCTTTTGGCGGGTTGCGTTCCTGCCCTTGCGGGTGGAGCGGTGCGGTGTATGAGGGGGGGTGGGGGTGTGCAGGTGCCTGGATGAAAGCGACCAGGTGAATGACGGATGGCGGACAGGCGGGTGTGCGGGACGGAGCCTGAGCCCTTTAAAACCCTGCGAGGGTAGGCTCCAGTTTGGTCTGCTGTTGAGCCTGATTGAACTGCAATGCTCTAGACAACCCCCCCACACCCCCGTCCCCATTTGTGATCTTTATAAATTATGAACAATTTCATTTCTAACCCTTTTTCACTTATGCTGTGGGTCTCCTGAATGCCTTTTGGGAATAGGCGGGGGTCTGTGGTGACACTTACACCAGCACTGTACAGTATCAGCAGTACACCATGCATAGAACATCTCAGTGTATCTACATCCGTACAGAGTCCTCACAATAACCCAGTTCATCTGTGTATGGAGGACATTTTGTCCTATGTCTGATATGGAAGAGTCTTGTTCTTGTGTAGCTACCTGTGTCAGCCTCTGTCTGCCATGACCGTGACACGTATAATAGCTTGTCAGATCATTCTTATGGCATAATGTTAATCACACGTAACGTTCCCTGACAGGATAAATGAGGTTGAGATGTTCTTACCGCTCCCATTAACCAGGTTAATTCATATTTATTGGATTGCCCGACCTCTGACCTTTCGCCGTAATTACCAGCGGTGCTGCTTGTCGCCCGTCCCGGGAAGTGTCGCTGATCGAGCCTTGTTTTCCTAACGGCTGATTAATGCGTCGCGGCGACTGGCGCGGGTCAGGAAGGAGCAGGGCGGCCGGCCCGGTCACGGCGCAAGCTGTTCGGTTTCATCGCTTTATCAGCGAGCGTCACTCCAGGCCGCTTCCCGGACGGCTCGTGACGTCACCGCTGGTCTCCCGCCGCACCGCGGCTACCGCTAGCCTCTGTTTTTCAGGGCCCAGGCTCTCTGGGCGTAGAGTGACCGCAGAACGTCGGTCTTCCCCTTTGTGACCCCGGCCGCCCTCCGTGTTGTGACTGCTTCATTTAAAATGTTTTTGTAATTCTTTTAAAAAATAAACGTTTTCGCTTCGGAGTTTACCACGAATTGTTAAGCACACAAGCTCGCGAGGTCACGACCCTGTGTTTGTGCCAGGAATACTGAATGTGAGAGGGAGAAATCGCGCACCAAGGTTACTGCCACTTTTTTGGGAGCTTCGAAAATTCTGCACAACAAACTGACAAACCTCTTGTTACCGGGTTATGTATTTTTGCGACCCAGTTATTACTGGAAACTGGCTTTCAATTTTTATAAATTGGAGAGTGCCTCCAGTCGGAGATTGGCATCGAATGGAAGTTTTGTGCGATGGCGGTGTTGTTTGGGGAAACTGGCTCTCTGTCCTCTCGCATTGACCGGTGCTGAGCGGGCGTGAGTGGTCGAATCGGTCGATTCTGAGAGAGAAATTGGAGGTTTTGAAGACTGGACTGTTTGGACACCCTTGTTGTTGTTCTTAACCCTTTATGGTCTGAGAGGACACATCTGTGAGTAGCCAGTTCTTTACTGAACATTCTAATGCTGATGTCACAATCACTACTGCTAATTAATAGAAATGGAGTTCTGGAATGCTGGCTTAAAATTTTATTAAAAAAAAAAAAAAAAAAAAAAAAAACATTCCAAAAAACCTGCTCTTCAGAGGACTTAATAAGCCCTTGTGACTTGTGTGGTTGTATTTTTGGAATAGGGGAAGATTGCTCATGCAGTAGTGATTGTAGGCTGTTGTACTTTACTGTTACAGTTGTTTGGTTCTCCCACTCTGGGTGATTTTAACGTTTTTGGCACTCTCCCCCCTGCAGCCACGCCTACGTGGGCCAGGACTACAGCGTCCAGAAGAACGTCGGGAAGATCTCCTTGGAGCAGATCGATTCGGTGCGTATGAATCGGAATATTCTCCTGCTTTTTTAAAATATGGAAAACTATGCTAGCTTCTCACAGTAATGTCTCTGATAGCAGTAAGTGTGTGTTGTAGGGGCTGCTGGGTGGCTCATCCGGGATAAGACCCCATGCTGTGGTGCAGGGATGACCCCATGGTCTCGGATCGAATCTGGACCGTGTCAGTGGTAACTGTGGCTGGTTACTCAATAGGGCAATTGGCCATTGTGGTGGCCAGGGTATGGGAAGGTTCAGACAGTTTGGGGTCCTTGTTTCATCGCTCTCTAGCGACCCCTGCTGGTCAGACCCTGCTGGCCCCTGCGCACTGCATGTGAAAGCCACATATGAAAGGTTTTCCCCTGAACCCTCTCGATCTGTGTGAGCTCAGCTGTAGTCTGCAGTGTGAAAAGAAGCAGCTGGCGACACCGCGCTTTTCAGAATAGAAGCGATGATGTCTGCACTGCCAATTCGGCTGTGCAGTTTGCACATAAACGTGGCTGTGGTTGCAGACTGTTGGCCTTTCTAAATTGGGGTGGGAATTGGATTTGTAAAGCCCCACGTTGGGCGCCAAATTTATCTGGGGAAAAAAAACAAATCTAAATTTGTTGAAGGGAAAAAAATGGGGGCGAGAGGGTGATTTGGCTGGGTATTTTCTATGGGGAAGTGTTTGATAGAACTGAAGGTGTTTCGTAAATGTGGAGGTGTTTTATAATTCTTGATATGGCTCTGGGGCTGTTTGTTATGACCGCTTGCAAAATGCATGTTAAAAAAAAACAACAAAGCAAAGACTACTGAGAGGAAGTGCTGGGCTTTGTAAGGACCGGTCCTGAGAGCAGGTTTCTTTGCGTGTGCAAGCTGACGTTGGCAAAAGATTAAAACGCGTTTAAACCGCTCGGACGCGTTTTCGAGAGCCCTTCAGGCTCTCCGCGGCGTGTCTGAAACGCGGTCGCCGTGGGAGGTGGCCTGTCGCCCTGCTCCTCGATTTGAGCGCGGTGCAGCCGAAAGGGCAGGGTCGTTTCTGAAAGTTGGCGGGTAGGGGGTGGGGTGGGGGGGGGGTCAGTAGACTAAATGGGTGGGGGGGCGGGGCTGTGGCGGTAACACCTCGCTGCACGTAGCACTCCGGTCCTTCGAGGCCACTGCTGTTCCTATTAATTGGCCCATTAACCAATGCAAATTTTGTCCTTCAAATTCGCCTGCGTTTCCCGTCAAAGCGCGCGGAATTCCCCCGCGAAAGCCCTGTGACCTCACGGTCGCTTAGCTCTGTTCTCCGTTTGTCAGTGTAAAACTGGAATCGCACGTCCCACCTGAAACGAGCGCTTTTCAGACGGGGAGCGTTTGTTTTCAGTTAAACCGGTGCACGCAAAGCAGAAACGCACATTTCTGTTTGTCCTCGTCTAAGCTCTTGAAGTAAATAAGTCGTTCCATTAACAAAAATGCACTCCTTTTTTTTGATAAAATGCATGACCGTTTTTCTTCTATTTTTTTTTCCCCCTGTTTGCATTTGTATTCCCAGTGCACTCTGGGCCGTCTCTTCCCCGCGGCTGTCTTTAGTCGTTCAGGAAGGGGGACGCGTTAATTGTAAGTGTGCCTGGGCCTGCCAGTCGCTAAGGCGAATCGGACGTTGGCGACGCCCGGATAATGAATTTCCCAGATTGCGGCGGTGCGGATGCCGTTGGGGGGGGCGGGGGTGCGGGGGGCTGAATTAGTGAGGCGAGCGGCGTTGTGCTGAAAGCCCCCACTGACGCTAATTGCCGTGTTTATCGGCGTTTTTGAAGGGGAGGTGTTATTTTCGGCGAGCCCAACACGCAGCCCATGGGAGCGGACGGTTTTCTGTCCCCGCGCAGAAGCGGCGCCCCGACAGATGGGGGGGCGGACTGCTGTCACCACCACCCCCCCCCCCCTCGCCCGCCACGAAACAAGGAGAAGGGCGCCTTTTTGCGTAATGGGGCGACGGCGGGAGAGAGGGACGCAAAACCGCTCGGCCTTCCTCGGGGGGTTTGTCGAATCTCGAGCGGTCGATCGTTCACTGGTTTGATTAATCGACGGCTCGGCTCATAATCCCTGCCGCTCGCTGTCCGTTGTGACCCTGTCCATCGGTGTTCCTGAAGGACGTCCTCAGAACCCAGCTTAAAATGATTAGAGTACTGGTGCTTGGGATGCGTGTGAATTTTACAGCGTCGTGTGGAAATCCCACCCCAGCATTACACGTCTGAGGTAAAGCAGTGAGGTAAGTGCGGTGGCCTGTCTGGGGAGGGGGGGGTAAAGCAGGGAGGTGGCCATCTTTGAGCCTTCAGGAGAGGTCATCTCACCACTCTTTAGCGACCCCTGCTGGTTCATTCGGCATTTGCGTTCTGCTCACTAATGAGTCGGTGAAAAAATGGACGGAAATTGTTACGATGCCAAATCTGAAGGTGGGTTTTGTAGAGCACAGCAGAATTTCTGAAAGTTACATTTTCGAACTTCAGAAGAAAAATGAATCGAGCTATATTTAGTTTGATTACTTGGTCGTGGGTGCCTGGGACGGAAAATATCTGTAAAGTGCTTTGAATCATTGGCTCTTTGTGGGGAAACATGGTCCAAATAAAAGTGAATTGAGTGGAATAAGCAAGTACATCACCATGCAGATTGAGTCAGGGGCCTGGAATTTCTCCCTCAAACGTGCTACTCGAAGGAAAGTCTATTAAGAGTTGAAATTCAAAGCCTCCGGTCTCCTCTTCGGGGTGATTATAGACACTCGCACCGTAAAAGCTCCAGGACTGACATCCCATCATTCACTGTCACCACGGCGACGCGCGAGACCCCTGAGCGATCCGTCTGCCTTGGCCCCTTCCCTGACAGGTCCTCCCGAGCAAGGCGCAGGATAGCATCCAGGTTGAGCGAACCCTTCAGCAATTTTCACCTCCGCTTGTTGGCGATTGAGGAGAGGTTTAAACTGCGGCAGGGGACGGGGTGGGGCTGGTGGAAAGCATTGACCTAGCGGCGGCGTTTGTGCGTTTTTACCTTAGTGTGTTTTTAGCATGTTTTTAGAATGTTTTTAATGTGTTTTTAGCGTGTTTTTAGCATGTTTTTAGCGTGTTTTTAGAATGTTTTTAGCGTGTTTTTAGCATGTTTTTAGCGTGTTTTTAGCATGTTTTTAGCGTGTTTTTAGTGTGTTTTAGCATGTTTTTTGCGTGTTTTTAGCGTGTGCCGGGGGATCGCGGAGCCTGATGGGGGGGGTTTGTTTTTTTGGTCTTCCCAGCTGTCGCTGAAGGCGTTCCCCCTGTGCATGCGGCAGCTGCACGGGACCCTGCGGGCGCAGCACCACCTGCGCCATGGCGGGCGCATGCAGTACGGGCTCTTCCTCAAGGGCATCGGCCTCACGCTCGACCAGGCCCTGCAGTTCTGGAGGGCCGAGTTCGTCAAGGGCAAGGTGGACGCCGACAAGGTAAAACCAGCATCGCACACGCTCACATACTGCATACTCCACACTCACACGTGCGCGCACACACAAGCTTGTGCACGCACGCGCACACACACACACACACACACACACACACACACACATGCAACACACACGCTCACATACTGTATACTCCACACTCACACGTACGCGCGCACACACGCACACACAAGCTTGTGCACGCACGCACGCGCGCACACACACACATGCAACACATGCACACAGACATGGCAAATATGCACACACACACAGGCACGGTATGTACATACACACGCACACACACCCACACATGCATCATGTCTGCATTTTGCCTGCAGAGATGTATTATTTAAAAATGTATTTTCGATTCAATGTTTTGCTTGTTTTTTCCCAAAAAAAAAAAATTTTTGGGAAGGGTGATGGATGCCTCAGACTCCCAATGCATTTACATCCTTACAGAAAAAGTTATTTAAAATTTTTTATCCTTCAGTAATTTTCTAATATTGCGGATACGTAAATAGATCACGGGACTGCAGGATGACTCTCCCCGAGCTAATTTAGCAGCCCCGGTGTTGGTATTTTAAAAAATGATTTTCCCCTTTTTTGGCGAGAGATATTTGGCGAGAGAGGCAGACATTACACTCGCGCTGGTCCCTTGTGTTCTTAATTATCCAGTCTTTGAAAGAACGTAGCGCTTTTCAGATTCTATCTTATTTTTTGGGACTATGGTACATTTAACAGGAAAATTACACGCCCCCCCCCCCCCCCAGCCGGCTGTATGGAGCCTCTATTCCTGCCCCCCCCCCGGCTCCCAGTGTTGATTCCCCATTGATCCTCAATCAGACGTGCCTGATGAGGACGGGGACTTTGACGGGGAAGCGTCTGGACTGGGACGGATCGTAACGCTGGCGACCGCGCGGCGCTGGGCGTAAGTCCCCCTCGGCCGGGCGGCGGGGCGGGCCCGATTTTCCGCTCGACGGCCCGAGCCGGTCGGGGCGCGCCACGGAGGCGCGCGAGAACGGCGTCTGTTGTTGAGGTGTGTAAGCTGGCGTGTCATCGGCTTATCGGCGGGAAAGCCCGGCTGTCACTCGCGGAGTCAGAGGTGGAGTCAGAGGCGGAGTCAGAGGCGGTCCGGGTCACGCGCTCATGTACACACACGCGTGGGCGAACACGCACACAAACACAGAAAGTACACGCATGCGTACACACAAAATGCAAATGCACAAACACACAGAAACCCACATGGACACGTGCACACAGGCTGACACGCACACACACACCACCAACGCACACATATACACATGCCTGCACAGACATACATACAGACAAGCATGCACACACACACACACACAAACACATTTTAATTCTTTATTTAGGTCCACATTTATAAAATACATTATAAGGGCCCAGATATATTTAAGTTGCTGTCTGATGTCCTTCACTTGAGTAGCAGAAAGCATACCATACCATACACACACACACACACACACACACACACACACTCCCTGGTGCAGTGCAGTAAGGAACAGTGCAGTCCACCAGTTCCGTTCCATTCAGCTGTGTGGAAAAACAGCACCGTTTGACTCCGCCCACAGCCTGCCCATCGCAAACCTTTGACTCCGCCCACAGCCTACCCATCGCAAACCTTTGACTCCGTCCACAGCCTGCCCATCGCAAACCTTTGACTCCGCCCACAGCCTGCCCATCACAAACGCTTCACTCCGCCCACAGCCTACCCATCACAAACCTTTGACTCCGCCCACAGCCTGCCCATCACAAACCTTTGAGTCCGCCCACAGCCTGCCCATCGCAAACCTTTGACTCCGCCCACGGCCTGCCCATCACACACCTTTGACTCCGCCCACAGGCTGCCTGTCAGTCAGCTTTTCAACATGCTTTTTGCTAATTTGTTTATAATCACAATAATTACCCAGCACTCGTTACGACCGCTCTTTGAAATTTCTCCCCTTGACAGCGATGTCAAATGCGTCTGTGGAAGGGTGATCATTAGGGCTGTCCATTGGCCAAAAAAATTTCAGTTTTTTTTCCCTCACAAAGTTGAATTAATTGATATGTTTATCGGCGGGATGTTTTTTCTTTTTCTTCTGGTGTTTCGTTCCGCGGCTGCGTTCAGAATTGAGTCGCGCGCGCGCGGTCGCTCGGAAGAGGAGGCCGCCGGCTTGCGGGGGGGGGGGGGAGCTCGGGCTCGTCACGCCGTCGTTACACAAAGAGCTCGGCTCGGCTCGGCGCTGAGAATGCCATAATCACTGAACGCTTCAGACGGCTGACGGCTTTCTCCTGTCACCCTGTCCTCCGCGGCTACATTAAAGCCCACCGCAAACTCCTGCTGTTTTTTCATGATTTGCTTGATTTATATTCCCCCTGTTTGAGGGGGGGGATTTAGCTATATTGTTAACTATTGCTATGCCCCCCTCATAATAGTTAATGTGATGCTGTAATGGGAATGCAGCACTGTGATTGGTTGCTGTCAGATTGAAGGCTGTTCTTAGTGTGCTGGGTTCTTTGTGTGAAGTTCATCGTTTCCCCTCGTCCTGCTCCTTCACTGAAGGGTGTAGGATTGAGTCCAGGGGGGTGTCTTCCCTGTATAATGCCTCACGTTATAATCATAACACATTACCACGCTCTCTACATCCTCCTCTCTCCTCTCTCTTTCCTCCTCTCTCCTCTTTCATCCTCTCTCTTCCTCTCCTCTCAAGCTCACCTCCTGTCTTCCTCTCCTCCTGTCTCCTCGTCTCCCCTCTCTTCTCCTCCGTCCCCCTCTCCTCCTCTCTCCTCTCCTCCTTTGCGTTCGCTCGCTACCGTTTCCTTACCGCCACGTGAGCCCAAAATCTCAGCGAAACTTCGTCTCCTGCGCCCGACTGGGCACTTGCAGTCGGATGCGGGAACCCTCTCTACGAGCCGTTCGGCAGTGTTACGCTGTATCGGGATGGGGTGGGGTGGGGTGGGGGGGTAGTGATGCGTCAGCCCCCTGTCACTCTTCCGCGGTGCTGGCGGAACGTCTCTCAGTGAAGGGTGACCCGTGACACGTTCCCTCTCACGGAAACGGCGCTGTCTGAACGGTTTAATAAAAGCCCGTAAAGCTCTGTGTTACGGATCTATTCACAATAACGTCGTCTCATTTCAAGCTTTATTCGCACTGTTTTAAATGTCACTTTGGCAGCGCTGTTACATCACAGGAAACGGAGCTCTGTGTTAGAGAGCGCTAGTATACGTCGGTATTATAGGTACTCTTAGCAGTCCTGGTGGAACTTGGCAGAACCTGTTTTTGCTCAAGGATTTATTAACCTTAGATGATATTGATGGACAATTCTCTCCACGAACGGCGCGCGTGATAATTAGCTGTGCGGTTTGGGCACTTCCGGCTGCGTAGCTGCTGGGCGGCCCTGTCGGTCGCCGCGGCGAAGGAGATGTTCTCACCTGTCGGCTCACTTTGGAGTCAATTACGGAAGTGGGGGATTTGAAAAAGTTGTCTTAATCCACACCCCAGGTGCGTAGGATTAAGGCTCGGCTTTAAAAAGCGTATCGACTGTCGTTAATAGCATTACCTTTGGCTATGGTTAGTCTTTTTTTTCTTCCTTTGAAGTTTGTTTCAGTAATGTGGCGCTGAAACACACACCAGGCTTCCGTTTTTGCATATTAAATGCAAGTGGCATTTTAAACACTAGATGTAAATACGGAAGCCATCTTGAATTAACAACATGGTACCGGTAACAGGGAGGAAAAAAAGAGGAAGGAAAACGAACTTAGATTTTACCCCAACTCCATAATTTATTTCACAAAATATTTTGTTACTTAAAGTTGAGTATGTATAATTAAACCTCATGTCACATTCATAAATAAGTTTGGTTAGTTTGCCCTAAATGTTAATTAGCACTAGCTGTTTAATTGACCTATTAAATCAAGAGTAAAAACAGCTGCAGCCAGATGGGTATTTGTGCAGCGCAACACCACAGCCTCATTGTGCTGAAAAATGCTGTATTTTTATTTATTTATTTATTTATTTATTTATTTATTTTATTTTATTTTATTTGGAGTTCAGAAGTAGGTAGTTCCTGTTGCTGTTTCCTGGTCAGCTCCTCTGACACTGGGCGGGGCCAGTTGGCTTCCTGAAACTCCTGGCATCCAATAGATTTAGGCCGGCAACCAGCACTGTGCCGTGAATGGCTGGTGCAGTCATGGCCCCTCCCATAATGGAATCAATAGCCCTGCTGGAGGTTTTGCTGTGGGCTGGACATGCTGAGGTACAGGGCAATGCAGGGGACTTGCTTTGCCGAAGGAACACAGTTGAATTTTTATATCCTCTTGAGCTAGAATAAAAGAAATATTATTTTTTTGGATAAAAGAAGCATGATTCATTCATTCTGCTTCAGTGAAAGAAAATAATTATTCAGACAAGGGTAGGTGTTTCTTGATCCGTTTTATTTTGCTGAAGGGAAGGATCAGAATTATTTGTGTTTTGTATACATAGAGGGTTACTTCTAAGGCTATCGGTGCGTGCAGGAATTCACACATCCACAGGATGTCAAATTAGTGGCTCTTTGTTCTGTAAATAAACACACGCAGTTGAAGAAAGGATTGGCATATGCAGTCACAGGCTGACCTGCTCTCCCCAGGTGTGAAGCTGGGTTTGTGTGGTCCGGGGTCATTTTTGTTAGCGCTTCTCTGTGCTTGCTCTCTCCTGTAGTCCTGTGTGGACCGTGCCGGGAGGAGTGAGCACTTTTTTAGGCTCAGCTACGCCGTGTTTGGCGTGAAGGCGCCGGAGGTGCAGGGGGATTCGACAGGCCCTTTTAGCGGGCCCCGGGGGCCCCCTGTGGGTGAGAGACGATGGGGCAGAAGGTGATACCGGAGGAACAGAGCAGGGAGGCGGGGGACCGGGCGCGAACACAGTCTCACAGGGACGCCAATGCTGCCGATCGAGGGAGGCGGGTGTCGATCGCGGCTTCGTCGACACCGGACCCCGACGCCTCTGAGCACCGAACCTCCCGGCGGGCGGGGTGCGGGCATGCCCCGTGTGACAGCACCGTTTCCCCGTCAGTGCGTGTAAACGCCTGGAGAAACTCTCCCCGAAAGCCTATGAACCATCCCTGCAGTTAATCCCCCAGGGAGTGCTGCTGTCAGGCTGATGTCACGGCTTTGCCGGGCTGGGCCCGGCCCAAGGCATCATGGGATTGCCGTCACAAGGAGACTCGAGCGACTGGATGGGAAAGCCTCGATCAGCCCTCAGTCTGCCCGTAAACCCCGTACGCCTGTTACTCTGTCGCTCTTCCGGATCAGCACCGCCTCTCCTGCTGTGGGGGGAGGGGCGGGGGGGATAGTCGAGCGGAGTATCACTCTGAACCCCGTTCCCTCTCGCCCCCCCAAACGAAAGCCCAATTAACGTTTAACCGTGTATAGGTCATCGGGAAGTGACCTCCCCCGACCCTCTGGTTTGTCCAAAAATAGCTCGCACCTTAGAAACAAACCCGATGGTCTCATTATACAGTTGGAAGCAGCCATTTTAAAGACCGCATTTCAGAAGGAACACACTGCTTTTCTGGGGCTCATAATCCTGTAATTACGGCCATAGCGGGCTTCGGTTTGAGTCGTCCTGAGATAAGGATGCTGGGAGGAATCGGCCGTGTGTGTTTGTGTGAAGGTGGCGGAGGGTGCGGGGGGAGGGGGGCTGGACATTGAGCGTGACCTTGAGAATGTTGGGCCGTTCTTTTGTTGACTCTGTCCTTTATGCCGTTTGGTCTTGGTCTGTGATGTGCTGCGTTTGATCTCGCTTGGTTGCTTGAAACGGCCAGTGAATTCGAACCCTTGTCAGAGCCAGAAGTGCGGTTTGATACAGGGCTAGTGCCGTCCCACGGCGCATCTGTTACTGCGTCGGACCGAATGGGCAGAGAGCTGCCTGAACTGGCTCCAGCTCGAAGGGACCCAAGGACAGGAGATTTTGGAATCGACTGCATTCTGGGGGTTTGGCGGTCTGTGGAGGAGCTCAAGGCCTCCGCCTGCTTGGTGCACCTCGCCACCATGCGATTTAACGCACGGGACAGCGGCATCTCGTTCTCACTCTCTCTTTCTGCTCTGTCTCTCTCTCTTTCTCCTCTGTCTCTCTCTCTCTTTCTCCTCTGTCTCTCTCTCTCTCTTTCTGTCTCTCGCTCTCCCCATCTCTCTTTCTCTCTCTTTCTCCTCTGTCTCTATCTCTCTCTCTTTCTCTCTCTCTTTCTCCTCTGTCTCTCTTTCTCTCTCTCGCTCTCCCCATCTCTCTTTCTCTCTCTTTCTCCTCTGTCTCTATCTCTCTCTCTTTCTGTCTCTCTTTCTCTTCTGTCTCTCTTTCTCTTTCCCCCTCTCTCTTTCTTTCTCCCTCTCCATCTCCACAACCCCCCTCCCTGTCTCTCCCTCTCCCCCCCCCCCCCGCCCGGGTCAGAGACCGTTAACACGCTGGTGCGCGTACGCGGGGAGACGGCCGCCCTGTTAGCGGCGGGTTCGAGAGGGGAAGCGAAGGGCCTCCTCTCGCCCGCGTGACCCCCGGCAGCCGAGCAGGTCTAATTTATGGTAAAGACTTCGCCCCGGGCCTCCATGTCAAACGAGGAGAGCACGATCTCGCCACAGTGGCATCGTGGGCCTGGGGGGGGGGGGAGGGGCGGGATCTGTGTCACCGGTGCCCTTGAGCTGGGACCCCGACCGTGTCAGAAGGTTTCCGAATCGCACGTTACTGTCGTTTGTTCCGGAACGTTCCGTCCGTCTGTACAAACGTGACGAGAGGACGCTAACGACGTCGCCGATTTGAGCAGAAGCCGCGCTGCTCCGCGGCTAATCCCCTCGGGCGTAGCGTCCCCGCGCGTTCGCGGTTTACGGCGGACGGATTTCTCTTATCGCCAGAAAGTCACCTTCTGAGCGTCTTCCTGTGAATGCCTGTCCTGACCGGAGAAAGCTGCCTGTGAATATTCGCGTTATAGATTTAATAATTTTTTCACGCGATGTGTTAACCTCTTAAGGCACAAGCCAAATTTTGCCAATCCTTGCCCATTTAGGGGGTACCCTATTTAAAGCTTTATAACTCCAGATGTAAACACCACAGAGACTTGAAAAATGGCTTAAATGAAGCAAGACATTTGTACAATTTACAATACTAACGCAGATTAGTTTATATTCATAATTTTGAAAGAAATAAACTGCCACAAATGCAATTGTTTTGACAAAAAATCAAAAATAAATTTGCACTTTTTAAGTTTGCAGTGAAATACTGAGAGATATGAGATATACAGGAGGTTAAACTACACCTGTGCTGGATCAAAAACTTCTTGACCACAAGTTCATAAAATCTAAGGGTGGATATGTAGAACTACTATAGATGTATGAAGCAAAAACTAAGCAGTGTACCCAGCGTCTCCAAATCTATCCAAAATGTCTAAATTATGCATTGTTGTAAATCACAACATATTCACATATTTCAATACAAATCAATTGTTTTGACTCAAGAAAATCACTGTTGCATAATTTTCAAATGGGAATTACAAGCTTTCAATCAGTACAGTGGTCTAAAATAGCTAGGTGTCCAGAAACATATCCAAAATCTCTCCAAAATTGAATAAAATGCTTTTTGTCCATTATAAGGCATATAAATGAGCCCCTTATGAAGGTTTAAGATGAAACATTGCTATCAGATTTAAAAAATAATGCAAAAATATTGTCACACAATGCAGTACAGTACCTAAATGTGTAATAATTAACTCGTGTGTATTTCTATACTCTGTACTCTCGTATGTTTTCTTGTATGAGGGTAGGACAACATGAAAACAATTTTCGACCGCCCACCACGTTTTGGCAATGGTCCAACTCTGACGTCATCACTGTGGCATGCTTCACAAAAACTATTACACTACCATCTAACGCTATCATTTACAGTGTGAAATATTCACATTATATAACACCACTAACCTATTTAAAGATACTTAATTTCAAAAATAACGTATATAACCGAAATATTTTGAGCAGTAATACGAGCATAGCAATGATGAAATCTCCTCTATGTTCAGTAGATAGAGACAGAGACAGTATCAATGACCCTGTCCTATTCGCTTCTGTTTTGCTCCAGAAAACGATGTTAGCTAGGTCTATCAGCAAACATATGGCTTAGCTATGTCCAGAAGTCCTCAATAATAATAGTATTTTCCAAGAAATTACGAAATATCGTTGACCACCTTTCGTTAGCTGCAACGTATTTTTATGCTAACATAGAGTGAATGCGCAAGTGAATGCGATGCTAAGAATATTTTCTGTTACGCTGACCTATAAAACGCTATTCCAAAAGCAGAATTAGACATGTTATACATCGTTAGAAAGCTCATACGCTCACCTACTGAATAAATGAATTGTCAATCAAGCCAGACTGTACTAAAAAGGGCGATGACGCCGTAAACAACAGGTGTGGTATTACGCACAGCTATTTTGGAAGATACCCAGGCGTCACAGATGCGCCTATATTTCCCAAACTGATTGTCCAAGACAATATATGACCACGCAGTCTCAAAAGGGACATCTCTACACGTAAAACCAACAGTAAGGATTTATATTTATTTAATATTTAGTCCCAGATATTGACTGTAGAATGACATGGTATCATTTTTAAAAACTTTTTCTCGTTTATGTCGTTGTTCAGTGAGCAGCGTTTTCACTGCTGTATAGGCATATCTTAGGGCTGTTGTCGGGTTTATCTTGTTGCTATGACGGAATATGATTTTTTAGTGGTGAAAGAATATTTTTATGAATGCCAATATAGACAATATTGTCCATTATGTCAAGGGTGGGGGGTGTTTTTTAGATGAGACTGCAAGGAGGGGGTGCGTGTTAAATGAACGACCAGAGCGACAATGGTGGGGCTGCGAAACTCCGTCTTCGGCATAGTTGTCGTGTATCGTCTACTAATGAAACTAAAACAACGCGTTTCTGTTTTTAACTCACACTTTGGTTGCAGTAGCACCGAATGTTTGAGTTCAGTAATGTAGGCACGCCGGCGTGCCGACCACTAGGGGGTGTGCACTAAGAGGTTAAGCCTGCGTCCCAGAGAGACCTGGGCATTGAACGTCTGTAACAGGTGCTAACGAGTCGCGCTACAGTCGTCTAACGCTCCGTGGCAGACTGCTAGACCCACAATGCAATGTTCCTGTTCCGAGCCATCGCCGGGCCCAAAGTCGATAATTAATGACTGTGTGGGAATTAGCTGATCCCCAAATTGATTTTTTTTTTTCTCCACCGGTTGCACTGAAAATATTCATGAAAGCGTGGCGGGGGGGAAAAAAAGCAGCCGGATTTTATGGAAAGGAGGAAAAAAACTCAAAATGGCGGCGATGATGAGAACTGGATGTGATAAGCGGTGCACGGCGGCGGGAGCTTATCCTTAATCGCTTTAGCCACGCGTTCAGGTCGTCATCTCTCCCTCGGGTTCCGGGTGGATTCTTGAAAATGGGGGGTGGGGGGGTGGGGGGGTGCGGGGGGGTGGTAATTCCGCACGCAGTGCTCTGTGGAGCCGTAAATTGACCACTCAAACCCCCCCCTCCCTCTGAACTCAGCGTGAACTCTGAGCGAAGTGTGTTAGCCAGTCCCCCGTTGAACGATGAGGACGTCCATTTATATTAAGCTCGTATTTTCCCGTTTTATTTATTTTTCTCCCCGTGATCATGTTTTAAGTATAAACATCGTCACGCAGAGAGCGCTTTCCATAAACGGTGCCCCGGAATGAGCTCCAGGCGGAAACAGAGAAATGAAACTAAACTCCGTGGAAAGATTTTACCGGCTGAAAGCGGGACCCGGAGAGCCTCGCGTCCTGGAGCTCCTTCGGTTCGCGTCTCTCCCGTCTTTTATTTTAGCGTGCGTGTCTCGCATAGCCCTCCGTGCGCGCGCCCCGCGCCAGGAAGCGTCGCGGTTTTGAGGAACGCCAGCCACGCCCCCTTCACTGGCGTTACCGCGGCAGCCGGCGGCTCGCTCGCTCGTTCGGAGCGCGGGCCCTCGGGGGCGGGCGTTTAGCACGTTAGCGCGCGACGCGCCGGCGTCGCTAACGAGCTCGTAGCGGTTTCGCGCCGAAGCAGAGGCGCGGACTGCTGGACGGACGGCGCCGGTCGGGGCGTCATTTGCATAACTAACGACCGCGGGGACGCCGGGGCGACTCGTTGCGCCTGCTTCCATTTGCGCCGATTAGAGACGATCCTTCAGACGACAGCTCGCAAATGAAGCCCTTACAAATCGCGCGCTGGCCCGGGGGTGGGGCGCGGCGTCTTTTTAGGTAAATAACAATCTGATGTTTCCCCCGGGAGTTTATGCAAATGGCCGCATTGGAATAAATATGAAAAATTGCTTGTCACCGGACAACATTGTTTGTCCTTGTAAATGTGATTATTTGTTTAAGTCTTGTTTGGCTCGTTCATTGTTGTCGTGGCAGTAAATAGAGCTCTCTTTGTTTCTGCGGGATTTAGTGTGCCCGTGGGATTTAGTGTGCCCGTTCCCCTTCAGGGGGGGGTTTCATCCAGTCGTTAAGCATCCTTTCCTCGTGCAACAAAAAAAACAAAACGAAAATAAACGAAGAACTAAGCTACCGTCTCAAACCGAGTTTAAGCCCGAGCATAGCTGCCGATGCACGAGCCGCTCAGTGACTTCCTCTTTAACGGAGAACGTTAGCCACTCAGTGACTTCCTCTTTAATGGAGAACGTTAGCCGCTCAGTGACTTCCTCTTTAAAGGAGAACGTTAGCCACTCAGTGACTTCCTCTTTAATGGAGAACGTTAGCCGCTCAGTGACTTCCTCTTTAATGGAGAACGTTAGCCGCTCAGTGACTTCCTCTTTAACGGAGAACGTTAGCCACTCAGTGACTTCCTCTTTAATGGAGAACGTTAGCCGCTCAGTGACTTCCTCTTTAATGGAGAACGTTAGCCGCTCAGTGACTTCCTCTTTAATGGAGAACGTTAGCCGCTCAGTGACTTCCTCTTTAATGGAGAACGTTAGCCGCTCAGTGACTTCCTCTTTAATGGAGAACGTTAGCCGCTCAGTGACTTCCTCTTTAATGGAGAACGTTAGCCGCTCAGTGACTTCCTCTTTAATGGAGAACGTTAGCCGCTCAGTGACTTCCTCTTTAATGGAGAACGTTAGCCCCGGCCTGTTGTCTGGGAGCTAATTGTCGGCGTTTGCGTAGAGCTCTGTCTGTTTTAATTGTGTCCCTCAGCGACCACAGAAGAGTCCCAGCGTGCCCGCTCTGTCACACCAACCCCTCTGTGTCCTCCCCAAGCTCTTTTCCTGTGAAGTATTTTAATATTTTTTTTAATAAAAAGCCTGTTTGTTGAGCGAGGAAATGAATTAATTGGTCAGGCCGCAGCGCGGGCCGGGGGTCGGCGCGCCGTTTTAACGCGTCCGGCGGGCGACCTGGAGCGTCTCGGCGCGTTTTAGAATGCCAGTCACCCTCGGGTTCTAATCTCCATATCCATCGAGTCCTCTCCTTAATGCTGCGGCGGCGGTGGCAGAGGCATTAGGCTTCGCGGCGCGCGCGGCGTCCGTGTGCTCCCGTGATCGATGTCGCGGCGAGCGGGGGGAAAGGGAAGCGTATCTTTATCCTTAAGTGCGCTTTAAAGTCGTCCGCGGAAGCCGGAGAACGTGCTCCGATTAGCTGAGGGCTGCCGTCTCCTGCCCCCCCGTTCAGCCGATCCGTGACTCACCTTGCACGACCTCGACGAAAACTTCAGGGCCCCTCCCGTAGACTGTAGGAAAAATACGGACCGAGTCGCAGTGATGTCACCCATTGACTTTCTGTGGTGAAAAGCGTTTTGAAGCCTGGGAAGTGTAGTTTTGGGGTGCCGCCATGTTCTACAATTGGAGCCAGACTCTGTGCAGTATGGAAGAGGGGGGAACCCTTATATGGGCATGAAGTCCGATCATCCACTAAGCGTACGTTATACAATGACTCGGCAGTGGAGCAAACTGTCCCTGATTTGTCCACAAAATATTACGGTCTTGTCCAAATAGCACAATAACTTAATAAATGGGGGGTAATTAAGTGGGGAAGAAGAAGAAAAAACAAAGAAAAAACACCTATTGTGACTACATTTCTATTATTGTATTTTTACTGTATCGTTACCAATGACTTACACTCAAACGGGTCGCTGAAACACCTACTGTTTACTGGAGCCAACCGCACTGGTGCCAGTGAGCAACGTCTCTCAGTAAGACCAGGAAGTGAGCTTCAAAAACACAGCCTGGTTTTGGCTGCTTTTGGTCCCACCCAGAGTCTGGGAGACATCATTGTGACATCACAGTCCCCTTATGCATTTGGAACTGAAGTGCATTCTGGCCGATGGAGTTCCCTTTGCTTGAAGCCAACCAATGGCAGTAGGCATGCACTTATTCAAATACTGAATCATTCTGATACCAGCCAACTGCTGGAAAATGACATGCTGCATATATTTTTCTGCCAACGTTGAATTTATTTTTAAGTAAACTAACCTTTATGTAACCTGATCTGAGAGCCGGTTTGTGTCTTTTCTGCTGGCGATTAGCAATTCCTAGCTTAAAAAACGCAGCTGCAACTGCATGTTTTCTGTGATAAAAGTTAAATAACTGCCAAGCCAGGAAAAAAGTGGTTAGTCCTGCTATTTAAGTTAAGTCGATAAGAGAAATCAAAGAAACTCACGCTGTGTGTTTCATGGAAATTTTACTTACTTCTACACTGAGTGCGCTAGCAAACCTTAGCTTTGTAAACACTTTTCATTGTCGCAGTGGATGCAATTTTCATCCTCTCCAAGCACCCTTGTATTTTCCAGGTGTTAAACAATCCGCAGATGAAAATGGTCTGACTCAAGTATGTTTAATGACCTCTCTGAGGCTTTTTGAAGGAAATAAAATATAAGATTTTAAAACCGCAGAGTTCATTTGATAGAGACGGTGTAAGTATCAATTCTGATAACATTTCTTTGAGAGCACACAGCTGTATTGCCTTAGCGAGTACAATTAACTTTAATCTCCAGCAATTAGCTGGCTCGATACGACAACAAAGTTCCTACGCTTAGCCTAACAGAAAATAGAATTTACGGCCGAATTTTAAAAAACAGATAGGAAATGGATAGAGAACACGTTTCTCTGCTCGTTAAGGAGTTCCGTTATTGCCTGTGTGGAAGGAGAAGCAGAAGTCTTCCCCACAGGCTGCCGTCGTGTCTCCCTCTGATCGTTTGCATACAGTCAGCCTCCAGTGCCAATCGCCTAGGTGCATCTGCAATTTATCCAAACAAACAAACAAACGAAAGAAACATACACATCTGCGCTCGCAGACATAAAATAACATGTTTATTTAAGAGAACAAATAAGAAAGCTAAACTTTGGTCGTGACCTCGATTGTTTGGCTGTGCTGTCGAGCGAATTTCCCTGGTAAATGCGCTAAATTATTGATGCCTGTGTTTCCCCTCCAGAAACCGTTCCTGCTATTGCACTTAATGGAAAACAACTTAAAAGCACAAACAGGAAAAGGTAATGAGGTGGGATATTAAATCATTTAAAGAAACTCCGAGCAGATAAAAGCTTTTATTGCGGAATCCTTCATTTGAATGGCTGGGGGGGATCCCCGCAGTCCTGATGGACTGTGCAAGGTCGGAGGAAAATGGGGCCGGTGGACCCCACAAATCTTCTCTGGGTGGGCTTTTTGCTTATTATTTTGTTGTTTGTTAACAGGTGTTTTATTTTTCGTGTTAAAATGGAAATTCGTTTTTTTTTCGGTGTAACAGTTTTTAGCACCCAGTGATATTTACAGGCTTGCTGTAATCACTGAACGATCCTCTGTCTGTTTGGGAGAATTTGTGCTTTTTGTCTGCAGTTCCTGCAGGCCGGTTTGGGGGAGTCACTCTCGTGTGTTGGGGGGGGGGGGTATGACAGTCCTACTTTCCTGCACAATACTAGGGGCAGCTATGCTCTGTTATGGTCAACTGCACAGCACTGACCTTCAGAATTTGAGATATTTGGAATATTACACTGAACACATAGGTCTGTCCGTAGTTCTTGCACCCCGTTTGCAAATCTGTAAATGTAATTCATTGTTCAGGCACCAGCACAGTGCTAATTAATGTGTTAATAACTGAGGCGGGTATTTTGATGCAGTTTAGCCATTTGGCAGAAGGTTCTAGCCACAGTAACTTACAAAAGGGTTTTTAACATGGTATGCGAGCACCACCTGAACGTGAACGCTGCAGTCTCGAGTGCCAGCGTCAGGCTGTGTGCCTTCAGACCTACCGAAGGAAGTGGATTGCTTTCGTTTATTCATTCATTCATTCATTCATTTGTTTATAGAAACATAGAGGCGTAATCTGAAAGGGTGGGTTTTTAGACGTTCTTATAAAACCAGATAACCTGCGCCCCTGACTGATCTGGGAAGGTCGTTCCACCACTGGGGGGGTAGAGGAGAGGCGGGGGCTGACGATGCGGGACGCGGGACACGAGGGACTGGTGATGCGGGAGGGCGCCGGGCGGGGAGAGGTCGGGCCGGAGCGTTTCGGCGCGAGCGGCGTGTCAAGTCAGGACGGGGCCGGGGCCCGCCGCGCCAGCGGGACGAATTTAATCAGAGCTCTCTTAGCGTGAGGCGCTCGACCTCACAACCGCGCGCGGAGGCTGGCGCTAACACAGAGAAGCACACAGAGCTTGTGATGGTCTGTAAGGACAACATTCTGCTCTCTGATCTGTTCGACTGCAAAAGGAAGACTGACAGAGGAAATGGACAAGCGAGGCTTTGGGTACGGGCGGCAGGGTAGCATAATGGGTAAGGAACTGGTCTCGTAACCTGAAGGTCACAGGTTCGATTCCCGGGTAGCACACTACCATTGTTCCCTTGCGTCAGTATAAATCCAGATTTATAAATGGATGCAATGTAAAATGCTATGTAAAAGTTGTTTAAGTCTCTCTGGATAAGAGCGCCTGCTAAATGCCTGTAATGTGACGGTACGTTAAAGTAAGTAAATATACTTGCGGGTCCTTGCATCTGCGGGAATTTGACCTTGTAAGGGCTTGCATATTTCTCAGGTTTGCGGCATAGACGGTTTATGGCACTTGGGGGTTAAGGAAGAAACCGTAAACCTGTCGTTCTTTGACATCTTCACGGAGTGGTGATGGTGTGATCTGTACGGAGCTAACAGAAGCCTTTGATCCGGCTTTGATGGCTTAACATTTCATACACGGCGCTGCCTGGTTTTTAAAGAATTTTTTTTACCGTTGTAAATTTGCTTAAAAGAATTCACGTGGCGACTGCGTGCGTAAATTTGGCGGGAGGCGTAGGACAAAAGCCCGACCCCGCGAGATCGACCGCGCCGTTGTGATGTTCTCCGTGCTCCGGCGAGGGGAGCCGCGTTCGCAGTGCATCGTGGGACGCGGCGGGTCGTTCTGCACGCGCGCGGCCCCTCCCGGACCTCTCGACGGGAGTCCCCCCGCGGTTGAACGGAGTCGCCCGCCGATCGTCACGGTAACCTCGCCGCATTGTTCCTCGGACAGGAAGTGGTCATCAGGGGGAGGTTCCAGGGCTCTGGGGGAAGTTCCTTCGGCGCGCCTTTCAAATGGTCTCCTTTCTTATCAGCAGCCCGCATTCCAGGCTACGGAATTGTTTTGGGCCGGAAGCGTGGAGCCAAGGAGCTGAGGTCTTTAACGGAATAATACACATCCAGGGATTCTTTTTTCACAAATAAATGAATTTGTTTTATCATTGGAATTAATATATTTTTTTTTAACTTTGGAACCTTATAACGTTTAATCTTCTTTAACGGAATTTTGAGCGTGAGGTTCACTTATCGGGTAAAAAGAAAAAGGAAAAAAATAAATTTTAATTAGTTTCGAACGTTGTCAAAGAATGGCTATCACGAGAACTTAAAAGCCCTTTTGTTGCCTTTTACCTGACGATACGGTGCTCAATTTGGCAACCTCACACAATCAGCGACTACCGCTAACTTCATTACAAAGATTTGAACAAGCACAACTTTTTGCATCAATTAAATGTCACACATCCGAGTTTCGAGAAGATTGTTTTCATTGTTAATTGGTTGATGTTGTAAAACCCTCAACAGCCTACCGAACTACCTGATTGGTTTGCGCGGTGAAGCTAGAACTAGAACTCTAGAGTAAATGTATTGCTAAAGATAAAAACAGGTACACAGTTAAAAGCAAAGGTATTGGGACAGTGACACGGTTTTTTGTTGTTTTGGCTCTGTGCTCCAGCACACTGGATCTGAACACCCCAGCACTTTTTGGTAATTTGTATTTGTCCTAATACTGTAGCTTATTCTTCTGCCGAGTTGGCTTTACAGAGGTTAGGTCTGAATAGTGTTCACTGTGTGAACTAAACTGTGTTCTTGGCTAGAAATAGCTGTACAAAATAAGTATTGTGTCTTACTGAACCTGTGTTTAGCAGTTGTCTATGACCGTGAAATGCACTTTTTGTACGTCGCTTCGGATAAAAGCGTCTGCCGAATAAGTGTAATGTAATCTAATGAACTGAAACGACGAACATGAGGTCAAAGTTCAGACCGTCAGCTTTAATACGAGGGCGCTTCACATCCACGTCGGGTGACTCCGCCCGTTTACCCGTGGAGCGAAGCCCTGCGGTCCAGTCGTGCGGGCTAGCGGCGCGGTTTGGGCGCGTGCGGGTTCGCGCCCGTCTGCGCGCGGGTAACCCGTCGCCGCGACGCCGACGGCCCTCGACAAGTCGCTCTCGGTGGTTGACCGCGCCCCGCGTCTCATGAATATGCACGCGGGGCAGTTAAACTCCTCCAGGAACGACGGGCCCGCGGAATAAATGGCTCTCTGCGCCGGGGGAAGGCTTCTAGAACAATCCTAATACAGTAGGTTGTGATCTTTTAAACTGGAAATTGCTCCCTAAATCCTAAGAACCTCCATATAATTAATATATGAGTGGTAAGTAGTTTTTATTGCCCCTTTTTATTGCAACTGTGCAGCCCAGTCACCTTGTCAAGTTCAGGGGCTTTATGGCGAGTTTAATGGGTTATGATGAGTTCAGTGGCGATGAATGATTTCCACCCGCTCCGACAGCGCACTGTTTTGATTGGACGGTCAGAGCGCGGCTGCGTCGCCTGCTACAGTGGCATAATTTGTTTGGTGAATCTGATTTCACCGATGAGATTGGATGCGTTGGCTTCAGTGGGATATATACGTGTTTTAATGTCTGTTCTGATGTAATGGCTTTCTGCTCATCTGTTGCACATGCAAACTCACACGCACGCACACACACACACACGCACCCTCACTCACACACACACGTTGCTGGTGTGGGTCAGATGAGGCTATATGGAAAGGGCAGGTATCATTAGGCTGGTGTTGAGCGAAATGATTTACATTTATATGAGCCGAGAGGTTTTTTTAAATTGATTTTAATGAACATTTTTTTCAAATTTGCTCTCATTAGTTTAAAGTCAGTTAATTGCCTCTTTTGCATTCGCCGTGCAATTAATTGTTAATGAAAGCAAGGCCCGCTTCTATTAAATCTGTTTTGTCATTTCCTATAAATAATTTTACAAAAGTACTGTAGAAACAATTTATTGCTGAGCAGGTCTTTGGGGGGGGGGGTACGCCTTGGCTCTCTTTATCAGGCTCCGAAGTTAGAAATTATTTAAAGCTTTCCTTGTTGCTCGGGAAGCGAAAAAGAACCTTGAGTAAGATTCCGTGTTCGCTGTCAGCGAGTTTAACTTTTTCGCCGGCGGAAGTTTCCGGAGTTTGCGTTAATGGGGACGGACAGGGGCTGGCCGAAAGGAAGGTTGCGCCACGTGCGCTCGCATTGAGGAGGAAGTGCTCTGGGGGGTTGGGGCGGGAGGGTGTGGGGTGTGGGGAGGGGGGGTGGGCGGGTGAGGGGGGTTGTGGGATTGCGTGTGTCAGGGTATCCATAATCCGGCCCCGGCTGGTCGCAGTTGCGTGACACCTCTGCAGCAGGTCGGCCCTAATAGCTCCATATTTCATCAAGGAAAACACCCTGCCAAGGCTAACATGATGTACGACATCGTCACGGTTACCCCTTGCCCCCCTATGCAGCTCTCTCTCTCTCTCTCTGCCTTCTCGCTCACCGCTCATACTCTCTCTCTCTCTCTCTCTCTCTCTCTCGCCAGTTTGACAAAGCGTACGCCTACAGCATCCGACACATGTTTGGGAAGGAGGGCAAGCGTACAGACTACACGCCCTACAGCTGCCTCAAGGTGATCCTGTCCAACGCCCCCAGCCAGGGAGACTTCCACGGTGAGTTAGGGCCCCTCGGACCGGCCCTGTTTTTCCCGTTTCCGCGGGCGATCGCACTGATGTTTTTATTAACTTTCAGCCGTCGCGTTGCCTGGGCTCCTCTGTGCTCTTTGGAATCCCAGTGCATCCTGGGTAATCTGACTCTCCCCTGCCTTATTTTTACACGTCAGTGAAGGGTGTGGCTGTCACAGATAAGGCGGTGGTGTCCATTGGTGCATCACTGGAAAAAAAAAATAAATAAATAAATGAAAAATCCAAAGGGGCTTGGTGAAGCCACTGGTTGACCAGCTAACTTGCTGACCTGTTGTGTTTGTGTGGACCATTAAGTTACACTGCTCTGTACAGTGAGTCTGGGAATACTGTGCCAGTGGCCCTCAGTGAGGTAACAATTGTAATGGAAGGTTCCAGAAAGCCCTTCAGTTGAGTCTTATGGGGTGGAAAGGTGGTTTTCTGCCAGTGCATTATCAAGCTTGTAACCTTCATTTAGGTTCACCTACTTCTACTGAACAACCTGCCCTAAGGTAGCCCCAGGTCACTGTTTCCAAGGGTGTAGGTTGGGGTTGAACGACAGTATAAAAACGCATGGGCTGAGTTTTGCACGTTACTGAGCTGGAAATGAGCTCTCCTCCTCTCTCCGTGTTTCCCTCCTTTTTTAAGGATGCCCCTTCCGGCACAGCGACCCAGACCTGCTCAAGCAGAAGCTCCAGTCCTACAAGGTCTCCCCGGCTGGGATCGGTCAGGTCAGTGCCCGCTTGTAGCTCCTCGTCACGCCATCTTAGGGCCTGTCCCATGAAACACCATTGAGACGGATGCCCCACGTGTACCTAAGGGGCAGGTATTTGGGGAAATAATGAACTGTTCTTTTCTTTTACGATGGATTTTAAATGTAGAATATGATTGTCATGAGATATTAAACACAGCCTGGTCCTCAGGTGGCAGCTCAATCACGCCTGATTAATCAGAAGCACCGGGAATAAAAAATTGACTGCTGGATTCTGTATTTGGTGTATTTCAGTATGTGGTGGAGAGTTTAGAGTCAATCCAGATTTTTAATTAATTTTTTTTTGTTTTTTGTCATTGACACTTCTATTGTGGGTTATTAGTTATCGTTCTGCAATAGCTATTATAATAAAGTAGAACTAATGTAGATGGCTAACAATAGAGATATTTTATGGCACCCTGGAAAATGAGCTCTTATCTCCTGCAACTGGAGAAAGTGAACTAACAGACAGTGGAACTTGGAAATTTCCTGGCCAATATAAAATTTGAAATGATTAGACTACTCATGTTGCAAAACGCAGTACAAAAAGTAACTACTACACGGTTAAGAATACAACACGAACGTTAGCTAATTATTTTTGTCAAAGTATAGAAAAGCAAGTCAAAAGTTATTTTCAGTTCACTATTGCCGTTTTTCCTCATAATTGCAGCTATAAGGCTTCCGAGCACAAACAATATTGATCAAATTCGGAAGGAATAAATATTTGCTCAACGTGTATGAAACTCATTATTCGATATTCGTGCCGATTATCGCGCTCAGATTCGGGGACACCCCTAGCGAGTGTCCTGTGCTGCGTGTGCTCTGAGGTCCCTGCGTTGTAGTCACCGGAGTTCACCTGCAGTTCCGTGACACGACGTGACCGCGGTGTCTCGTCCGGTCAGTGCGGTGGGGCGCGTTTTTAAAAGCACCCCGTTCGACGCATTAACCGGGATTCAGCGGCGCAGCTAATGAAAGCGGAAGGCTGTGAGGCCCGGCGCTAACGTTCTCGCGGAATTATGAACCCTCAGACGCTAATTAAATTCGGGGTCGGTTTTTAATTGGGCCATGAAGTTCGCGCCCCCGGGTGCCTCGCTCGGGACACTCACGTGCGGCTGGCTGGATACGCCAGGTAGCGTCTGAATAAATAATATTACGGTTATAGGTTTCGACAGCGAGCGTGCAGTTAGAAACGGGCGACGCTAGGAAAGGCTATTTAAAGGGATAGGAGCTCGCTTTGGCAACGGTGTGATTCCGCGGATCTTAAACGGTTAAATTCCGGAACGTTCCGTCCGGGAAAACGTACCATCGAGTCTGAAGCGTCTGCTGAACGCTTTAATATGCCCTGTCTGTCGGATAACTGAGGCCGACGCCAAATATCACATTTTACCGTCGTGGCCCCCAGCTTTGTCCTGCGCCGCCCCCACCCCCCCCCCACTCCACCCCATTCCGCTGTCTCTGTTGAAGCACATCCAGACAGGGCAGTGCCTCTGTGACATCACTGGGGAAGAATGGTTCCGCGAGAGCTCGGAAAGCACTAAATCCTAAACTTGGCCCAAAGGTGTACTGAAGACCTTTTATTGATTGTGGCGGGAGGGAGCGGGGGTGGCGGGGGGGGGCCGGGGTTTCCTTAAAGATATTACATGAATAGAAAGAAAGAAAAAAAAAAAAGGCAGGCTAATTGATTTTTTTTCCATGTTAACAGTGTTTGCGCTGCAGCTCTGTTTGAAATAAAGTACCGGGACAGTAAAAGCGCTTCTTCTGCGGTTAGGGCACAATAAAACACAGAGTCCGAGAAGGAGAGGGATCAATAAACAGAGATTAGTGTTGCCTTAAAGCTCTTAATACTTCCCCGTGTGCATCCGCCAGTGAAAAAGAAATATTTTATTACCTGTAATGAAAATGCGCACCAAAAAAAAAAATAAAAGGCCATAAACATTTAGAGAATGTCTTTCATGCGGCCTCCCTCTTTTAGGCCGCTATAGAATCCCTCCTTTCCTCTCTTTTAGGCCGCTATAGAATCCCTCCTTTCCTCTCTTTTAGGCCGCTATAGAATCCCTCCTTTCCTCTCTTTTAGGCCGCTATAGAATCCCTCCTTTCCTCTCTTTTAGGCACTGGATAACGATTTTGGAATGTTGACGCAGGGTTTTAATCAGAATGTTGTGTTCACACTCTCCGTATTCAGAGTGCGATTAGGGTGGGGGGGGGGGGGGGGGGTCAGGGGGGGTGCCAGGAGGCCTGGGCTGTGTGCATTTGGGGGCGACGTGGCATGGATGTGGGCGTGGGCGAAGCGTGAGGTGGGAGGGGCCCTTGGTTCCGCGTAAATGAAGTTGACCCTTATACAGCATCAGCACTCCGGCACAACTCTTCCCTGCACCTGTGATTTCTCTTCCTTCCCATAAAAGTAAAACGCGGTTCAGTTTTGGAAACTGCTTATGAGAAGGCATGTTGTAAATGGCTGCTCATAGGCCCGGGAGAGCGTGTCACCACCTGGAAGTGGTAGTGGTCGCCGTGGTTACCTTATCTGACTAGCAGTCTTCATGCTAGCCAGATAATGGCATTAATGACTGATGTAAATACATCAACCATAGTAAATTAAGTTGATCCAATTCCAGTAAAATAAGTTGACCCATCCACAGTAAATTAAGTTGATCCAACCCAAGTAAATTAAGTTGATACAACCTAAGTAAATTAAGTTGACCCAACCACAGTAAATTAAGTTGACCCAACCACAGTAAATTAAGTTGATCCAACGCCAGTAAATTAAGTTGATCCAACTCAAGTAAATTAAGTTGATCCAACTCAAGTAAATTAAGTTGATCCAATGCCAGTAAATTAAGTTGAACCAACCATAGTAAATTAAGTTGAAACAACCCAAGTGAATTAAGTTGATCCAACCCAAGTAAATTAAGTTGATCCAATGCCAGTAAATTAAGGTGATCCCACTCCAGTAAATTAAGTTGATCCAATTCTAGTGAATTAAGGTGATCCCACTCCAGTAAATTAAGTTGATCCAATTCTAGTGAATTAAGTTGAATCAACCTTAGTAAATTAATTTGATCCAACCCAAGTAAGTTAAATTTCCTGCAGTCTTGTGCACACGCACATGCTCACACTCGTCCCGTCAAACAACTCGAGTGACAGGCCCTGTGCAGAAGCAGAACGATGTGCGTATTATTCGGTCAGACAGCCATCTCGCAAGCCTCTGGTTTAGGCCTGGTCGTGTGAGAGTAGTGGGGGGTGCCTTTCTGCCTGGGGCGGGGCCTGTATCTGGTACGTACCGTATACCAGGCTGTGTAAAAAATAACCAATGGCATTACTCTCAGTGCCTTCCCAAACCGGCTGTGTGTTATTTGTGTGCATTAATGTGAGTTCCTCTACACAGCATCTCCTCAGAGCGATTCCACTGTTTACGGAAGCAGCAGGACTGTACTGCACGCGCTCAAACCCTCATTCCGTATTCTGCACTGATCGCCAATTCCATCACTTAGCACATGCACTCCAAATAATCATTTTAATTGGCTTGTTCAATTATAACAATAATGAAAATAATTTAAATTCAACAGTGTGCAACCCTTTGAGCACTGAGAATACAAGCTTGTCTAACTTAACATTGAGGTGAGTTTATTTGAGTACACTGAAAAAGATTAATTCAATAAATATATCGTAGATGTAAGCCAAAAAAAGTCTCCACTGGCAAAAAAAAAAAAAAAAATTCACACTTTTGCAAACTCATTTTAAGAATAAGTTATGAAGTTGCACTGTTCTTATTTTTCTCTGTAGTACCGTAGCCTAGCTTGCTAATGTTATTCAGCGGCTAATCATGAATTTATTCATTTCTGTTATTAAAAACAGTATACCGTGTGCCCCAGTGTTTTTCAAGGGCAGCATAATGCTGTGAAAATCTGGATGCCACCCAACCCTACTATTCACTCCGTATATAAAGGGGGAAAAAATTCCTTTTCTTTTTCTTTATCCTTTTTCTTTGAGCCTTCTTGCGCGACGCGAAGAAGTTTTAAAATTCTTCTAATTTACTGCGGCAGCAGAGGCTGCTTTGTGAAAAGCCTCGGGGGCTTGGTGGGTTACCGGGGGAAGATGGAAGAGGCTGACAGGATAATGATATCGGTGGACGGTGGTATTTAAACACCCACAAACGGGCTCGGGTAGCAGTTGGCGGCGTTACGTCCGGGTCTGGTGGGGGAGCGTGGGATTGGACGGAGGGAGGCTGGACAGGCACGGTCTGTTCTGGTCCTGAGCTGAAGGCTGAACTCTTAGAAGGAGAGGCAACCAAATTTAGGTTACATTTTTCCTTTTATTCCATTTACTGTCTTCGAAGTGTCAAAGGCTCACACAGAGACACAGAAGCAGACGGAAGCACGCACAGAAACACACGCAGATATGCAGGCTCCCTTTCACGTGCGGGCAGCTGTCTTTCACGAGCGACACTTTCACAAGCGACACTCTTTCACGAGCGACACTCACGAGCGACACTTTCACAAGCGGCACTCTTTCACGAGCGACACTCTTTCACGAGCGACACTTTCACAAGCGACACTTTCACGAACGACACTCTTTCACAAGCGACACTCTTTCAGGAGCGTCACTTTCACAAGCGACACTTTCACAAACGACACTCTTTCACAAGAGACACTTTCACAAGCGACACTCTTTCACAAGAGACACTTTCACAAGCGACACTCTCACAAGCGACACTTTCACAAACGACACTCTTTCACAAGAGACACTTTCACAAGCGACACTCTTTCACAAGAGACACTTTCACAAGCGACACTCTTTCACAAGAGACACTTTCACAAGCGACACTCTTTCACAAGAGACACTCTTTCACAAGAGACACTTTCACAAGCGACACTCTTTCACAAGAGACACTTTCACAAGCGACACTTTCAGGAGCAACACTCTTTCACAAGTGACACTTTCACAAGCGACACTTTCAGGAGCAACACTCTTTCACAAGTGAAACTTTCACAAGAGACACTCTTTCACAAGAGACACTTTCAGGAGCGACACTCTTTCACAAGCGAGCGGGGGGGGAAGGAGCATTGATCCGCCGTCGCGAGTGGCCCGTGTGACGCGAGCCGCCGGGAGCCGACGACATCGAGCGGGCCGGCGGCGGAAGCGAAACGACAGCGCGTACGGCCGCCTTTAAAGACCGATGTGTAATGCATTCAGGCTCCCATCGATACGCCCTCCTCTCAGAAGCGTTAACGCACTCACGGCGGAGGGGGGGGGTCCGAAAACGGGCAACCCCACCGGAAAAGGTCAGGTCGATACCGGGAATATCCGAAAAGGGCACGAAACGCTTTTCTTTTTTTTTCTTTTTTTCGGCTTTGTCTTCTTCGATCAAGCCCGAGTTATTTTTAAATAGTTTTTTTTTTTTTTTTGCAACTTCGGAAAAAGTTCTTCTCTCGCGTGCTCCGGAGAGAAGGAGGGAAAGGTTACCGCGACCTTCCCGCCAAACGGTCCTCTCCCGGCCCGCGGAGGACGCGGTTCCGATGGCGAGGGACGCCTCTCGGCTTAATGGCATTCAAACGGAAGCGGAGGGGCGCGGGCGTCGCGAAGGTTCTTTTGTTCCCGCGCGACGGTGAGCGGAGCTGGAGCCCTTTTTTAAACGTCAATCCATGAAAGCCGGGCGCTAATTAGCATGCGCGCCCCGCGTCTGGGCTTCCCGCCAAGCCGGCGGCGCGCGGGCGCCGCATCCATCACCGCGGCGCCCGCCGTCGAGCGACGGGGTCCCTGCCGTTCCGAAAGAGGCGGAAGGTTGGCGCCCGCTCCGATTCCGCCGCTCTCCGTTTCGCTTTCTCGAGCGTTTTTTTTCTCGAGCCCGCCGGCTACGTTCGTCCTCTCCGAAAATCGCTGGCGGGCCTCGGAGAAATGCGACCGTTAAACGCAGAATCGGGAAAGCGAAACTCGGCTTCGTCAAAATAACAACGTCGACGTAGTTCGTCGCGCTGGGATTATTCGTTTATGGAAAAGCCGTATCCTGGAAAAAGGTAACTTTAAGGTTTTGTGTAAACGGTGCCCTTGAAGAGAGGCGTGGCCCAGTCCGTTGGGCAGCCCCCTCGAGTCCCCCCCCCCCCCCCCCCCCCACGGGGGCAGTATCTCAGCTACGCTCCCCTTCTCTATCCGTTCCCCTCCCTGCTTTCTACCCGTCTGAGCGAAGCACAAGTACAAAAGGAGGGCAGGTTGCCCTTGAAAACTAATCCTGTGTCAGAAATCCACATTTGTGGTTCTGGGCTGAAAAAGATGTTTGTGTTGCATCACTTGTATTGTCTGCAATGTACATAAAGCTGTCTGTAATAGGGCTTTTATGGGCTTTTTCTTGTGAAATTGGGAAAATGAGACTTTGAAAGGTCCATTGAAAGTGCGGGGGGGGGGGGGGACACCGGCGGCCGTTGACAGGAAGTCTCCGTCCGTCACCCAAGCGGCGCGGCAGGAAGTGCTCAAGCCGGCCGGGGGCGGCTGGAAATCGGCGACGCGGCGAATGTTTGCTCTCTCTCTCTCTCTCTCTCTCTCTCTCTCTCTCTCTCTCTCTCTCTTTTTAAAATTTTTTTTATTTTAATGACCGCCTTCGGGGTTTGTTTTCAGAACTAACCAGCCCGGCTGCGCTTCCTGTTCCCTTGTGTTGCAGATTATGGAGCTGGTGAAGGGGATGCACTATCAGCTGGCCTGCCAAAAGTACTTCGAGCTGACGCACAACGTGAGTGGTTTGCGGGCAGTGGTAATTGGGGGGGGGGGGGTGTTGGGGGGGCTCTGCGGGGGCCAGCATGGTGTTGGGGGGTGGGGGGGTGTTGGGGGGGGTGGGGACCGTGCCCCCCGGCTCCGGAGGGGTCCCCTTCGTCGTTAAGACATCCATCATTGGCTGTCACGCCCGCTTAATTTTCGCGGGTTTATTATAGCACTTCAGCATTCATTCATCCTCATGAATATTTAATTAGCTTGATCTGACGCCTCTTTCGCTAGCGGACCCCGGGATCAGCAGTTTGGGTCAGAGCTGAAGGTTATTAATGCGCTCGGCCCCAGCTGGGAAAAGGGAGGGAGGGAAGGAGAAAGAAGGAGGAGAAACAGGGCTACATAGTAAGAAAAGTTACAGACTTGCCGTGACGGACTCGATGGCCTCTGAGTAGGTTTGGTTTTATTATGAGAGTAGGGACAGGCAAAACCTATTTTTTCAAAAATTGTTGCATTTCAGTTTAAACTGACGTGCTGCCCAAACTGCAGCCGTGGAGCGGACTTCAAAAGCAAATACCGTGGCCTGCATAAGAGCACAAATCACGGAAAAGTACCGAGAATCGAGAGGGAAACTTCACATGCGTCGAGAGGCTACTGCAGCAATAAGCTGCTGGCTTTGCTGAATTAAATGAGTTTATGCTTTCCGTGGGATTTTTTCACCGAGCGACAAAAGAACAGGAATGTCGTAAAATGTATTCCCTGTGATGGGAGGACACACTGCGTATGCACAGGGTTGCACTTCTGCTGAATACCCATTAGCTGGGATGCTGACAATTACCAGGTGAGATGCAGGAGTGCCCTGCACATGAATTTCCATTAAATGGGGACATTTTAACCAAAACATGCCACAATATGTGAATTCCCCCCCCCCCCCCCCCAAAAATATTAATTATTATAAGTGAACATGTTATATTGTATTTGGGTAAAATTTCCAAAATTCTGGAGCTTAACTTGCCCTGGACATTTTCCAGATAGTTTGTGGGAATCTTCCAGAAATTCTCAGACACCTTGCGTCCCCCGGTCACACCTCTAGCAGGGAGTAATAATTGTCGGAGCTGTGGCAGCGCTAAGGGGGGGGGGGGGGGGGTTGGCTTTTTGTAGACATGGGGGGTCAGAGCCATCGGGAAAGGTTAATGAACAGAAGTAGAAGAAAGGTCGCTGTTGACAATGCGGCCTTCTGCCGCGACTCGCCCCATTGTGTTGTAAATTGGAAGCTTCCCCTGTCGACGCGGAGACAAACCCGGATACAAACCTCCCGCTTTTTTTCTTTCACCGCCGCACCAGACCAGAGACAGTTGATGTATTATATCCAGCTCAGCCACCAGAATGGCCTTTAAAAAAAAACATCTCCCATGCATTCCATCTCATTACACCTGCGTAGCATCCGCAGTGTGACAGTTTAAATTTAAATTCTGAAACGGGCAAGGGGCCGATCCTCTCGCGCCATTCCAGCGCCCGGGTGCCGAGTCTCGTCCTGTTGGGTGGATTAAAAATGTAGTATTATCCTCCCCAAATTGGATTAATTTTGCCCTCGGAGTCCCGTGAACAAGAATCTCTTTCGGCATCCTAATTAACGCTGGTGTTCCTGGAGGGGCGTTTTTAACGGACTTTTACTTGACGACGACACACCTTGCATCCCCCCCCCCCCCCCTTGCCCGTGTTCCTCGTCCTGGAGCCGCACCTTCTAAAAAAAACATTCTGAAACATCTTAAACTCACTTCTCCAGGGCCAGACTGTAAGACCGGCAAACTGTTCAGTAGCCCGGCAGGCTCTCCCAGAGCAGGAGAGAGTAACCTGCAGACATCTCGTCGGTCTCGTTTCGCATTCTTCGTCCTTATCGTTGCTTGTAACGGTAATAGCTTCGCTCTTAGAGCGAAAGTAACTTTTCTGCGCCGGTACGTTTGGACGCCTGTCCTAAAAGCCCCCTAATTTACCGTGTCCGCTTTAGAAGTGTATTCGTTTAATAATCACGCGGCCGTAGCTCACGTTTCGTGCCCTTCCCGCGCGAACGTAGCCGTCGCCGGTACGATGAAAGTGCCATCGACGCGGATTTAAACCGGTTCCCATGGGAACTCCCGCCCTTACGGTGGGGGGGGGGGGGGGGCGAGGGGGGTACGGGGGGGACGGATTGGGCCCCGTTCCACAGCGATAAATAAGGCCGAGCGGCGCCGCGGCGTCCGCGCGCGGTAAGTCATGACACGGAGTAAAGCCCGGCGTCTATATGAAATTCATAAGTCTCATTTTATCCCCGCCGCGGAGATCCCAGCCATCGTTTATCACATTAAAGGCGCGCGATAAAAAACAGGGTTGTTTGCGCAGTACCGCCCTCCCCCCCCTCGCCCCGAAGAATCCCGGCCCGCCGGAGCGCTCAGGCCGCGGCGCGGCGGGGCCCCCCCGGGGGGGGGGGGGCTTTAATCACCGCCCCGGCGGCCCAGCCGGTTCCGGACCCCTGGTTCAGAACAGATAGATCACCCCGGCTCCTCCCCCTTCCCCGGCTCCCTTTTATTAAAGGGCAGAGAGGAACACCTCGCCGATGAAATATTTACACAGGGGCGATAAATCAAAACATCGGCCCGCGGTAATGAAACGCCTCCCCCAGGAGCGAAGAGGCTGAAAAGGCGGGTGTTGCTGAATTGGGGGGGGGGGAGGGGGGGGCGCTGCTGTGAAATAACTTAATTTGTGTTTAAACGCTGGCTGAGGTTGTTTCCAGTGTGGCCGTCCTTTCTGAAGCCTTGCCGTGGCGCGCACACACACACACACACCAACCCCACCCGTACCCTAAGAAAAAATAAATAAAAGCTGAGCGGTGTGCTGGCAGTTTCAGCGTACTTCAGGGGCTGGTTTGCATTCAGCCTGCCTGGCGAGTTTCAGACAGTGTAATGGCAGTCTTCAGACAATGTTCTGGCGGTCTTTAGATGGCGTTATGGTGGTCTTCAGACAGGGTAGTAGTGGTCTTCTGGTGGTCTTTGGACAGTGTTATGGTGATCTTGTTTTATGGTGATCTTCACACAGTGTTATGGTGATCTTCACACAGTGTTATGGTGATCTTCAGACAGTGTTATGGTGATCTTCACACAGTGTTATGGTGATCCTCACACAGTGTTATGGTGATCTTCAGACAGTGTTATGGTGATCTTGTGTTATGGTGATCTTCAGACACTGTAATGGTGATCTTCAGACAGTGTTATGGTGATCTTCACACAGTGTAATGGTGATCTTCACACAGGTTTATGGTGATCTTCACACTGTAATAGTGATCTTCACACACTGTAATGGTGATCTTCACACAGGGTTATGGTGATCTTCACACTGTAATGGTGATCTTCACACAGTGTAATGGTGATCTTCACACAGTGTAATGGTGATCTTCACACAGGGTTATGGTGATCTTCACACAGTGTAATGGTGATCTTCACACACTGTAATGGTGATCTTCACACAGGGTTATGGTGATCTTCACACAGTGTAATGGTGATCTTCACACAGTGTAGTGGTGATCTTCACACAGGGTTATGGTGATCTTCACACAGTGTTATGGTGATCTTTACACAGTGTTATGGTGATCTTCAGACAGTGTTATGGTGATCTTCAGACAGTGTAATGGTGATCTTCACACAGTGTAATGGTGATCTTCACACAGGGTTATGGTGATCTTCACACAGTGTAATGGTGATCTTCACACACTGTAATGGTGATCTTCACACAGGGTTATGGTGATCTTCACACAGTGTAATGGTGATCTTCACACAGTGTAGTGGTGATCTTCACACAGTGTTATGGTGATCTTCACACAGTGTTATGGTGATCTTCAGACAGTGTTATGGTGATCTTCACACAGTGTTATGGTGATCTTCACACAGTGTTATGGTGATCTTCAGACAGTGTTATGGTGATCTTCAGACACTGTAATGGTGATCTTCAGACAGTGTTATGGTGATCTTCACACAGTGTAATGGTGATCTTCACACAGGTTTATGGTGATCTTCACACTGTAATAGTGATCTTCACACACTGTAATGGTGATCTTCACACAGGGTTATGGTGATCTTCACACTGTAATGGTGATCTTCACACAGTGTAATGGTGATCTTCAGACAGTGTAATGGTGATCTTCACACAGTGTAATGGTGATCTTCACACAGTGTAATAATGATCTTCACACAGGGTTATGGTGATCTTCACACAGTGTAATGGTGATCTTCACACACTGTAATGGTGATCTTCACACAGGGTTATGGTGATCTTCACACAGTGTAATGGTGATCTTCACACAGGGTTATGGTGATCTTCACACAGTGTTATGGTGATCTTCAGACAGTGTTATGGTGATCTTCAGACAGTGTAATGGTGATCTTCACACAGTGTAATGGTGATCTTCACACAGGGTTATGGTGATCTTCACACAGTGTAATGGTGATCTTCACACACTGTAATGGTGATCTTCACACAGGGTTATGGTGATCTTCACACAGTGTAATGGTGATCTTCACACAGTGTTATGGTGATCTTCACACAGTGTTATGGTGATCTTCACACAGTGTTATGGTGATCTTCACACAGTGTTATGGTGATCTTCACACAGTGTTATGGTGATCTTCAGACAGTGTTATGGTGATCTTCACACAGTGTTATGGTGATCCTCACACAGTGTTATGGTGATCTTCAGACAGTGTAATAGTGGTCTTCTGGTGATCTTCAGACAGTGTAATGGTGATCTTCACACAGGGTTATGGTGATCTTCACTCTGTAATGGTGATCTTCACATAGTGTAATGGTGATCTTCACACAGTGTTATAGTGATCTTCATAAGCGCTATTGTGGTCGTTGATGGCAATCAGAGGATCTTGAAAGCGGGCACAGGGAGGGGAGGGAGTGTAATTTCGCACGTTTGTAAAGCAGTCGTTTCGTAAAAGACGAGCGCCTGTTTCCACAGACGCCGCGGTTGCTTGATGAGCTGTCAGACGCTCCTCAGCCCCCACCAGTCGTTTGGTGCCTTATGCTCATTTGCATTTAAATTAGCGTTTAATTTCCTCTGTGTGTTGTTTTTCATTCATTTGTGTCTCTCCAGATTGAGGATTCGGGATTCTCCCTAAATCATCCTAACCAGTACTTTGCGGAGAGCCAGAAGCTCCTGGCGGGGGGGAAGGAGGTGAAGAAGGAGGTGGACTCCCCCTCCTCGGCAGGGCAGGGTGCCCCCGCACGCAAGCCCCCCGACACCCCGCAGAGCAAACCTGGCAACCCCGTGCAGGCTGCGGCCGAAATGACGGAGGACCTGGACTCTCTGTTTCAGGATGACTGACCGAGGACTGGCACCCCCCTCTGACGACTGACTGACCGAGGACTGCCACCCCCCTCTGACGACTGACTGACCGAGCACTGGCATTCCCCTCTGACGACTGAAGGAGGACTGGCACCCCCCTCTGACTGACTGACCGAAGACTGGCACCACCCTCTGACGACTGACTGAGGACTGGCACCACCCTCTGACTGACCTGACCGAGGACTGGCATTCCCCTCTGACTGACTGACTGAGGACTGGCACCACCCTCTGACGACTGACTGAGGACTGGCACCACCCTCTGACGACTGACTGACTCTGTGTCTGATTCTTTTTGTTTTGTTCTTTGTTTTGTCTTTTCAATTGTACAATCTTTTTTACATTTTCATCCCCTCCCATTTATATTCCTTAAATATAGCCCCTGCTTGAAGTTGATGAATGTGGTGCATTGCAAAAATAAAGAAATAAGAAATCTACAATTCAAAACTACACCGCCTGAGCTCAGCATTTCAAATGGAACAAAACAAGCTTAAGCACTTTTTCAATGTCTGAATGTCGAAACTTAAATCCTGGATTCTTTGCTGCGATCTTTTGTTTTATTTTTTGTGAAATTGAATGAATTGAAATGAACTGAATAAAAGACGTTGAGGTTGAAGACAAAGGCCGATCTTCAGCAGATCCTGCGAGCGTTCGCGCGATCGTATCAGAGTGTCTCCCGCGACTCTGTAGCGCGCAGCAGTCCTCGCTCCGCCTGGCTCGGGCCCAAAGGGCGGCTGCAGCTGAAAATCGGCGCGGTCGCGGCGGCTCGGCGGGGGCTGATCTCCGGCGGAAGGGCCTTTCTCTGTCCCCGTCTCCGCCGCTGATCCGGGCTTAGCCTGGCCGAACCCGGGGGCGAGCCCCTCTCCGCCCCCCCCCCCCCCGGCCCGGATCAGTCTGCCCGCCGGCCCGTGACCGGAGCAGTGTCGCCGCTATCTCCTCGCGTGGGGGGGAGGGGCGCGGGGCTCAGTGACCACATCAGCGACACTCCACGGGGGTTACGCGATGTGTGGGTGTGTGTGTGTGGGGGGGGGGGGGTTGGCCTTTAATTCGCGCCGCGTTTTCTCGCGGCCGGGTGACTGCGCCCTTTCAGCGGCTACTCGAGCGGCACCGCGCGGCCCTCCGAGACGCTCGGGAGCCCCGTGGGGCTGGAGGCGGATTTTTCCAGAACGCTGTTTTGTTTGGAGGTCAGGAGACGATGTACAGAGATGGCGCACACACACAAACACACACATGTAAGCAAGCAAGCAGACAGGCACGCACGCTAACACGTAGGGCTTCTCACAGGAAAGTTTTCTGTTATTTACTGGCGGAAGGGGCAGGATGATGTACAGTATTGTCTTCCGTTATCAAGACCTCCAGAGAAGTGACCTTCACGCTCAGAGCCCCCACTCCCACCCCCGCTGTCCGTGAACGTGAAGGGATTCATGAACCCAGATAAGCGTAGAAATTCTCGGTCTGCTGAACTTAGCTTCAGCTATCAGGCTGCTGAGTTTAGTTCCAGCTATCGGGCTACTGCGCTTAGCTCCAGCTAATGAGCTGCTGCTGCACTTAGCTCCAGCTAACGGGCTGCTGCATTTAGCTCCAGCTATCGGGCTGCTGCATTTAGCTCCAGCTAATGAGCTGCTGCTGCACTTAGCTCCAGCTAACGGACTGCTGCGCTTAGCTCCAGCTAACGGGCTGCTGCATTTAGCTCCAGCTAGTGGGCTGCTGCTGCGCTTAGCTCCAGCTATCGGGCTGCTGCTGCGCTTATCTCCAGCTATCGGGCTGCTGCTGCGCTTATCTCCAGCTATCGGGCTGCTGCCGAGTTTAGCAGTATATTTTTGTATACCAAAAATAAACAATTTTGACACCTTGTGTATTTACCACTTTAGGACTGTGAAGCAATTAAACACACGAGGATGAAAACCTCATAACGGTTTCTCTCTGAAATGCGGTGCCGCTCTAGTTGTGGTGAAAACGTGCTTTGGACATAACCGCCGCCTCCGCCAGAATTCTCCTTGGATGACGACCCCCCCGCTGTAGGTCTGGGAGACGCGGGGTCCGCCGGGTCCAAGGACGGCTGGCGCGAATTAATTCTGCCTGTCCTGGCACCGTGCCCCCCCGTCTACGCCTGGCTCTGCCGCACCCCACTGGTGTTCCCACCCCCCCCCAAACCCCCAAACCCCCAAACCCCCTTTATCGCACTCCGAGTGCCTGGGCCTGCTAAATATAGAGCCCGTTGGAGGCCGGGCGGAGCGGTCCCAGCCCTGTGAATTGAGATGGGTCTTTAGCGCCGGGGCGGGGAGAAGTGATGGCGCCATTAAGGACGGAACGGGAGAGCTTCCCCCTCCCCAACCCCCCGTCCGCTCGTCCTGGGTGACTTACTCCGTAACCCACGGATACAGCGCCGCGGTTACCGGGACGATTGAAGGGAAAGCCCGTTTCTTCATTCCGACCCCATTAATCTTTCATGAGACTGCGGCAGTATCATGAATCTGGGACCGGCTCGAGAGTCTAGGTTGCTATTTTACCGTTCAAATGTTTCCCTTATCCTACAACTTAAGCATGATCGTTTTTGTGTTTGATGTTAAAGAAAAAATAAATAATAATTTTGCCAAATTGGAGGCAATGTTTTAAGCCCCTCCCACTACTGCACCAATTAGCTTCCAGGTCCCTGAGTGCATGTGTCCCCAGGTGCAGCAATGCAGTGCACTCGTGCGGTCACTGCATTAGAGGGCTGCGCTTCGCATGCAGGCAGCGCAGCAAGACTTCAGACGTGTGATTTGCCGGGGCGTATTCTGGTGTGAAACGGTGGTGGACGTCTGACAGGCTGGAACCTCTCTTCTCTGGGTGAAGGCACTGCCTCACGGGCTGCTCTTTTCAAAATGGCTGCCATTCCTGAAGTGAAGTTTTTCGGAGGCGGTGCATCCCTGTGCATCTTAACTGAATCTGTTCATAAGATTCGAACGTGCCCAGATTCAGGTGATGCTTAGTTCTTCTGAGGATCAGTAAATATCTTGACTGGTTTTTGCCCTACACAGGAATGACCTTGCCTGATTTATCTGAAAAACATTTCACCTGCTGGAGCGGTGTTTTCCTAGCGTGCGACGGCAGCTGGCGGGAAGTGTACCGCTCGCGATTTAACTTTTAATTCATTCAGTCTCGTAATCTTCTATTTTAATGTGTTGTCGATAACCGTGTCCGAAGAGCAGGAAGTACACTGGGCGTGGAATGTAAAACGGGTATTGTGGAAACGCCGGTGCGCTGACATCACGCGGGTTTCCCTGCGATATCCCATCTGCCGGCTGTATCCCTCATTTCACGGTCAGCGGATTGCGAGCGTTTGCTATTTCCGGCGTGAAATTGTTTAAGAGCGACGCAGGCGCGATCGCCAGGCCGCGGTTGGGCGTCGGCTTTTTAAAAAACCGTTCCGAGAGCAAAACCCCGGCGCGCCCCGCCCGACCGAGCCGGCTTTCCGGATCGTTCCTCGCGCCTCCGTCGCGACGTGCCGGTCGACGCCCGCTCCGCGCTTGACGCGGGATTTTGGCTCGTCGCGATGCCGGGGAATGAGCTTACTTTTAGGAACTGGCAGGTGGAAACGGGCGGCGGGGGGAGGACGGGGTAACGAGGCGGTGGATATTAACCGCGTGGGGCGGGGCAGGGCCGGGTGGGGCGGGGCAGGGCGGGGCGAGGGGGCCCCCGGGCGTTCAGCGTTCGGTGGGGGCTGACCGCGTTTGACAAAGCCGTCCCTTCTCCCCTCCGGCAGCCTGTGTCGTTCCTGGGGGGGGGGAGGGGAGGGGGCGGGAGCTTCGCCCCATGAATGGGTTTACGGTCATTAGCTGCATTACGGACTCCAGTGGCCCGTGGTGTGATTTGTTCTCTCCCATTACCTATCAGGTGGACCTCGGGTCTGTCTGAGGCCCCACGTTTGTAAAGTAAAATAAATACAGCTTTCTGGAGCCTGCTGCTGGACAGAAGTGGCGGAAGTTCTTTTGTGTAATTTGAGGAAGAAAGTATGGCCGTCGATAAGTTTACTCCAGAAAACTTCTATAAAAAAGGGGGGGGGGGGTTCCCTTTTACATCGCTTGGCTTACTCACACCATGGTACCCGGCTGCCCAAAACAGACAGGAAATACATTTATTTATTTATTTATTTATTTATTTATTTATTTTTCTGTAGTGCGCTTGGCTCTTGTAGGGCTGAGTCTGTGCCTCTACCTGTTATGTTGATGTAGTGTTCTCACTGGGATGCTTTTATGGGGCCCTGGTGTAATTTTCCCTCCTCTCCCTGAAAGTACGCTGAAAATGTCATAAATAAGCACTTCCTCCCGCTACTCTTCTTCTGCCGGGAATAATTCTGCACTTTAAAACGCTTCACCTCAACACACAAAGAAGGAACGACATTTAACTGCGCGGCAGTTGTCGTGCGTGCGTGCGTGTGTGTGTGTGTGTGTGTGTGTGTGTGTGTGTTTGTGCAGATGTGTGTATATATATGTATATATGTTTGTGTTGATTGTGATTTATGATTACGATTATTATGATTGAATTAGATGGTGTTTGTGCACCCAGATTTATAAATTATGACGTGCATGAAAAGTAGAAATGCACTGCCTTTCGAAAAGTATGTGGAAACCCCTTCTAATTAGTGGTTTTGGCTATTTCAGCCACGCCCATTAGCTAAAAGGTACATAAAATCAAGTATACAGCCATGTAATCTCCATAGACAAACATTGACAGTAGGTTGTACTGAAGAGCTCTGTGACTTAGGACTTTCCAACAAGTGAGTTTGTCAAATTTCTGCCCTGCTAGAGTTGCCCCGGTCAACTAAGTGCTGCTATTGTGTGGAATGGTATAGCAGCAACAACAGCTCAGCCACAAAGCAGTAGGCCACACAAGCTCACAGAACAGAAACCATCGAGTGCTAAAGCATGTAGCATGTAAAAGTCATCTGTCCTCAGTTGCAACGCTCACTACAGTTCCAGACTACCTCTGGAAACAACGTCAGCACAAGAACTGTTCGTCAAGAGCTTCATTAAATTAGTTTCCATGGCTGAGCAGCCACACACAAGCCTGAGATCACCATGTGCAATGCCAAGCGTCAGTTGGTGTCTAAAGCATACTGCCATTGGACTCTGGAGCAGTGGAAATGCGTTCTCTGGAGTGATGAATCACGCTTCACAATCTGGCAGTCTGATGGATGAATCTGGGTTTGGCAGAATGCATAGTGCCAACTGTACTGGCCCGAATAGTGCCAACTGTGTAAAGCTTGGTGGAGGAGGAATGATTGTCTGGGGATATTTTTCATGGTTTGGAATAGCTAGCCCCTTAGTTCCCGCGAAGCAAAATCTTAATGTTACAACCTACAAGGACATGGTGGAGAAGAACTTGACTGGCCTGCACAGAGCCCTGACCTCTACCCCATTAAACACCTTTGGGATTAATTGGAATGCCGACTGCGAGCCAGGCCTTACGTCCAACATCAGTGCCCAACCTCACTAATGCTGAATGAAAGCAAATCCCCACATCCATGTTCCAAAATTTAGTGGAACACTTTCCCAGAAGAGTGGAGGCTGTTACAGCAGCAAAGGGGGGTCCAACTCCATGTCAATGCCCATGGTTTCAGAATGAGATGTTCAACACGTACATCTGGTATTCAGGTGTCCACAAACTTTTGCAAATGTAATGTAAAAGAAAATGAAATATTTCTCCTTTAATTCCCCCTCATTTTAATAATTTTCACACTGAAAGGCCTAAGAAACTGTGTACGTGCACCAATACGCCCTCGCTGCCACACCACGAGGTATTTAAACGCCTCATAGAGGGTGAACAAAACCCTCACATTAACCTGCGCCCAGACATCATTCATTACCTCCCACCTCCGAGCTGGGAAGCTAAATCGCATTGTGCTCTCATCTATGTATGGTCAAGGCAGAACACCTTTTTTTCTTTAAAATTCAGGAGCGCTTCGATAGACGGAACCCTGGACCGAGCCTCGGCGGTGTCTGCGGAGAAATGTGAATAACGCCGAGCCTAACGCGGCCGTCACGGTCTGGAGAGCGGCCGCGCCGCGGCGTAATGTGAGGGATCTCCGGTTTGTGAGCCGACGGCGCGCCTCCTCGCTGTTGGTCATCAGCAGGACCGCGGCTCGGCGGAGGACACGCGTCGGCGGACATGTTGATATGGGAAACTGGCTCATACTTCCTGGGTGAAGCCCCCACAATTTTATTATAATTTTGATATTTTAAATAACGCTTTTTTTGTTTCAGTTTGTCCCTGGATGGTTATATTGGCTGATGTTCTTGCACCTTAAAAACTGGTAAAACTCCCTGAATTTATCATGAGCTACCATAAATGCTTTTCTGATTCAATACAAGAGTTCACTTATGTGGCATATTATATGCACAGATTGCTCTTTTTGAGAACAGTGTAAATGTCATTGTCCAATGTGCTATACGTTTCGACTAGTGATACTTCATTTGTTTCTTTTCACTAGAAGATGAAGGATGAAATGTTTTGATTCTTACACTAAATGGCAAACTAGCCGGTTATCATGGTCTTCAGTCACTCAAGTGTTAATCGGTCTGGTGACGGGTTACTCAGTTTTGCTTTCACAGAGACAGCTTGTTTAAACCCCACCTTCAGTAACGGAACCGTCACCTGGAGCTCAGGAGTCAGAATGCCTTTCTTGATGGAGAACTGACTGTGCCAGTCGCTCATACAAAACCACGTCACAAGAGAGAGAGAGACTGAGAGAAAGGTCTTGCCACCCAACCCGCCATTAGTCATGAATGGACCCAGGACCAAATGAAAAAAATCCCAAATAAACAAAAGACATTGTACACAGTGTGTCTTTGGAAGCTGCTGCTTTTAGCATTACGTTAATCTGAGAACGTAAAACTGCTTCATGTTTCCTCATTTTTTCCGACACTTGGAACACGGTAATCGGACCTTATTGCATAAATAGTTCATTGCAATGGCACGGAAGGCAGCGATGTGCGCGCGTGAGCTCAGTATCCGTTTCTGTGCGAGATGCGATCCCTCGAACGGCGATCGGGGTCGCGCGGAGGGGCGGGGAAGCCGCGGCGGGGAGCTCGAGGAGAACGCAGGGGGCGGGGTTTGATACCATTGTCGTCCCGGGCCGATAACCGAAAGGCGTCCTCCGCAGCGATCGCGGCGGCCATTATTCCTTATCTGCACGTTCAGCGCCGCTGTCAGAATCGCTTTCTCTATTAAAATACGCTCTCCCCCGTAATGGCTCCACCGGCTGTGCGGCGTTCATCGAGCCGTGCGCCAGGCGTCTTCCTCCGTCGTCATGACTACGTGAGCCCGACCTCCAAACTGCCCGCCGTTAGGAACCGGTGGCTGCCATCGCACGAAAGGTGCGCTCGTCTGCAAAAAAACAAAACAAACATTCGATCAGTGTAGCAGCATGAGCATGATTGGGCATTCAGAATTTTAGAGGAAAAAAGGGGGGGGGGGGGGCAGTATTAAACGTTAGTGTAAAACATTTGCATTATGGTACAAAAATTCAACCACACATTTCTGCAATAACAGGGATTCAATTTCAGCTGGTGGGGGAGGCCCCCCCCCACATTGTCTCTCAGATGCAGACAGATTTCTCCCAAATGGCTCGCTTTGATGAGATTATCTCCTGGCTCCCCAACTGAGCTGCCGTATAATATGTCCTTATGAAGAGGTACTTGTCACACCTTGGAAATGTTTAAATGCAGGGGGGAGCGGCTTCTTGAGTTTTTGTTTTTTTCTTCCCCTTTTACTCATGTGATGGCTTGCTTTAATAAAGAAGTTTATTAAATCTGTAGATGTAGATTCAACAAGGAGTAAGGATGTGGGAATCTGGTTGGGGGAGGAGGTCATCTTTGACTCAGAGTTGGCAAGTCTGCGTTCGTCTTCAGGAATAGATCTGTGCAGAGATGGGGGCGGGGCTGTCTTCAGGAATAGATCTGTGCAGAAATGGGGGTGGGGCTGTCTTCAGGAATAGATCTGTGCAGAGATGGGGGCGGGGCTGACTTCAGGAATAGATCTGTGCTGAGATGGGGGCGGGGCTGACTTCAGGAATAGATCTGTGCTGGAGATGGGGGCGGGGCTTCCTAGTAATGTCCGACTGCCTTTTTACCGGGCACCTGATTTTTATTAAGATTGGAAAGCTTATTGTCCCCGATGCCTTCCTTGAATCTCTATTAAGAATGCTGTTAGTTTCATTAGATGGGCTTGATTTCCTGATTAAACTCTGCAGTGTTCCTCATTTATATACAAACGGTTCTCTTGTTTCCGGATGAAAGTTAATCGCCTCAGGACTTGCGTCCTGAAGCCCGGGGGTGTCCCCCCCTTTCGATTTAGCGACCCGGGTTCCGGCCGGATCATCCCGCCAGTCCGCTGCCCCGCTAAAAAAAATCCATGCCAGGCCGAGGCCCCATTTATTCGACGAGAAGGCACGTTTATTCACCCCCACTCCGCTCCCCGAGCCCCACGGATCGGAGCCGCCAAAAACCGGCTGAATTAAGAGATTACCCGTCTCCATTTGGAAGCCCGTCTTAGTTTCGGAAAATTAAATTCTGACCTTTTTTTTTCCCCCTCCCTTGCTGTCTTTTTTTCTATGTTAGGGCAAGGGCCGATGGGTATCGCGCGCTTGCCAAGAGGGCGTGCGCCCGGAAGGAGGAGAGAACGCGGCTCCAATAAAGCGCCTTAGCGATGTAATCCCTCATCTGGCAGGCTCCGACTCCTCGAAGCCCTCGAAGGTTCTGGCGAGCCGCTAACCATCGGACCCGTGCTCAGTCATTGTGGGAAAGCGGTCTGTCGCTGAGCTACCAAACACCCACAATTTTTAATTTTCTCTTCCTTTTCCATGTTTCCACTGGAAAATTGTCATTGAGCTGAGGAAACAAATGTGCTTGATTAGTCTATTTTTAACACAGTAGTGGCGCAGTAGTATACTTGAAATTAAATGAAATGGCATGCGGTAGTATGCTTGATGTGTACTATTCTGTAATTTAGCATACTTGATCTGTAATTACGGGCAGCACGGTGGTGCAGTGGGTAGCACTGTCACCTCACAGCAAGAAGTGTGCATGTTCTCCCCGTGTCTGCGTGGGTTTCCTCCGTGTACTCCAGTTTCCTCCCACAGTACAAAGACATGCAGGTAGGCTAATTGGAGACTCTAAAAATAAGTGTGAGTGAATGGTGTGTCTGCCTTGTGATAGATTGGCAGCCTGTCCAGGGCCTCTTGCCAAATGCACGCTGGGATTGGCTCCAGCACCCCCCGCTACCCTGCCCAGGATAAGCAGATATAGATAATGGATGGATGGATCTATAATTAAAGTTTATACAGCTATACTTCAGTTATGCTGAAGTAAACACATTTTATTTTCAACAGGGGGTCTATATACTGTAGGTACAAAACAAAGAGAGTTCAATGGAAACGCAAGCTGAATTTTATTGGTTCTTTTGATTCCTGACTAATTGCAAAACAAGTGTTTTCAGAACAATTCATTTGTTAAAATGTCATCAAATGCCGTATTTCTTCCATTATAACACACTTTGCTTAGCATCGCATGCCATGATGAAAGGTCTAATAAGAGGAGAATAAAAATCCATCTGCCCAAAACGTGGGCCCGCTCGTCAGAGCTCCGTCCAATCAGAAACGGGCCGAGAGGGGGGAAGCTCTTGTGATGCGGGACGTCTCCATGACAACCGGAGGCCACTGGGAGCGCGATGGGGGGGGGGTGTTCATGCTCCGTAACTCCGGCGTCCCCGAAGTTTCTTACCTGGCCTCAAAATGTAAATGAGCCAGCAGTGGGACCCGGCCGGAACTTATCACCAGAAGAAAAGAAGTCGTTCTTCGCGTGAGGGAAACCGAGCGTTTGCGTCGCGTCTGTTCGGGGAGCAGTCCGCCTTGCCGCAAATTGTTCGGTCAACGCGTGAGGAATGAGCTGGGGGCCACCTGCGCCCCCTCCCCTCTCCACCTTCGAGAGGTTCTGTTTTCAAACCGGCGAGAAGAGGCGCTCGATTCCCCCCCCCCCCCCCCCCCCCCCGACATCTGGGGGGAAATGATTCCATTACCATAAAAGCAGCCGTTTATTCCAAATGACCCATTTCGCATCGCTGGCTCGCTATCGCTTCCGCGCGCCCGAGATTTAGCCGAGTTCGGCGGTGGAGAAGGGGGGAAAAAAAAAGAACAAATTCGAGGTCAAGGAGGTTTGCCCCTGATGTGATAATTTGTTTCCTATTAGTTCATGAATCTTGTTCAAGGTGCTCTATTTTAAGAGAGAGCGAGAACAAGAGAGAGAGAGACCAGGCTTATACTTCATAGTTATTATAATGCAGCATTATGCTCTGATTCAATACATGATAGATACATTTTTGAGCACGCAATATATGCAATATGTACAGAAAAGGCATACATTTGTGACTTGAGTATCGTATTTATACAACTGGCAAAGAAATCTAAAATGAAAATGTCAAGGAATAGAAAACCAAGCACAAAGCAAAAAAAGGAATGTGGAACTTATGAAAACTGTTAAGCAAAAAAACCCAAATGACCAAGAGGGATGCCTGAAATGCTTTCAGGGCCTAAAACAATATGAACACAACTCCACGTGAAAAAATTCACAATATATGGAGAGTGAACTAGCCAAAATGGAAAAGGCTGTTGATCAAAATACCTTACGGCAGTTATGGGAGAATAAATGATTACAAATATCCAAACAGAAACTGCTCTAATTAAAAATGGCAACATCTGGAAAAAATATTTTGAAGATCTTTATAGAAATCCAGAATGGCAAGGTTTGACTTCCAATTAGACATTAACTATTGGAAAAACTTCCCATTTCTATTTAAGGACTAAAACAAAAACTTTTTGAAAACCCATAAAATGGAAAGACCTATCGAACCAACATCATCTGCTCAAAAATGTTGAAACACAGCAGTCTTGGACTTCAACTAGCTATCCTAAAGCTTGTGCTGACAAACCGGAAGTTCCCCTGTGATTTGGTGGCATTACTCTCATATTTAAAAGCGGAGACAAATTTCACCCTAGCTGTTACAGAGGGATCTGTGTTAACAGTAACCTTGGAAAAGTCTTATGAGGCATATTCAATTCCATATTATCGACATATCTCATCAAACACAATGTCCTATCAAAAAATCTGATCGGCTTCTTACCCAAACATCAAACATCAGATCATATTTGCACTTCACATACGCTTATCAAAAAATTACGGTCGCAGAAAAGAAAAAATATTTGCCTGCTTTGTAAATCTAAAAAAAAGGCTTTTGATTCACAACTGATTATTTTTTCAACTCCTTGAAAGTGGCAGAGAAGGAAAATTATATGACCTAATTAAATCCAAATATTTTGAAAATACATGCTCTGAAAACTGGGGGAAAAAATATTCAATATTATTTCAATGAAGGATGAGGAATTCATCAGGGCTGCAACTCTTCGTCCCCCGTCTAACATATATATCAACAGACTGGCAACCGCACTTGAACAATCTCCAAGCCCTGGACTAGATTTACAAGAAAATAAATCGAATTCCTCATGTATGCAGATGATCTGGTCTTGGTAGCCGATACAGAACATGGGTTACAACAGAACCTATCACCGCTAGAGACATACTGTCAAAATTGGGCAATGAGACCATTAACCTGGAAAAAAAAACAAGATTATGGTGTTCCAAAAAAAAGGCCAGATCGCAGGGACCCAGATGCAGATTTACTATCGGAGAAAGCACATTGCAGCACATTATAATAATCAGTGCTCCTGGCAGGTTTGACAGGGCTATGAATGCTTGGACAGATAAAGCATGTTGGGCCTGTTGTAGCATCAGAAGGTCACTAAACAAATTCAAACCTCCAATTAAAATTTGGCTTAAATTATTCAACAGTGTTATTCACCCTATTCTGGACAGTATCGGGGTGAGATATGGGGCCCACTGCTTAATCAAAGACACACACCACGGAACACAAATCCTATTGAAAAACTACTTTTTAGTTCTGTAGAGACATCCTCGAGGTTCATATAAATAGCCCAAGCCACGCCTACAGAGGACAGCTAAATTCCCCTCGTCCCTCCCCATGATAAAAAGGGCTATTAAATCCCAGGCTCATTTAGCACGAAGTGAACCTGAATCCTACCAGCACAGAGCATTCATGAGCAACCGCCTCTACCCAGAGACAGACCCTCGTGGAACACATCAAAGTTACAAACCATTTTCACGACTATGAGTTCCATACTCTTTCAGAACGGAAATAAAAATAATAGGTGACATAAACGAAAATAAATACACCGCAAATTGGCTGAAGGAAATAAACGACTTCAACAAATTGGAATGTTATCGATCATTGAACAGAGAACATGCTTTAGCACAGTGCCTTGTTAATATTAAAAAAACCCCAGAGATGCGTCTTAACAATGTACAGACTCAGTGACCATAATATGGAAATAGAAAAACAATGCCATAAGAAAACGTGGAAGCCCAGAGAGGAGAGTTTGTATAAGCAATGTGAATCATGGGAAATATAAACTTCATTCCAATTTCTCCCCTCCTGTCCTGTACATGCTCATTTCAGACAGCACTTCCTTATGTTCAGTCAAAGCCAGCGTTGCATCATGTGGCAGCAGAACATATGATGAAGGATGACGCGTGTGCCTGGGAGAAGTGCCAGAACTCATGGAGTCATCTGCACTGTATGTGGCAGCCTGTCACGAGCTGAGAGAAAGAGAAAAAGAAATGAACAATGTAACATAATCCTAATCTGATCTGTTCCAGAAAACTATTATTATTATTATTATTATTATTCACCCTATTTTTATTTAGAATAATTTAATGTATTTATTAATTAATTCATTAATTAATTTATTGTATATTGTATTTGTTTGGCAATAGTGGTTGATTTCCATTCATTCCAATAAAGCCATTTGAGAGAGGAGAGGGAGAGAGAGAGAGAGAGAGAGAAAATGGACATGACTGTTTTCTTTACTTCTCGGGTGAAGTGGGAACAATCACTAACCATCCAGAGCCAAGTTTAATTAATTAACCACGATTGGTAGCTCCTCAGGTTGAGTAATGGTATTAGTGTCATTTAAGCCGCGCGGTTGGTCGTAGCGAATGCTCCCCAGGTGTGTGTGTGACGCACCCCGTTCCTCACCTCAAACTCTGCAGCTGGCCTGAAAGAGAAGCTTCCCAGGGCTCCGCGTCGCTCCTGAAGAAAAGAGAGAGGCTTTTCTCACTTCATTATCGGCTGTTTTCAGTAACAGCCCGGTGCTCTTTGCACCTGCTGGAGGCGGCCTTTGATTATTCAAATTGCAGGCCCCGGGACTGCGCTGATGCTCCTCTCCGTATGTTTTGGGAATATCGAGCAGCCGAATTCTGGGGTGAAGGCCCTCATTATGCTCCCTGAAGCAATGTTTCTGAATGATGATGGGACTCTTCTTTTTTTTTATTTATTTTTTTTAAAGCAGTACATCAGGAATTGTATTTGGCCGGCGTTTCTAAAAGCATGGCCCATTTCTTTTATTGTGAGTGTATGTGTGTGAGTGTGTGTTTGTATGCATGTGTGTGCGTGCGTGTGCGCGTACACGTGTGTGTGTGTGCGTGCGTGTGCGCGTACACGTGTGTGAGTGTGTGTGTGTACGTATGTGTGTGTGCGCGTGCGTGTGTGTGTACACGTGTGTGAGTGTGTGTGTACGTATGTGTGTGTGTGTGTGCGTGTGTGTTTGTATGCATGTGTGTGCGTGCGTGTGCATGTACACGTGTGTGTGTACGTACGTGTGAGAGAGACAGAGATATTGTTAATGAAATTTTCATTGTGGATTCAAGTGTACATAATGTGTGCATTACATTTTTATACTGCATATACTCATTTCTATAAAACCATATTAAAAGCCATGAAAAAAATGACTTCATAACTTAATGTATTTATGGGTGGTGTTGTTAACCTGTGGCTGTTTTGTTTTCTGTTTTAAGTATTATCTGTTCTTAATAAATTAGTAAAGATTTGTTCATATCAGCTAAGGCATTAGTTGATGCTAATTAATGTAATCGTATTACTAACAAATATTTTACAAATTCCTTGTGTAGATCCGATTTAACCTGATTCAGTATTATTTTGTTAATACACTGCCAAATTATTACCTCTTTTTTAAAACGGTTTGTCTTAGTTTAGGACACCTCTTTAATAACCACAAAAGATACACTTTTGTTTATGGATTTGCAAATGGCTTAGTTAACACGATTATAGTTGTTTTTTAAAATACATTTTATTGAGAAGTCATAATTTTTTAACTCATTTTAACTAAGGCTTTAGTTAATGATCCATTTTACTAGGAGCTCTAGTGATGTTTTCCATTTTCTGATCCAGGCTAGTAAGCCCAGGGTGAGCACACATCTCTGATCACCCTCCCCTGGGGACATTCTGCACCTCTGCTTCGACTTCACAGACAGACTTGAAACTTGAATTTTTGTTGATGTTGATCATTCAAATCAATGATTTTGCAACTGTGGAAAACAGAATGTAAATGCTTTCATGTCATGTTCTACCCAGAAATTTTGCTCTTTTAAGTCTTCTGATTGTCTTGTCTGTGTTTTGAGTTAATGCAGTGTGGTAACTTTGTGTGCTGCTGTCTTGGCCAGGGCTCAATAAAGGAAGATAAAAATCTGAATGTGAATGTGGAGATTACAGAGCTTACTTTCATCGTGATAGATAAATAAAACAAAACAAAAAAAAAGCATTTTTATGTATTCGCCCAATTCTCTCCAGCACACACTGAGTGAAATGACCCTTATGGGGCTGGCTGACAGATAATTAATTCATCCAAACAAATTCATTCCCAGAGTTCAATTTTCTCGTGCAGTGCTTTTAATTGATCGAAGTTAGGGCGGGGCCACTGTGCGCGGGGACCATATCCCACGCACCTGCACATTACGGGCTTTAATGCGTTTTCCCGAAACACATCCGCTCCCCCCCCGATAGCCACCCATGACCTCACGCCCTTTCCCTGCACCATTACCCCACCTCTCTGCGTCATTAAACCCCCCCTCCCCTCTCTCTGTGGTCACCCTTCGGAGGAAACGGCATTAAACGCCCCGCCGACAAATGCTACTAATAAAGAGTTGGCACTTTAATTGCCTTCGCTATAAATAGATCGATCGAATCGACGGCCGTCTTCGGTCGCCGCGGAAACGGGTGGCGAGAGCCCTTCGGAATCTGGAGCGGAACACTCCGGCTGCCCCTCGAGGAATTCTGGAGAGTCTAATTCGGCCCCAGATGGGAGCGAGCCATCAGCGTCACTTTACAGCTGACTGAGCTTCTGTGGACCAGATATTTCAATGTGATGCCCCCAAACAATTCTGTGTTTTCACTCAGTGTAGTCTTTTTTTCCATATAGCCCACATTTTTTTTCTCACTTTCATCTCACGGCTTTCATTGTTAAGTCTCAAAACGAGAACGAGAGGAGTGGGTGTACCGACACACATTTTCTGATACGTTGCTTTTTTTTTTCTTTTCTCTTCTTTTCTTTTCCCCTCGCGGTGCGGCTGGGTCATGTGACGACTGCGCTCCGGCGAAGGCCTTCGGTAGCGAGGCGTGTCTCGATGTGTTACAGCTACGAGCCCCGCTCAGGAAACGTGCGAGAGCGCATGTTTATCTCACTCGCTTTCACCGCCGTTCCATGAATATATGCATGAGCGCGAACTGCGGCGAAGAGCGTTGCTGATCTTCAGTCGGTTCGTATTGTGCTGCTCGGCTCGGTGACAGAGAAGCAGCTTTCAGCAGACAGCGTATCTGCACGCGAGACAGAAGCGCGCTTGAAAGGCTTCCACGTAATTTCGAGAATTCACGTTTGGCGCCAATACAGACGGACCCTTTGAGGGACAAACGGTGCAGTCCCATGCATCGTTTTTTAAGCCGCGGTGGCCTTCTCTGATCCTGAAGAGACACGGGGCCAGGACCGAGAGTTCACTGGGCAATCAACTGTTTAACAGATAAGCGATGCACCGAGCAACAAAAAGCTGCGAACTCCCGTGTTTCCAGACGTGAGTCTGAGACGCCTTCATATGCAGCTTGAGTAGGCAGACTAGGGGTTCTCACCTGACCAGTGGCATTTTTGTGTCCAGTGTCTCGCTATCCATGCAAAATGCCTTTCTGTTCAGTGGTGTTGTCATGAAATTGAGGACTCGCTGAATGAATCTTTGATGAGCAAACACAGGCTGCTTGTGGGTCCTCTGTTTTTCGTGAATGAAGAAATAGACAGAATAACTATTGAACTAATCGGTGAATGGAGGAGTGGTGAACAAATCTTTGTACTGAACTGAAACTCGTTTCTCAAGTCACTGAAAGGAACTGAAATCTCAGGATCTCTAGTGTGTGTGTGTGCATGTGTGTGCACGAGAGAGGCTGGTACTGCTAACATGTTGGTTAGCTACCATTGCAGTCAGATACCTAGCTCCATAGACCTACCTACGTGGAGGTCAGCTACTGTTGCCTACCCAAAATGTATATTTACATGTTCTAGCTGGCTGGCTGTAAGAGATTTTTAAAAGTTGTTTTTTTTTTTTTCAATCTCTTGCTTACTGGTTAGCTAGCCTAGCGTGGTCTGTTCACCTGCCAGTAATGACATCATAATTTACAGGTATAATAATATTGCAGTGTATCTGAGGTACAAAAATCTAATACAAGTGCAGTATGCTTGCAATATTTTGCATAGATACAATGATACTGTAGGGCTGTTACTTTAGGATTGTTATAGCATACTGTGTATTTTATATGTACGTTAGCTTTGATTTGTTATTATTATTATTATTATTATTATTATTCGGATATAATAATAAAACAATTTTTTGCCATAATCTGGGTTATAATACGAAAATTCCCTTATATTGATAGAAGGGAATGGCCAGAGAATAAGTGGTCCCATAAAAACCTGAGGATGTTTGTCAAATTTGTTTTATAATTTGATTTTAAAAAATTGCTTCAGGGAATAGACTTTTCCCTCAACTCAGAATAGGCTGCACAGATAGAGGATAATAAACAATCATGGCTTATTTTGTAATTTATATAACTTGTTCTAGCTAGCAAGGTCACAGATGGATAGCTAAAGATATTCACAAACACACCTTATAGAATTCAATACAAAGTTGAAACTTTACTTTCAGTTTGATATCTGATATTTTACCTTTGTACTGTCTCTTTACAATTTGAAGCTTTCAGAAGTTGCCCGAGGCAAGTCAATAAAAGTTTGTCCTTCAAACTCTTTTTCTGGCTGTAAACATGATTTCAGGTAGGCTGTCTAAAAAAAACAAGAAACCAAAAAAGAAAAGAAAAGTTCATTACCCTGCTCATTGCTGAGAGGAAATTATGCAGGTCTTTTAAAATCACAATAATAACAACGAGAAACGGCAGCAGATAATTATAATGAATAAAATACTGCTGCAATTCTTGAAACAAAGTCTGTTCTGCCAGACTTCTGAGAGTATTCTGTGATTCTAACCTTTGCTGAGAATAATAAAATGGTCAAATATGTTTCATCCTCTTGCACATTGTGAAACGGCTCAAGCACATTGATTTAAGACCGGTGCTCTTTGTTTTGAGCCCTGGGTGACAAAGAGCCATTTTGTTTCAGGGTTGAAAGGTCAGGGAATATGGCTGTCTGTGAAGTGGTGAAGATAAGTCCAGAGGATATTTTGATGGTAGTAGTTTAATCAGTAATTTAAATTATATTAAAATGCCTGAATACATTCATGGTAAAATACTGTGCTTGGTTCTACAAGGACAGGGACCTTCCAACCTTTTCAGACTCCAGAAAATGCCAAAATGATTTGTTTTAAAGACTTAACAAGAAATGGGAAAGACATTAGGAAATGATTTACTTATCAGTACTTATATTTATAAATATATATATATATATATATATATATATATATATGAAATTAGTTACTAATTCAATATAATGCATTTTCTTATTAAAACAAATATGTTGCCACATTGCAAAAATATATCAGTGTGCTCTCTTGTGACAGGGACATGTACTGTACAATACAGCTGACATCTGCTCCTTGGTAACACATTTATCAATTATTACAATAATATGTATAAAGCCATCAACAATGCAGCTATAAATGTTGTATTGAGCAGTTATTAACTGTCTATAAGAATTCAACTTCTTTTGCCTGTGAACCTTGCATTGTGCATTGGAGTACATCGGATTCTCCATTTTAACACTCGCTGAGCTGTAATTGGGCAGCCTCTCGCTGTGGTAAGAACAGGAAGACCGCGTGAAACAGAACGGGGAACACAGCGGAGGGCTCAGTGTGTTCACAGAGCAGCTGACTGACTGCTCTTCTCCGAGCCGAGCAGCTGGTAGGACCCTGTCCTCCCCACTCACCCCTGAACCAGAGTCAGAAGAGCTGGGGATGGCAGGGAAGGGTCTTCTGGAGAGATGGGCTGTGCTTCAGGGTGTCGGATTGGCTGTACCCCTGGTGCATATGAAGTGTGGATCATAATGTAGAATAATAATAATAATAATAATAATAATAATAATAATAATAATAATAATAATAAATAATTTATTATAATGATGGTGATGTTGATGATGACTGAATTTATATGATGCATTAATTTCAACACCCAACCCCTCCCCCATTTCTCATCTGTAGTGGTTGGCCACTCCCCCCCACCCTTGAGAAACAGAGGCACAGAGGCAGAGTACTGACCAACACCTCCACCCCACACACACACACACTCACTCAGTGTTAAATCTTATTTTGTATCATGTTGGTGAGCTGGCCACAAAGCAATGTAATTAAAAAATTATGTTGATTTAAAACTTTTTAGTCTGACTAAAATCAAAAGAGTGTAGGTGCTTATAAATTCCCTCTGGAAACTTGGCAGCTTAGCAGAAGGTTAATTATCTCAGTTTTTAAAGAAACTGTTCTCGTTTGTAAAGACCGATTTGGGTATGATTGTATTTTTCTGACTCATCTTGAGCTTCAAATCTTTCAATAGGGACTTATAGCCCGATATAAATTTGCCACTATTTTGCATCAATAATTATTTAAATCTCAGCAGAATTCGATTACATATGATGAAAGATGAACCACTTAAACTTTCTGCCATCTTTGACCTTTAACTGAACTCTTTTTTCAGGGAAGAATGTTTCTAACCGATGAAAATTGTCTCCAGACTGGGGAAAACCTCATTTAAGAACAGTGCGAAAGAGCCGACGCTGCCGTAAATGTGTCATACCTCTTCTGCACTTTTTGAATTAAAATTTTTATGGCGGGGGCATTGGCTCCAGAGGCCGTTTCACAGGCGAGCTCTCCGACCGTTAGATCAGAACTAATGTTAATGCAGGGCAGGCGAACGCAGAGTCAGTAAACTTTCAAACTATAGCAAGCTCGTTAAAATTACGAGGAGATTATTTGCGCTTTGCCGTTTGAAACCGCACGGTGTACCTTACATGGAATTTGTAATGAATTGGCACACACTGCGATTCTTTGGAATGTGCTACTATGCCGCTAACAGTTTTATCTCAAACTATCTGCACAAGGAATTATCAGGAGCGTTACTTTTTTTTTCCCCCTCTAGCGTCTTTTTTCTTCCTCTTGTGAAGTCTTAGATAATTGAATACCCGTGTTCGCGTGGGTTTCCTCTGGGTACTCCGGTTCCCTCCCACACTCAAAAGACATGCGGGTAGGCTAATTGGAGACTCTAAATTGCCCAAACTGTAGATATGAGTGTGTGCGTGAATGGCGAGTGAATGGTGTGTGTGCCCTGTGATAGATTGGCGACCTGTCCAGGGTGTATTCCTGCCTCTCACCCAATGCATGCTGGGATAGGCTCCAGCACCCCCTGCGATCCTGCTCAGGATAATTGAGTATAGATAATGGATGGATGGATAATTCAATACCACATGTCCCCTTATCAAAATGAAAACTGGGAGGTGCATGTCGCCGTGGTGACCGGGTCAGTCCTGGAAGCTTTTCCTGAGCGGCATTAGCGCTCAGAGTGTTGAGAAATCTTAACGTGTTCTCGCTGGTCTGAACCTCGTTCTCTGTTCCCAGTCGCGGATTTAGAGGCGGCGTCGACGGTCGCCGGCCGTTTCGAGCGCGCGAGGGGAGGCACTTAAACTTGATAACGGCACATCTTTCTCCCCTTAAACTGCCGCAGCCGTTGTGAAAGCCTTAGGCTTTGTTAGCTCCGTTCGGGACGCTAAATGCCGTTGAACAACTCACTTTGGAGATCAGAGATATGAAGCCTGAATCGAAAGCAATTTCTGAAGCTGTAGCGCCGCTATAATTCCCAACGAGATAGCGGCCGTACACATCGAGGTGCCGGCCGCTTGAGCTCTCCGCCGTTTTGGACGTAACGAGTGTAGCTGTAATAGCCGTAACTTCAGTCACAAAGCCATTTTCATACAGTTCGCGCGGAGCGCTTTCCAATAAAGGATGGCGAGGAGCAGACACAATTCAAAAGCAACGGGGGACGAGATTGCGGTTTTTACTCCCAGAGAAACGGGGGGCAGAGCAGCCGCTTACCAGCGCGGAGCTGACTGGCAGCGGAGAGCGGGGACAGGGGGTCCGGAGGCGTGCCAGCGGGGGTCATTCACAATATCGTAAAATTGGCCAGAGTGACCGCATTCGACGGGACGCGGCATAAGGCTCCAGGTACCCGTGAGGCACATTCAGGGAACATTGGGAAATAACAGTCCGCTGCCATTGAGGAGCGGACAGGAGCTCCATCTTCTCCGGGCTGTGATGACAGCTTTTGTTTTGGCCTGACCCCCTCCAAACAGAGTAGGGGTAACGAGAAGTTCACTTTGTGTGTGGCGACAGAAGTACATGTTCGGGATTTTGGTCTTGATATTTGTTAGACTTTGCACATGTGCACATCCCTCATTTCACCTGCCGGGGGAAATGGTGAACTGTAAGCACACATGGTCATTTTCTAATAAAGGAACCCAACCAGGGAATCCCAGGGAATCATGGAACCACATCATCTGAACTGGCCCTCAATGGCTATGAGCTAGCCAGCTAACTTGTCATCTTGAACTAAAATGTCAACCTCAGTTCGCAGCTAGGTAGCTAGCTCATTATGGATTGAAAATCCTGCTCGCTAGTATGTGTTATGAACGGTTTATCTTTCTAGTTAGCCAGCTAGTGGGTCCATGTCAGTCTCTTGAAAAACAGCCGCAAGTCATCGGTCATCAGTAAGTGCTGGGTGCAGTGTTGCCAGGCATGTTTATTTCCCGATTGTTCAGTTAAATAAATTCCCCCATGCTAGTACACATTTTATACCCCCTTTGACTTGGAAATTCCCCCAACTTGGAAACAGTGGCTGTGCACTCTGCAGTTTAACAAGGCCATGACACATAACGCATCAGACAAGGCACCTCACAGACTTGTTAATGTTAGCAACAATTCTGTGACACTGTCTTGAGATGCGAGTCACTCAGTTGAATGATGGCTAGGCCTACAGTTGAGAAGGACATGCCATTGCTCGGGCCACCAGTTTGTCTCCACTTGTTTACTCACCAGCTATTTCAGTCCTCTGCCAGCTAGTGGTTGCGATAACCTCTTAGTTCAGCCCCTTTCTCAAACAATTATCCCATTTTCACTGCCTCAATAATCAAAATTGATAAAGTAATTGCCTCTAATTATGCACAGACAATCATTGACAGCAATGTTTGTATGCGACACTCACACATTAAATTCAGTTTGATTACTTACTACCAGAGGAGTTGCTAGGATATGAAGACGTTGGGGGTTTAGCCCACTGTAGGGCGGTTCTGGGGCGTCCTCTCCCAGGGGAAAACTTTTTAAAATTCAACTAGTAAATGCATCAGTCTGGTGCATTTTGACATGACCAATGAAGGCCTCCATCAAATAAAATTTCTGTATAGAAAATGGCCAGAATAATAATTTCTAATTACAAAGAACAAAATAATAATAATCAGACGAGAGCTGAAAAGGGACTCTTAACTGGCGGTACAGTTTGACTATCTGCCACAGGACACATTGCCAACCCTTTTATCGGCAAGAGATGCCTACTGTGGGACACATTAGCCACATCTGCAGTGTGTTACCAAATGGTCTGCAGTACACCGATCAACATCTGAAAAAATGGACTCAGTGCTGTTTAACGAACCACGCTGCATAGCAACAGACCCTCAAGTCTCTTACTGTCAATCACATACGATGCCAATAGAGAGCTTTCAATGATTTCACCTTGGGGCCTTACAGCCTGATACCAAGACAAATTAAATTAGACTGTTTATCACTCATCTGCACGGCCTCCTACACACTTTAAAAGTGAAAGAAAACCTAAAGCGTGATTTTAATTAAAAAGCTGACATGTCTTGGTTGTATGAGTATACACACACTTTGTTACAACAGCTCTTAAATTGCTCTAGTGCAACAAAGAATATTAAACTTATCTAACAACTGGCTAACGTTAGGTTAGTTAACTTAGCAGGATTAACGTTAAACTTTATTTAGTAAGTTCATAATAAAAACCTGCAGCCAAACCAGCCCTTTTCTGATAAGATTTGACACCCCTGCTTTACATGGATGCACTTTTCTTTTTACTGCAGTGATACTCAATCCTGGTCCTAGAGGGCAACAGAGTCAGCTGGTTTTGTTTTTCCATAAGATCAACGATCAATTCAGACCCACAGTTAACTGTGTAATCAACTTTAAAAAATTTTTTTTGTTTAAACTGCTCTTACCGTGCTGCTACTCTGAGCAACAATGAAAGCCAGCAGACCCTATGGCTCCCCATGACCAGGGCTCCCCATGACCAGGAGTGAGGGCCACTGGCTCAAAGACATGCTTTTTGTAGCATGGAACCTTCCATCCATCTTCACTGTCCTTCCTGACTATCCCCATATTAGATCAACTAGTTATTTGTATAAATATTTCAATTAGCAACTCAATGGTACAATTCAATCACTTTACTGTGCTGTTGGAGTGCCTGTGGGGACACCTGGACAATAACCATTGAAATACAATTTTAAATCCCTGCAGGTCACATGGTGGAGACAAACAGGTGGCCCTAGCCAATGCCCAAATTCATTTTATTTTATTAATGTTTTGATGTTCAAGTTAATAACAAATAACTAATAGTTGTGAAAATGTCAATGGGAAGCATATTCCATCATATTTTGCTAGTCTTATTTTGATATTCAAGTTCATAGCATAATTTCTTTATGTGATGTGATAATTATTATGCAGAGCAGACTGATCTGTTAAATTCAATCCAAATGTATGTACCTATGTATTCCTCACACTATTCTGGAACGATGATTTACAAAAACTACCTTTCCCAGAATGAGTTTGTGCCCGGAAATGAGGAAGAAACATGCTAGATTAGCCAGCACGGAGGGACACTTGATGTAAATACTTTTTTATGATTAGTTGAAATATGGAGCTTCTTCTAGCCAGCTGTTGAGGACGGGAGGACAGAAGAGGAGGACGGTCTCTGGGACTGTTGAAACTCTGCCTGCTGGATTCGAAATCCTGACAGGAACCCCGCTTGATGATATTCACTGGCGCAGAGAAAGTGGGAGAGCTAAAATTAGCATTGGCCACTGCAAATATACACCGCAGTTAGACTACCTGTTAGAGGACTGCTAAACAAAACAGACTCGGCTTTGATTTTTATTTTAAGACTGCAAGTCTACAGGGACAGCAGGGTGGATGGAGCCTGGAGACTTCCCCCATATTCGCCCTACGCGGAAAAAACCTGCATGAAATGTATGCTGAACTTGACTGCCTAGAACCAGTAAAGCCATCTTGTGCTTAAGAGGTGTGCTTGTCTGTGCTCTCCTCTCCTGAATCAGGAGCAGAGGGAGGGATGGGCATTTCAATCAGGGAACAAAGAGGGAACGCTTAAAAAAAGAGAAGAACATGTCTTCAACCAAAAAATAACAGCATTAGAAATCCCTGTTAAATACATCATTTTATTCAATAGCAAGGTGGGCATGATGTACAACATACAGTAGCTACACGGCATATTGTAACTGTGTGTGAAATGTTCTTAATGTCTAGTGTGACAGAATCTTTTCGTTGAATGGAGGCACTTTCTGAAAAGTTTTGTAGATCCCATGCAGCTTCCTTTCATAAAGGCTGTATTGAGCTGATGAAGGAAGAAAAAGATTAAATAAATAACTGCTCCCCACTGACTCGGTTGAGCTGTGACATCGCTTTGCTATTCACTCCTTTTCAAAAGAACTGCCCAAATATTTCCCCGGCAGCGATATTCTTTAACCACTGTAAATTCACCACCTCCGAGCTAATTCAGAAAATGATCACCTTATGCTCTCGCTTTCTCTCTCTCTCTCTTTTTCTTTCTCTCTCTCTCACACAGACACTCTTTATCTGACTAAAAGTAGGCTGACATTTTCTTGGATCCCGTGCTTGAGCTGATGGGCGCCGTGCGGTGACGAACGCGTCGTCTCCTTTGTTGTCGTAAACGAAGCCGGACAGAAACGCCGCGTTTAATTCTGGAATCCGAGCTGGACCCGTGAACTCGATTCCAGCGAGCGCTCTTCGCTCTTTTGCGTAGGCACGCCTGACGTCCCGGCCCTGACGGAAGCCTCTCCGCTTCTAAAGATAAAACCCGTCATTTATGGACTCTCTCTCTCTCTACCTGCTGTTATGAAGTTTGCCGGCAAGACCTTTTTTTCATCGATATCTCGATATTTCATAGGCGTTTCTTTCGCTTTTCTCTGTCTGTTTAATGTGTCTACCTCCAGTGTTTTCAGTGTGTCAGACCTTAAAAACGGGGGGTTAGGCTTTGGGGTTGGATCCCGCATCTTTGAGATGAACTGACTTAACATGAAACTTCAGTGCCTGTCAGTTAGAAAACTGGTCTGTGGTATTTACGTATATTCGCAACAAAGGCCCAAAATAAACACAGGGATTTCACACATTGTGTAATTTCTGTGTGTTTGATGTCACTTGTTTTTATTCACTATGTCATTGATGTTGCAATTGTATTATGACATGTACATATGCCAAAAAAAAAAAAAAAACTTATATATTAAAGAATATAGAGCACTCTATGTACTCTCAATATGGTCAATATAATGCTTCAGGTTGTTTGATGAGGATGATGGAGTCATGTATAAAAATGCTGACCTGCAGGCCTGGTTGCCTGGTAACTTTGGCCGGTGTGGAAGAGGATACCTCAGTGAATCTTACAGGGAAAGGGCTGCTGGGAGCATCAGGGAACAGTTGGCTCAGCATACTGATGTTTCACAAGCAGCGGTGCCTGAGGGGAGCGCAAGGGGAAGACGTCATCAGCAAACAGAAGCCGTGAACATATGCGCCCATGCACTACGGGCATGGAAACGCAAGGAGAAGTAGCCAAGCGACGGCTGAACGGTTCACCCGGCGTGTAAAACGATGTAATTATCAGCGTGTTAGCTAGGCTAGTTGAAACGACATCGATGTCAGGGATGATTGTTTACATTACATCAGCCCCGTTAATGCCATCCCTAGTTATCGCAAATATCTAGATGTGTAAAAAAAAATGTCCTCCTCTGTTTTTGGAATGTACTGAGGTTTGAGCCCCGTGTGCATCATGGGAAAAAAACACATAATCTGAGAATACCGACAGCAACTCAAGGTTTTTTTTTTTAACAGGTTTTATTTCACGAGCGAAAACGTCCCGGGGAGGCCCTCATAGTGTCAGTACGGAAGTACGAGATCCTATCGGCGCTGAATAATAAACTAAGCTGTGAGTCAGAGCTGTCATAATCAAGACGTGCCGCTATGCTTCAATTAGGACCTGTGAACCGCGGTTTGTAACCAAAACTGTATTTTAGTGAGACGAGAGAACAAGCTTCCGTTTACAAGATTAACCTCGTGTGCTTTAAATACAAGGGAGCGCTCTGAGGATTAAAAAGACACGAGGTGAAGAAACCCATTTCATAACGTGAGGCGCATTTAAATAGATGTTTCGGTTTTCTCCCCCAGGGTCTACAGTTCAAGGCCTCTTGTATTTAAAGGTTCAACCTTTTTTGTTATTTTCCCTGACTTCAAATCAAGGCATAGAGATAAGGCACACAAGAGTTCCCACAGCTTTTCTTGTAAAGGTGCCAAGGGTAGTACAGTGTGAAAATTAAACACAGGAAAGGTGTTTGGTTGGACACCATAAACATCTTTTAAGGGCAGTTTACCTGGTAAGTGCCATTTACGCATTTGCCCTGAAGATGTTGTTCAAATACTTACACTGTGGAACCTTGCTTATTCCTCGGACAATTTAAAATGATTTTCAAGTTGTAGCCACAGGGAGAACCAAACTACAGTCATACGGGTGGATGTTTTCTCTCACAACAGCTCATCTCTATGCTTTATTGTTGTACTTATTTTAGTTATACATAAACTTGAATATGCTATCAATATTATGTCATACATACATTATAGTGGTCTACAGGGAGACAAGAGAGAGTGAGGCTATGGGATTGAGCGAGTGTGGTGATTTTATATGAATTTACTACATACCACGGGCTCTATAATGTTCGGGACGTATTTAAAGGCGTATTGTTTCTTGATTTGGCCCTGCACTCAACAATTTTAGATTTGTTATCAAACTATTTTGCGTGTGGTGAAAGTGCACATTCTCAGCTTTTATTTAAGGGTTTTTTTTGTATACAGTTTGGTTTCACCATGTAGAAATCACAGCAGTTTTTATACATAGTCCCCACCCCCCATTTCAGGGCACCATAATGTTTGGGACATAGTAATGTTATGTAAATGAAAGTAGTCTTGTTTAGTACTTTATCGCATACCTTTGCATGCAGAGACTGCTTGAAGTCTGTCACTCCTAGACTCAGACCACCAGGTGCTGAGTATCTTCACTGGTGATTCTCTGCCAGGCCTGTACTGCAGCCATCTTCAGCCAGTTTTCTCTTCAGCACATGAAACGTATGTTCATTTGGATTGAGATCGCGTGGCTTTGAAAAACTTTGTTGCTTTAGCAGTATGTTTGGGATCATTGTCTTGCTGTAGGATGAAGCACAGTTCAGTGTGTTTTCATGCATTTGCTTGAACTTAAGCAGAATAGATGCTTCTTTCCACTTCAGAATTCATTCTGCTATTGCTATCGGCAGTTACATCACCAATGAAGACAAGTGAGCCAGTACCTGTGGCTGCCATTCATGTTTCACAGATGAGGGGGGGCTTTGGAACTTGGGCAGTTCCTTTCGGCCTCCACAGTTTTCTCTTTCCATCACTCTGATACAAGTTACTTCTTCACAGATGAAGTCTCATCTGTCCACAAGACCTTTTTCCAGAATTCTGCAGGCTCTTTTAAGTACTTCTCAGCAGGGCTTGAAAATGAAAAAGAAAACCAAAAAATAAAGGCATCTTTGCAGGGACATGCAGGAAATGAAAACTGAAACAAAATGAACATTACTGTTTATGAGCAAAAACTTCAAGTGAAAATTTAGGCAACTGTTAATAACATTTTTTTTTCTTTGTGTGCAGTTTCATAAATGGTTGCAATATTGCGGTGGTGGTGGCAAGCATTTTTAATTTTCCAAATTGTATTTCTAAACAGCTTGATTTGGCAAGATCAGCTCTCTGTCCTTGACACGATGGTTCTGTAAAGTGTAATTTGAAGAAACGGAGAGAGGTTTGATTGCAGCAGTTCTGCAGAAGGTAACATAACCCGGCATCAGCTGTTTTTATTTTTTGTTTTTTTGAGTTGCTGCTGCTAACGCTACTGCCAGCAACCACAGTTCTGTTAGTAGCTTGCCAACTAGCCTACACACACCACAATGGGAAAGCAGTTTTAGTTTGTTGATGACTTGATCTCGCCAGGAAGCTGGAAATCAAGGATAGCCTATTGTGACCACTTTAGCAAGGTGGAAGTCGAGGAAGAAGACCTTCAAGCGTAAGACACATTTTATTTTATATCATGGTGGCGGCATTTTGCGTAGAGTAATATATTATTGGTGATGCTTTGTCTATGCCTTTGGTTTTCTTGCTGAAAACGAGTCGGCCAGTCAGTGCATGCTATTGCAGGGAGTTCAGTACCCAGCCGCCATGTGGTTGCTTGACTGTATCACGATACAGTGTGTGGTATCATTTCATTTTCAATGTTAGGCTACTGTGTAAGTTATCTCAATGGATTTCATATTGCAAATCCATTGAACGATGCTCATCCATATCATTCTACATGGGTAATGTTGACTTTACCATCTGTTTATGTTCAAGTCAATTGTTGGATGTGACTTAGGCAGTTTATAAAGCCTCTTTCAATGACCTCTGTAGCTGCTGCTATCATACACCTTGAGTTGATCAGATAATTTGTTAAGGGCTGCTTTAAACGATTTGAGAGTTGCGTCTCTTCCAACGGGATTTCCTCCCGTTATTTCCCTGTATCAAAGCAATTCTAACGTGGTTATTTTGTCACGGTGCTGTATTTCCTGTGCTAAGTTAGTCAGCGCTAACGTTATATTGTCTGTGTTTATCATCATCCATAGAATGCCTTGCTTTTTCTAAACTGGGGTGGGTGGCTTCATGAAGTCAGTCATGATTAATACAACAGGCAAATGCTATATGCATGTAAGAGGATGACTGCTGGCTGTACAACTAAAAATGAACTCTTCATTTTACCCGTGTTTATGATTATTTCCGGAGACAAGGTCACAAAGATAATAGGTTTTGAGACAGGCTAGGTTTTCAAGCCCTGCTTCTTTGCAAACTGTAACCTGGGCATCCTGTTTTTGTGGAAAACTAGTCATCTGCGTCTTGTAGGGTAGCCACTGTAGTCGTGTTTGTGAAGTCTTCTGCGGACAGTTGTGACTGACACATCCACGACTACCTCCTGAAATGTGTTTCTTATCTGTCTGACAGGTGTCTGGGGGTTTTTCTTCATTATGATGAGAATTCTTAGGTCATGAACTGTAAATGTCTTCTTGAGCTTACCAGGCCCTTCCTGATTACTGATCTCTGATCAGTGCTCTCTTTCTTCTCATTGATGATCTGAACAGTTGATTTTGGTAAGCCTAAGGTTTGGCCTGTGTCTCTGACATTATGGCTTCCTTGACTTTCATTGGCACAATACTGGTCCTCGTGTTGACAAACGCCAATAACAGATTCCAAAGGCAATCACAAGTCTAGAATCAAGACTAGATGCTGAAAGCTCTCGTATACCTGCGCTAAGGGGGCAGTTGAACACACGGGGCTAATCAGAAACACTTGCGAAACCATTTGTCCCTAACATTATGGTGCCCCGCAATGGGTGGGTTGTGTATAAAAAGTGCTATTATGTCTACATGGTGAAACCAAAATATATTAAAATACCCTTTAATAAAAGCTGAGAATCTGCACTTTAACTGCACACAAATTGTTTGATCGCAAATCCATAATTGTGTAGTTCAGAGCCAAATCAAATAAAAAAGTATTTGTTCAAAACATTATGCAACTCGCATCATAGTGATAGTCTGTGGGGACGTTTCGTAAAGTCATCCTTGCTGTACGGTATTTATTTTGAATATAAACTTTTAAATATGATGTGGTTATTACTCAGAGTGTAAATTGATTTTGACTTGTAAGAAATTCATAGAAATACATTGGACTGCTATTAACGCTGGCCTACTTGAGAATAAACAATTTATTCACAATTATGATTTATATAATTTATAATTCTGTCAACACAACAAATTTTTAAAAATGTATTTTACATTACATTACATTTATTTGGCAGACACTTTTTTCCAAAGCGTAAATAATTTTAAATAGAAACAGATAAATATATTTTCTTAAATATAATTTATCTGGTTGGTTGTAATGTGACATTGCTTTTTTTGCAACATTCATATTTATATTGCACAGGTCCCCTTATACCTGTGAGTAAAATGGCTGCAGTATCAGTACTAAAGACTCCTGTGTGTTTTTCTAAAACGCTTTCAGAATGTTCCGTGATGGTCTTAATCCTGGAAGATAAAACTTTGGTCGCTGGCTTCAGAAAGAACAAAGTGCTGTTTAGCATCAAAGCCTTTCCTGGCTCAGACTGTAACACCGTGTAAAAGACCTGCTGCTAGTTAAATTAGAAATGTGGTTCCTGGGCCTGTGTGTAAACTCCTCATTATTCCACTGAGGGTTCGGCTCATTAATGGCCTGGTGGTCACGTGACCTCCTGTGCGCTGGATTAGCTCCTCGCTTGCTCACGCCTGACACTCTGTAAGCCCCACCTGCAGCCGGGGCTGTCACAAGCAATTAAGTGCCGGATAGGTGATGTCTGGAACATTATGAGGGAAAAGGGGACTCTTAATGGCAACATCAAGCCCGTGAAGTGTTCCCAGAGCAGAGGCGTGTGTGTTTATGTGTTTGTGGGTGTGTTTGCATGTGTGTGTGTTTGAGTGTGTGAGTGTGTTTGCGTGTCTGCGCGTGTGTGTGCGTGTGTGCATGTGTGTTTGTGTGTGCGTGTTTGTGTATTTTTGTGTGTTGTGTACGCGTGTTTGTGTGTTTGTAAGTGTGTGTTTGCGTGTGTCTGTGTGTGGATATTTTGTCAATACTACTACAACTACTACTACTACTAATGATAATAATAATAATAATAATAATAATAATAATAAATATAATAAGCAACAACGATTACAGGAGCCCAGTAATATCTGTGGGCAGTGGAGCATATAAAGAAAGAGGAAGATAGGTCTCTACATGCTGCCCCATTTCATACATAATTTACACGCTTCCAGCACTAATCTAGTGTGGACATATGCTGCTTCTAGCAGTAGCACTGGCGCTAGTTTTTACTGCAGACAGGGCTTCACTGAAGCAGTGCAGGTTTAGTACTTTGCTCAAGGGTAAAATGGCAGTTCCTCTCCAGGGATTTGGCCCTGCCCTCTCTGATTAACAACAGCAGTTTCTCCGAGTCCAATTCGCTGCTCTTTGTGAAATTAGCTAAGGGAGGGCCACAGTGGGCAGTTTGAAAAAATGAACCATTAATTTGGCTGCTGGGGGAGCAGCCCTCACTGAGAATTTCACTGTTTTTTTTTTAGAGGGAAAAGTACTTTTTAATATGCTTTGATAAATCAAAAAGATAGCTTTTGAAACCAAGGAGAAACAACTCAAAAATGAGTGCATGCAGTGTAGCTCAAAAGCTTTGGGAAAAGATAATTCTTAGGAAAACATATCAAGAACCAGAAGCACAGATTCAAGCAGAGTAATAATGCTAGAAGTTCTGAAAGTTAAAGAAAAATAATGAAGAGTATCTTTCTTATTGAGTAACCATCTTTCTTGTGATATTAAACAGTGGTCGTAAGTGAGCTGCCTTGTTGACCATTTCCTCGAGGTCCACGCCCCACCGAAGTCACCCTTTTGCTGAAAGTCAGTTTCAAAGTCGTCCTTCTCCTCGGAGGGAAATCCACGCTCAGGCCTCCAGTGAGAGGACAGAGAGGGAAATCAGGGTGGACGGCGGGACTGTGTAACATCATTCAGCTGCTCCCCGTCCCAGAAGAGCTGCTGGGGCGTGGGGGTGCGCGTGACTCATTTTAATTGGCATGTAAAGTGAGAGGAACGTGCCGAAATGGGCCCAGGCAGAACGAGCACCAGCCACGACCCCGTCCGTCCAGGGATCTCACCCGCCTCCACGCGCGCTCGCCTTAATTATCTTGTCGATGTCGATGATCTTTCTTAAAAAAAACACGTCTCTTCCTTTCAGAACGAGCACGTCCGCAGGCCAGCGGAGAAGGAAAGTCATACTTTGCCACGGGCAAGTTCTGCGCTCTTACAAAATAACCATCCCTCTGCCGCTCTAACCCCCCCGCCCCCCCTTCGGCAAGTGGGGCCTGTCAGAAGGATTAAGAAGAAGTCGGCAGTGGAGTTTGACACGGGAAGTTCAAAGTGGAGCCCCAAAAATTCCCTTGCTAATCGAGCGAAGCGGGGGAGTACAGAGTGCTCGGGAGGAGGGCAGGACAGAACGACATTGACAACCGGCAGGCTGAGTGCATCTCAATATTTGATGGAGAGAGCTGGTGGTGGTGGGGGGGGGTGGTTGGCCGGGGAGGAGGGGCGGAGGTTTTGCGTTCTTATTCTCCACGTGCTGCCACGAGGCGGTGTAGGGGGCGATAAGCGTCGGGGGGACCCGGAGACGAGCGGGAGAGGCTGTCCGGGCGTAATCCCCGGGATGGCCTGTCGACACTGATGGATTAAAAAAAAAAAACCTCCTTCGGACTCCCGAGTGTTGACACTGTCGCCTCTCTCAATGAACACATCAAGGGAAGAGGCGTCGGAGGACAGGAAGCCTCCGCCAACAAAAAAAAAGAAATCGTTCTGGAAGGAGGAAATGTACTGATCAGAGATGTCCCTGGCACAAATAGAGAATAAATAAAAAAATAAGATAAGGCGGTTATGTGCAAATAGCACCCTTTGCTGTCCTTTTGAAGTTCTTTTTTCCATTTCAAAAGTAAACATAGAGGACAGTGGCTCCCTTCCTGGAGAGCTGTGAACAATAGGGAAATATTTCATTTGTTGCTTAAAAGACAACTTAATCATACAACCTGCTAGTGCAGCAATGCTACACATAAATGCACCAGCTCAATCCTGTGCTAATTCTGCTCGATGCTACAATAGCTCAATCCTGTGCTAATTCTGCTCAATGCTACACTAGCTCAAGCTGCACTAATTCAGCTCAATGCTACACTAGCTCAATCCTGTGCTAATTCTGCTCAATGCTACACTAGCTCAAGCTGCACTAATTCTGCTCACTGCTACACTAGCTCAAGCTGGACTAATTCTGCTCAATGCTACACTAGCTCAAGCTGCACTAATTCTGGTCAATACTACACTAGCTCAAGCTGCACTAATTCTGCTCAATGCTACACTAGCCCAAGCTGCACTAATTCTGCTCAATGCTACACTAGCTCAAGCTGCACTAATTCTGCTCAATGATGAAGCGAACCAACAAGACGCACCCTGCAAGAGTTTTTTTAGGAGTGTGTTGATGAGCGCTAAGTGTGGTTTTTGGTGCTGTCAGGTTCAGCTTGTCTAATTTAAGAACACTTTTCCCACACGCAGATGCTAACTTCTCCTCTGTCGATCAATCTACAGGCTCAATGCTTCACTGGCATGACATGTAGCTTGTGAATCTCATTGGAAGTATAAACGATTCTTCTGTAAGTGCGATGTAACATTTCAGTAACATGATGGAACTGACATGCTAATTTGCCAGCCTACCAGCATGTACTTCTGCCATTCTCCATTTTAACTGCCGAACATAACAAACTCTTGTCACATTCCTTAGTATTATATTATATAGTATTATATAAACATCAAATAGATTATGATGTGTAAGTGCACGCAGCGTAGTATAGTCACAGTGTCAAAGTCGCAATGCTATGAAAAAAGGAAAATGTCAGTGAGGGACTGTTATCAGCACGACTGTCACGCTGTACTGTTTAGCTGAATGGATTGAATTTGTCAGAGGTTATAAAATTGTGATTCATCGCTGGTTAATCGATTTGGGTTTGTGTAAGCGTGTGGCTGTATCATACATATTTGCTGACAATGTTAAAAGAAAAAAGAATAAAGAAGACTACACTTTGCAGACTCTGTACAATTCATTTTAGGTTTCAGGCTGATCGACAGCGGAGAAGTTAGCATCTGCGTGTGGGAAAAGTGTTCTTAAATTAGACAAGCTGAACCTGACAGCACCAAAAACCACACTTAGCGCGCATCAACACACTCCTAAAAAAACTCTTGCAGGGTGTGTCTTGTTGGTTCGCTTCATCTGTCTGGCTGGTTTAAAAATATGCGCTGGCGTTGCTTTGCAACACGGAGAGGAGCAACAGACGCCACTGACACTCATTCTGGGTTAACGCGGTGGAGCGCCCGCTTTTCAACAGGGTGGGAAATCAGCTTTGCCCTGTACTGGGGCAGGTAAAGGGTAATATGTTCTGCCCTGTAACAGTTAGGTAAAGAGTATTCTGAGTTACCCTGTAACAGTTAGGTGAAGGGTAATATGTTCTGCCCTGTAACATTTGGGTAAAGGGTAGTCTGTTTTACCCTGTAAGAGTTGGGTAGAGTATTCTGTTTTACCCTGTAACAGTTGGGTAAAGGGTAGTTTGTTCTGCCCTGTAACAGTTTGGTAAAGAGTATTATGTTTCTGCTCTGGAAACCCTCTGAACTGAACAGTATGAAACTGCTCAATTATTTTCCCAGCAGCCCCCCCTACCCCTGTCATCCCCCTCCTGCCACCCTCCCACCCCACAATACTAATTGGCCTCCGTTGAAAGCATGAGAAATGAAAGAGTGTATAGATGCAATCTCTTTGTTTGATATATTTGGGAGATGTCTAGTGTCCAAATCCCTTTGCGTTGACTTTAATTATTCTGAAAGCTAAATCCTATTTACTTTCCCCCTTCCTGAGCACCGATTCATTTAAAGCCTGGGACATATTGTAGTTCAGATTGATGATATAAATCACTTTCCTGTTTGAAGGACCTGCGAGGAATAATGGAAAGGGAGTGTGTACGTACGTGCGTCCGAGTCTGTGCACACGTCTGTGTGTGCCAACCTCTCGCGGCTGTCGGCGGTGATTGACAGCGGCCCCGGTCTCCAGAGCCCCGCCTCCAGGGTGATATCGCCAGCACGCAGCCTCGGCTATGAGTGGCAAACAGGCTGGCAGAAGGTCTGGCAGGCTCTTCAGACGTAGCCTTATCTGAACCGAGGCTCTCTCTCCCTCTCCCTCCTGAATTTGATAGTGTCAGAACTCTATTTTTCCCAATTTCTTCGTCCTCACAAAAAAATGGCAAACAGTCAACAAACCTCTGCCGTTCCGAAGGTGGCAGGAGAATGGCAATGCTCAGATTAAGCAGATAGCTATCAGTGTTTGCTCAGCACACCTTCTCCTGCGTCGGGCGAACTGCATTCCTCTCCGCTCTCGCTTTCCCTCGCTCTGTTTGCGCCCCCCCCCCGACCCAACCTCACCAAAAACTAAAAGAAGAAAACAACAATAATCCTTGTTTTTAACACTAAGTGTGTCAAATCCATAAGATTGCACCCTTAGACAGGTTAGCTAGATATAGTTTAGTCTAGAGGTGGTCTCTAAAAGTGAGTCATTCACACAATGGTGGTAAGTTTGGAGAGGATCACTGATGCGAAAGACGAGAAGCCTCCTCTGATATCTACACGTCAGTGTTAATACGCAAATCTCCTGCTCAACTCCCAGAATGCCTGTGTATGTGTACGTGTGTGTTTGTGTACAGTATGTGTGTGCATGTGTGTATGGTCATTTTTTCAACAACATCTTATAAAGACTACTTCCTTAGCTTAATCAATCACTTAATGTGACCCTTTCGTCATTGAAAGTGTCCCGAATGTGTTTCATTACTAACTATGTCAATGCGTGTTTTTCCCACTGTCAGTTCTGGTGAGTGCAGGTGTAGAATGCGTAGCTAACTGACGTAGCGGAACCATCGCTGCCGGGGTAATTGGCTGGGGATGGAGCTGGAACACCAGCTGCCCCACTGGTATCGAGTCTGACACTTCTGCTTTAATGTGATAGTGTTGTTATGCTTTTGTTTGCGGGTTGGTAGCCGCCAGAGACCGGCAAGGGATGGATACTGAAGCTCTTGCAGGCTGGTGAACACGTAGGTCTGCGCTATGTAATCTACCTGAGTTTCTGTGTGCAGATGTACCGTGGGACTGAGAACGTCTCGCGCACACAAACTAAGACTTTCCCGACCGGCCTCTTTTCACAGCTCGTGTCTCGGCCAGTGCAATGTTTTACGCCTGATCTCATCTCATCTAACCCATCCCGTAGAGCGGAGCGTGCTCAGTCCCCTCGGGCTGTTTCTGCTCTTCCGGGGCTCGGTGCCGATGGTTTTATGACTTGTCTTTACACCCACGTCTCAGAGAGCTAGATCGCGTCGGTGTGTTGAAGCCACCGTGCGTGCTTCCTCTTTGATTTGCTTGGTGTCCATTTGATGCGATGTACACCTCCTTGGTGTTAGATTTTTTTTTTTAAAGCGAAAAGATAAAAAACTTACACATAGAGATCTGTAGAATTCTGAGGGACGCTGAAGAGATTCCACGCATTAGAACGCAACTTTAAAGTGGAGGTAAACAAAGTAAATGTTCATTCGACACAAACTAAAAAACAGCACCTTCCTGAAGTTTCAGTGTTAAGTTTATTTTTCTCAGACACAATAAGGTTATAGACTGGTGCACTAATGAGGATGTTCTGATGTGTTAATTTGAATATCAAAGTGTCTCTGATCATTGTGTTAGAGAAAACAAACAGGGCATAATGATCCATTACCCTGCTAAGACATCTTAAATATTCTCCGCCGTTTCATTTGTTCATGGATGCTCTTCTGTGAGTAATGCAGTATTTCTGAGACCACATACCGAATGTATATCACAGAGAACACACTTTCCCATGAGCTAAAGGTGATATCATACACACTTCTATGATACTTTCCCATGAGCTAATGGCTATACCATACATATTCCTGTGAGCTAGACACTTTCCCATGAGCTAATGGCTATATCATACACACTCCTGTGATACTTTCCCATGAGCTAATGGCTATATCCTACACACTCCTGTGAGCTAGACACTTTCCCATGAGCTAATGGCTATATCATACACACTCCTGTGAGCTAGACACTTTCCCATGAGCTAATGGCTACATCATACACACTCCTGTGAGCTAGACACTTTCCCATGAGCTAATGGCTACATCATGCACACTCGTGTGAGCTACACACAGAAGGCCTTATTGAGAATTACAGTGGAGCTAGTGTTTCTCAGTGGAGGTACTCCTGGACAATAACTGTAGGTGTCTGGTGAGTAGCTGGGAGGCTAACCTTAGCTATCCTGTGCTTAAGCCTGTCCTGTCCCTGAGGGCAGGAGGTCAATGTTGCCGGCCAATGTGGGCTCCCAGTAACCTAACCACAGAACAAACTCCAGCTAGTCAATTCTAGGCTATATGGCTCAGCCTCTTTTTGTAAAAATGTCTCTTTTATGTTTGAAAATGTGTATGAAGACATGAACTGAATAGTGTCATTACTCTATTGGTGTTTTCTGGAATACACAATACTTTGATTCATATGATCAAGTTTCGTTTTAAGGGCCTTTTTATACTGTTATGTAAAGCTTATAAATGCGTTTCTCTCAGTGATTTATTTGTGCCATTTTCTTGAAAGTCATTAACAAAATGATACTGGGCAGAATTATATTGTTGTTAACACTGTGTGAAATCTGAACATTAAGCTATTTAGAAATCATTCTTTTAAAAATGTAATTATGTTCAGTCATGTTTTATATTAATGTTAGAATATTACATCGGCATTTACAAATTAGTCCGGTGTACTCTGTACAGTGTCATATACCAACAATCAAAAACTGTACAAGAAAATGTATTACTTTTTTTTGCATCCACATACATATGTTACATACATACACATAATTTATTTTTAATTATTGAAAGATGTTCTTTTCTACTTTCTTATATTTTGAGAACTAATTTAAAATATATTTTCTCCTTTTTGATATGAGGCAAATCCCAAAAAATCCCAGCTATTTCTGTATGTCAATTTAGAGTAAGCTGTATTCTGTGATAGTCAGAATTATTCACTGTATGGAGTAGCATGATTTTTCATGATCTCATTTCAGTAGTAAATTATCAGCTATGAAAGACGGAGTACTGAGTTAAAAAACAAACCCTCTCTTACAACTCACTTACAAACACACTGTTTGGCCCCCTCTTACACACACACACACACACACACACACACACACACACACACAGTTTGGCCCTCTCTTATAACTCTTACACACATACACACACACACACACACACATTGTTTGGCCCCCTCTTACACACACACACACACACACACACTGTTTGGCCCCCTCTTACACACACACACACACACACACACACACACATTGTTTGGCCCTCTCTTACACACACACACACACACATTGTTTGGCCCTTTCTTATTACTCATACACACAGTTCAGGGCTCTGGGGAAACCTCTCTAGTTTACGCATGTTTGTATGTAGCGTTGCGATGTGCCAGACAGACTGCGCCAGTGTCAGGATTGGACGGAAGCCCTGCAGGGCAATGGATAATTGGCGGAAGCGTTGCCCAGGTTGGGAGAGTTTCCATCGCCCGGGTAACCCCGCCATATCGCTTTCCAGCAGCCCCTCTCGTTCAGTCAGACGCGTGCCAGCTGCGCGTGCCAGCTGTGTCTGCAGTGCCGCTGCGTGGCACAGCGTCTACGCTGGCGCGGCGGGCATATCGCAGAGTGGAGTCGGTTTGACCGCGGCCATTTTGGACGAGGCTAGCGCCTGCTCTCCTCCTCCTGAAGAGATACAGCTTTGGGACAGGCCAATGACTGAATGCTGTATGGAGTTACAATGCCGTGATCACAAAGTGCCAGTGTATTCCTTATCAAGGAATTATGGATAGACGCTCACTCCAAAGCGCTACCCAGAAAATATCACAATTAGGTTTTCCTGAGACTTAAAAATAACTGTCACTTCTCAGTAAACCTAGTACCTCGAGTGGCCTTCATATTAACTGTAGGCGGTGGCCATGGTCTTTTGGTGCCGGAAAGATAGCAAATCAGCTCCTGCCTGTGAGTTTTCGTCGTACGAAGAGCCCCTCCCCCCATTTTTCAACTTCTTAGGGTGGATAAAGTTCACAGAACACGACTGTCTCCGATGTCTTCATTATCGCTGGCAAAATGTTCTTCATTAAGGGAATGCTTCCATGTTGGCGAGGCAGGTGCGAACTGCATGTGGTTTCAGATCAAAAGAATAAAGGTGTGGGAGGCGATGTTTACTTGAAGTTTGCCTCATTTTTTTCCAGCTCATATTGCTAGCATCTGGAGTACCTTTCCTGGATCATAAATATGGATATTAGTCTATTACTAGAGGTATTTCTGTGGAAGATATTAGCATAGTTTCCGCAAATTTCAAATCTCCAAAGGAAGACGAGTCTTTGGGTGTGGTTAGAACATTTTCAGTCCACGCTTGTATGTTAATAGCACGTTCTTAAACAACCTGCTATGCAAATGTGTGTCATTTCCAATACATTTCAAATTTATATAAATTGAACGCAGTGATCTCCTGCAAAAATGAAGAAAGAATGAAGCATATTTATTTCTGAATTCTGCCGGAAACAAATGCTTTTTAAACATGGGGAAAATGGGCAGCAAATTCGCGAAACAACGTAGCTAAAAAATGTCACCTCTCATTTTTTCTGGGAAAGATGGCACCAAAGAAAAATGAATGGGCGTTTTAAAGAATATAAATATGTAGTACACCTCATTTAAGTGACTGTTTACCCCTCTGCAGACAATTAGATTTTAGATCTGTGTGTAAGGTTTGCATATTTATATCTATTGTGATTTGTGTCACCAGATTCAAGACAATCAACTGACAGCCTTTTTTTTTTTTTTTGCAATGAAGATAAATGTGAACTGCATAAATTATCCTTTTTTCCCTCGCCATGCTTTCAACAGTTCTAACATCAGCACAATACCTTTGATTAAAATTGAAACGCCTCCCAACCCAGTTACTAAATATAATTAATGTGCCAATAGTATTCCCTTTACAGCTGGGAACTTACAAACATGTCCTAAATTGTTAAAAGATAAAGTAGGCGTCACCAGACCTGTGACGAGACCAGGTGTACTGTGGTTAAAAATGAGATACACCAGCAAAATAATGGATTTCATTACTTTGTTTGTGGTGGGACTGCCTTGCACGTACTGACCAATCAAATCAAACTGTTCTCTGTTCACAGAATGGCATGAGCAATCGGGAACGATGCTCTGTTCACCTGAAAAGCCATTGGACAATGTCATATAGTTCTGCTTACTGCTTGGTGGAGCAAGTGGTAGAGGTTGTCATGTGCACCATATGACATACCACTTAGTCCTAAACATGTTTCTGCTGCAGAAAGCACAGTTTCAATATCCGTCTGATAAGTACAATATGGCATTCCTCTCCCGAATAACTCTCAGGGAAGAATTAGTATCGCCTTTCATACAGCTTAAAATTGGTTATGATTCAAACTGTCTTCCTAACATTGTGGGACAGGAAAACCATTCTGAATTGTAAATGAGCTATTATTAAATTAAACAAGTCTATAGCACCAAACTAGCTGCTAGAGTTTATAAGCTGTTTTCTTATTCAAGATTTTAATTTGCTCATTCTTTCCCATGCAACTTTATTATATTGTATTTTTTATTTTTTTCGACGGCTTCTAAAATTTCCTCACTACTTAGAGGAGACACTAAAGAACACATTCCTTGTTTCCGCTGGTGTTCTTACCTCCTTCAAGCACAAAAAAGTTGTATATTAAATATGAGATGGAACAGGGGATGGTAAAACCATGTCTAGCACAGAGAGAGAGGAAGTGTGAATTGGACACTTCAGGGAAACTAACAGTGGCTCCCGCTGGACAGCCCCATTACAGGGACACGAAAGCACCCATCGGGAAGTCAAGACAAGTACCCACAGACGCTCTCTGGAAGGACCTCCACCGAAACTTTCCAATTTCCTCTGGAGCATGTGAATGTGCGGTGCTGTCCCAGGCCTGGCTCAGGCTGCTTGGCTAGCTGCTGGTCTGTGAGGCTGGTCAAAGTCTAGGATGATCCAGCCTCTGGAAAGCCTGCTGACGTGCCAATCGCACACTGGGCTGAGAAAAGACTGGCAAACGGAATACCGGGCATGACAAGGACAGCCAATCACACGCAGGGATAGGGTAGGACAACCAGTGACACACAGGTGTAAGGGAGGACAGCCAATCACACGTAGGGATAGGGGAGAACAACCAGTGACACACAGGTGTAAGGGAGCACAGCCAATCACACACAGGGAAGAGAAGGACAAGCAATGACACACAGGTGTAAGGGAGGACAGCCAATCATACGTAGGGATAGGGGAGGACAACCAGTGACACACAGGTATAAGCGAGGATAGCCAATCACACGTAGGGATAGGGGAGGACAGCCAATCACACATAGAGGTGAGGGACTACATCCAATTGCACACGGAGGTGGCATTTCAATCCTCATGTCAAACCTGGATTTTTTGTTCAGTGATACCTTCTGCAGTGGTAAATCTGCGTTATGTCACTTGCAGTTCTTATTTGACATATAACATGTAATACCCACATGCTTTATTTGTTGAGCACCTTTCTAGCAGTACAGCACAAAGTTTTGACAAGAGGTTAAAATAGACAGAATGTAAGGCAAGAGAAATAAATAATAAAACTGCTGTAAATTAATTATCAGGGAAAAAAAGTAAAAGCAAGAGGCTCAAGAATGTACAAGTCGCAAAAGCAATTGAATGAAAGTTTAATTTTAGAATGGTTTTTAAAGAGACTTCTGCAGCTGCTCTTGTTTGTATTGGGGAGCTGTTCTGGGAACTTTGTCTGGGGAAAAGTCAGGGAACTTTGATTGAGTAAGCTCAGCTCTCTTTGGGTTCCTTCTGGATTCACAAATCACTAACAGTGCTTTCCTGGAGGTGATGTGACAGGAACTCAAGGAAAGAAGCAATTTACATAGTTTTGGAACCGACTTTAAAATGGCAGTCAGTGCAATGAGCAAAAATCTGGTTGAAGTTCACTCTTATTTTTTCTTGTAAGCAGCCCCACTGCTGTGTTTTGCACTACAAGGTCAGAGCTCATACAGGTACTTAAACCAGGTAAGATAAAATGATGTATGATTCATCAAATGGTAAAATTGACCAGATTGTTTCATATTTTTCTTAACTCGTCAAGGCATGAATGGAACTGATGACCGAATTACAGGTAACATGTAGACAGAGAGCAAAAATGGCCCTAATATGGTTCCTTGAAGAACACCTCAATATAATGTAATTGCCGCTGATTAAGACACATAATCAAAGACCAAGACTGGGCGTTCTATCTCTGAAAAGTAAGAACTAGCTCAGTGCAGTTCAGTAGATGCAGACTTTACTTTTCAGTCTATCAAGTAGCAAATAACGATCAACAGCAACAGATCTAAGAGGGCTGTGATGTAGCATTGATAGTATCTGCATTTACTTTAACCAGTGATCATTTTCTACCTTGAAAAGGGTGATCGCATCAAAAGCCAGACTGGAATTTTTCAAGACTTGAGGATATTTTTTCTGTTGCTAAGCAACCAATTTTTCCAGCATTTTAGAAATAAAACATTGAAATTTGTCTATAAAGCATTCAATGTTCACAAAAGTATGTCGATGTTGTCACCTTTCCTAAGACCGAATAGATGGCTTTAATCACTAATCTTACTCCTGCTAGCCTTGCAGCTAATACCCCTGGACTACCGGTGGAAAGTTTGCCTGAGGCATTTTGATTGACTTACAGAATCCTTACAGAGCACTTTGCAATGAGCACAGCCTAAAGAGGCAGTCGTAGTGGGTATGATATTAAAGATTATATTATTATCTCTACGAAACCTTTCAGTGAATATTTTTGTGGTAAAAAGTCGGTGAAATGCCGTTCAGGAATTCAGGTGAAAACTTGGCTACGTTCGATTGACAAGTGAAAGTTTTCTGGCCGACTAGGACATACAGTACCTAGGCAGTATCCAGTATATCCAGTAAAACCTGAGCTATGTTGGGGTTAACCTTTTCCTTTTATGTCAAACCTAGATTTCCACCTCTCCAAACGTTGAGATTCCGGCTTTTGCTCACTGGGGTGTGAACTGTATTGTTTCTTTATCTTGGCCAAAATACATTACAGCCTTTCAGTGAGGATCAAATTTCTCTTTACTCCCTGGGTAGGCCAAAAGTACTACATTTACAAACAAGGTATTCAAAATTCCATCTTTATTGCTTGAAGGAATTAAGGAAAGATCAAAAAACTATTACTGCCTGTACGGTGAAGAGTGCTTAACCTCAGCTGTCTCCTGTTCTGGTTTTCCACAGCGGTGCGAGGAGAGCAAAGCCACGTATCGTGAGGTTGTAGATTAGAGTCTCAGGTGGGCCACTGCTCCTGTGCCCTGGAGCTAGGTACTTAACCTGAATCGACCCAGTAAATCACCAGCTGTATAAATTGATTGTGTGTAAAATGAAAATGTAAACTCTAAATCGCTCTGGATTGGAGCATTGGCCTCATATCTAAATTTAACAGCAAGAAACAAGATCATTAAATAAACATGAAAGTGGCGATTATATTTATGTAGATATACCTGTTTATTAAGTTTATGGATAAAATTAATTTAATAAACAGATAAAAAGTATTTTCATGAAACTGGCTTTGATGTTATCTTCATTGGTGTGCTGCGTAGATGTTGTCTTTGACAACACCACTTCATGAATGTTCAACACAAATGAGCTGTTCAAAGTGACAGCTTTAACAATGGTTGGATTCTCAGTCGGAAGCACACCAAGCTGAACATCTGGCCTGTAAATAGAATGTCTGTGGCCAGGTTTGGGTGTGGCTGTTTGGGCCCTACCGTGGCTGCCTTGGAGAGTGCCAGAAGGAGATTTATTACACCAAACGCTCTCCTCAGAAATGGAGATTAGGCCTACACCATTTGTTCATCAGAAATGAACTACTTTAACTTCACATCAGTATACCTACTTGCCATCCTCTTCAAAGGAATATGTTTATTTAAGTAGCTGCTACTTATTTTTTTATGAAACCACTTGGATTACAACCTTCCTTCTCAAGGACGTGTGGAACAGGTAGGGCCGCTGGGTTTTTATATTTTCGGCTGCATGGTTTCTTGTCCTTTTTTGCGTATTGATTAGGTTTGTTTTAGATCATAGCGAGGTCTTTGTGACTGGAAGGAAATTAGTCATTTTTTTTCTTTGGTGATATTGCTACTCCGTTCCTTCCACAGAATTTGTGCATGTATTCAGTGAGGGAAAACCAGAATCTAAACAACTAGAGGGGTGGAAATCTAGGTTGAGAGACATTGTTACATGAATAGACTAGCAGTCATCATAGCTCAGGTTTTACCCATGTATATAGCCTGGCTACATTCTAGTCAGCTAGATAACTTTCAGTTTTCAAGCAAATGTAGCCTGGTTTTCACCTGAATGTAGATGGCTTCTCACTCACTTTTTACCATTCTGTCACAACAAAAAAATGTTCACTGGGTACCATCACCTAATCCTGTAATGCATTGTCTGCCTTGCTTTATATCTTTATATCCCCCAATATCTATATTATAATTTTAGTTAAAGTCATTGAAGTCAAGATTGGGGTATGAAAATAGGCCCGTTTCCCCACACCCAAGCTGACTACCTCCACTATACGCTAGCTGTTTATCAGAGGGTTGGACGCTGAGCACGGTACAGTGTGTTTGCCACTGGTTGGTACAGTCCAGAGCAGTGCTTACAAAGAAACCCCAAAAACAGGCTTTCAAGCCAAAATGAAAAGAGCACACCCGCTGGGAAGAAAACAAGGTAAAAAGGCAGGTGGTGGAGAGGGGGGGGGGGGGTGTGTGGGTGTGAAAGCACTCCTCCTTACAGTTCCACAATACATCGTTTTTATTTCTATTCCGTCCGTGAAAATTAGCCGCGGCGCTTTTGTTGGAGACAAAGCAAAGGAAGCATGGCTCCGGGGGGTTGCCGTATCGACGGGCTGGGGTCAGCGCGAGCCGCTAATCGACTTCGCGGCTCACGCTGAAGACTGCGGGAAAATGTCCCCGCGGGGAAGGGAAGGGAAGGGAAGTTGGTCATAATTCGGCGATATCTGGAGCAGGGTGTGCTTCAGCCGCCCTTTTCAGCTCGTTAATGGAAGTCAGTTCCAAAACAAGCGCTCTGGTTTTTTGAAAGGCGGTATGTAAAATGGTTTCAAGGGATACGCAAATACTGCCTGCGGGTTCAGAGCTGCTTCACTTTAAACCCACGGAGTTCTCGGGACTACGAGTCCAGAGTTTAAAATGGCTCTTAAATGAATTGAACTTCTTGAAGTATCTCTTGAAGGGCGCCCTGAGTTCCACTGAGATTCCAGGAACTTGTCGTGGTCCACGTAATGTGTATAATGTATCTTGGGTTCACGGCATCTTTCGAGACGTGTTTTGAGATTTGAAGAATCTCTTGAATGTGATAGTTTCAGAGTATTCGCATAGTAGGGTTAACACAGAATCCATGGTTTTAAGTACAGAAAAGCTATGACAGAACATTGCATGCATTTCCTTCCTCCCCGTCATGAGATATATACATATGACGTTGATGGATATTTTTCTTGCATTTTCCTCGCGTTGCTTGGAAGCTGCTGTGTCATTATGAGCTGAGAAATGGGTAAGACTCAAAGCTGTTTGGGATTTTGTTCGAACATGACTATTTGGAGACATGACCTGGGTTCATTCCATTTTCCATGACAACATTTTTTGGCTGCGGAGGCCATCAAGAGTTTTTGACATTTTATTTTCGAAATGATTTGCTATAATCAGGGGCGTAGGAGTGAGTTTGACATTTGAGGGTGGGGGGTGGGTGGGCACATTTGCTCCTCAGCCCCTACGCCTGCCCACCCCCACAATAAATATTATTATTAGCAGAGAAGTTCATCGGTTCCACCAGAGCCAGCTATGGGCATTAAAGATGCAGACACATGCTAGCCTCATCCATTCTCACCTGCAAAAGCTGGCTTTGTTCTTCCTTTATTGTTCTGTATGCATGTGAGATACCTCCTAGTAAGTAATAGGCTAACAGTAGACAACCTCAAGATGGCACAAGAATGAAAGTATCTTCTTTAATATACGTAATTAAACCTTATTTAACCCTCTGATATTGAAATGCATCACAAAGGTTACTCATAACTAACACATAACTAAATGCATACATAATAAATGAGTAAGAAATGTGTCTTACACGGAGTATGAGGTGCAGATAAGGCATTCCAACTGAACAAAGTGTAAGACTCTGCACCTCAACACCACCTCCCCCTCTCTGCCCATCTACTGCTCTACCCATCCAAACCCTCTGACACGTATGGAATCTATCAAATCTATGAATGCCTATTTATTTACAATCTCTGAAAATATGACATAGAGAAAGGCAGATAGACAGTTTGTCCAATTGATTGGTTGACTGGTGTCCTGAATAATATGGTTGTTGTTACAGTCCTCAGTCGTGCAGCTGGTTTAAAGTGTGAGTGTACATTCACAAGGCTCCTCTCTATTTTGTACCTGTAAGATGCTGGGTTTTTGTTCAACGGACGCAAAACAATGTATTAACGTGAGCAGCTGGGGAAATGGCCGAATGAGATGGTAAATGGGAACTCGGGGCTCGTTTCTGATTCAAAATATGCCACAAAATGAATAAAGACTGTGGACATCAAGCCCTGATCAGGGTGCTTTTGGGACGAATATAGGGCTTCACTGTGATGAACTGCAGAATTTCAGCCATCTATAAAAGACACAGAAGTTCTGTGGACCTCAGAGACGGGGGAAATTTCAGAGTAATTGGAAAAACAAACAGCCCCAAGAATGTTCTTCAGTGGGTTGAAAAAAAAAAGGAACGATTGCTTCCTGCTTTTACAACACTCAGATAGAACATGTAATCTGCGTTTTTAAGATTTGCTCTTGCCTAGCCCATTAGCGACAAGGCATGGGGTCTAATAGCAGCGCTTAGCACTCCATGACACGTCTGATTATCACCTCATTTGTTGAATTGCTGCACCTACCTGTAGTCGGTGAACACGTTATTCCTCTTCGGAGAACTGTTTTAGTGATGTTCTGAATGTGTGCCTTGCTCTGAAGCGAGGTCATTAACAGACAGCGGACATTTTAGAGGTCTCTCGAGCGAAATGAATCGTTTGAATATTTGTACTATTTATTTCCGCACTTCTTCTTTTTTTATGCGTCCCCCAGTATACCGTTGACTTTACGTGCTTTTAATGCATATGTTCTCATAAAATATAGATTATTCAGACTTGTGTTTTTGCCTCCCACTGCAGAAAATTGCTTTTTATTTCAATGTCATACTTAGAAATAATGAAATGTAATGACACGGGAGATGCACTGTCCAATAACGTGTAAAGCAATATAAATGAATGAGGCGGTGTGTTTGTTTAATATGCTTCATTTGAAGCTTATGATTACTGGCGTCTGTAGACAAATTCAGCACCTACTTCCCCCCTGGTGGAATACAATAAGAAAGAGGTACTCACTTTTCATTAATGAAAAATAACCTCTTGGCTGTGTGTCTGCATTTTTGTATTGAGTGCTGATAAAAAATGATCAATATTTATTTCATAATTAAGTGATTATGCGGTACAGTGTATGGATTCATTGCCTGTAATCAGAGAGAGCCTGGGTCTTCAGGCCTGTAATCTACATGTACATTACCAGATGGTCGCTGATCATCGACTTCTCCTGTAAACATGTTATTCATTAGAGATAGTAATTGATAGTATTTAAGCATAGTATTTGTCTTAATGAGAGTAACTGGAAACAATAGCTGCATGTTCCATAACATTCTTCAGTTTTTTAAAGATATTATTATTATTTTATTTTATTATGGCTTGAAAGGTTTAATTTAGTGCTCTGCAGAAGATGAATGCCCGTCTAGGGATTCTGGTCGACATTGATTTTTATTTTATTGATTTTTATTGTGTCTTCAGATCCTAGAGCACCTCAAAGCAGTTTCTAAGGATGAGACAAATGCCAGACTTAAAAACAATTACAGAGCAAAGACTACAAAGACATGTGTGTTTTGAGTTTTGAGTCTGTGATTGGCCTGGGCAGGGAGTTCCACCAGGTGACTGAAAAATTGATCAGCTGCCCTCCAGCCTCCTCAGGAGGAAGCTAACAGGCTAGCGGCCTTTGCTCAGAGCGAATGGCACAATGCTATCAAACGCTAATAAGACTGGCTAGCGCGTCATTTTCCAAGTCCGTCTCGAATTACACAGAGTCAGTGTTCAAACAGAGCCGGTTTTGTTAGCTTATAGATGAAGCGGATTCAGCTCAAGTCGAGGGCGCTTAATGGAGAGGTGCTCTGCGTTCCCCCGCGGTCTGCGTAGCCGTGCGTGAAAATCGGCCGACGCGTGGCCGTAAAAACGGCGCCGGCCCGCTCGCTGTAACCGCGGCGATGATGCTAATTAGTCTGAGGCTCGACGCGTGTAGGGATAAACGAGCGAATGTGAATTTATTGCCGTGCTCGAGATGCGCGTGGCATGATGGCCCAGAATGTTCTGGCGTCTGAGGGGGAGGAGGCAGAAAGTGTACACATTCCTCAGCTTGTTGATAAAATGATAAAACCTCTGGAATCTTTAACGTGCATTTGGCCTACATTTGCCCCCCCCCCCCCCATGACATGTTAATGATGGGGTGTGGGCACGCTAATGACTGGCCATTCTAAATTGGGAGGGGAAAAGGATGGGGGACACCGCAGAGCTTTGCTCTTAGGGAAAAGATAACCTTTTTAAATTACAAGACACGTCACTAGACATAGGAAAAGTGTATCATGATATTATTTGTGTCTTGATAAATAAATATGACCACCTCATGTCCTGTTCTGTTTAGTCGCTACGACCCAGAATCTATTTGAAGAACTGCACAGCCTCTGTTTAGCTTTGTCATCATGATGATAAACCCTTCTGCTCCTGATGCCTCTCTCTAAGTTATTGTGTATGTAGAGTAGAAGCCCAGGTCCAGCCACCAAATGAGAACATCTGACTTCATATCGTCAAATACAAGTAGCCTGTTCCTGATCAGCATTCTGTTCAGTATGGTTATGCCTTGAGTGATACAGTGGGTGTGTGTGTGTGTTGGTTTATCTGTGCACATGTGTGTCTTTGTGTGTGCGCGTATTTGTTTGTGTGTGTGCGTGTTTGTGTGCGCACGCATGTGTGTGTTTATTCTGAGGTTGATGGTTTGTGTGCGTGTATCTTCCCCACCCTGTCAGAGCCCTGTATTAATGGGAGAATGGTGAATGTCTGTGTGATAGAACTGTAAAGGGAGCGGGTGAATGTGTGTCCTGGTGTGTGGAGCATGGGGGTGGAGCAAACAGTGCAGTTGTGAGAATCCATGATGAGGAACAGACGGTGATAATTACACACTGTGAATCTCATCAAGGCGCAAGACGTCCCTTTCCTGTACCATTCACACCTTTCTGTTTTGGAGGGGGAGGGGGAGGGGGAGGGGGAGGGGGGGCGGGGGCGGGGGAGGGGAGGCGGGGGCGGGGATTCAATTCTAACAGTGGAGAGGATCTCAGAACTTTCTCATTTTATATTCAGCTGAGCGTGTAGTGTCTCATATTTACCTTTCAAACCCACCGGAGCCCATTCATATTTGCATACCCTTTTCATATTAACCCCACAAAGGAAATGGGATTTGCCATGAGCTATCAATGCTGGCTGTAAACATTCGCCATTTCACACGCACTTTGTCACTCAGTCACTCAGTCAGTCAGTCATTCACTCACTGAACCCTCATCAGAGAGAGAGCAGCGATACAGCACAGCGCTCAGAACTGAACACTCATCAGAGAGAGAGCAGCGATACAGCACAGCGCTCAGAACTGAACGCTCATCAGAGAGAGAGCAGTACCGCTGAAGCACTCTTGACTGAGGCACTTAACTTGGAAAATGTATGTAATTCCCCGCCAAGTGAACGGACGATATGGTTGAAAATGTAGAAATATTTAATGAGGAGCCGCGGAACGCGCTGAGATAAGTCTGACTGCTCCGTGCCTGAATAACACACCGCGGTCTGCAGCTCTGAATCGGTGGTCGCCCAGCTCCAGGCCCCCAGGGGCGGGTGCCTCCCCGTGTTTGGATTCATTACCCCCCGAACCCGTGGCGGGCTATGCGCGGGAGCACCTGCGTTCAGGTGTCTTCAGCGGAGACGGAGGGGGGCGGTTCTGACACGCGGGCGGGCGGCTCGGCACATCTGCATCCGTCAGCGCGCGGGGACGGGCGCGACGCGCTCGCTGATCGCTGTTCTTCGCCGTGCGTGGTACCCCGGCCCGCGCCGAACCCACCGCCTTCCTGAATCTATTCTCAGACTGCAGACAGAGTCAAACAAACTCACCGTCAGGCAGAGAGGCAGCTCTCCAGCTCTCCACACAATTCAGGGTAAATTACCTGTTAAAACTTCTTTATTTATCTATTTTACAGAACATTCTGGGAGTGCTAAGACCACTCTTGCTGCACCTGTGAGGATGACGGGTGCATTGTTTCATTTGTATTCATATTAGTTTGCATTTGAGTAATGAAAAATAATGTAACATAAAATGTTATGGATGCTGGGAAGATCATATTTATACTGCTAGCTAGCTCATTTCCATAATCTGGTTAATAGCTAACATTGATTTGCTAGCCACAGTATTAGGTTGACTGACAGCTGACTTTCTAGGGCATTAGCAAATTTCTGTGGCTCCACATACAGTTTGGAGGCTGTAGCTTTGGAACTAAAGCAATCACAGTGAGCTTACATTTTGGTAGGTTCAGGTTTGTAATTTACTTTTAAAACACGTGTCTCAGGTAATCAAATCTAATTTATCCTTGGAGAACACTGAGCCAGACATTTCAAGTTAAATTAAAGTAAAAATTCATAACATGAAGTGGGGAATCTGTGATCTTGACAACACATATCCTGAATGGATTCAAAGGGTGGGGTTGTTTTGTTCGTCAAACCAAATTCAAATAAACAGGAATACTTCTGCGGTTCTGCACAGCTGGTGGACACAGAGACCCAACAGATATCCAAAAATGACAAAGCAACTGGAGACACCATGCAGTAAGGCATGTCATTTCCCCAAATATGAACAGCTGAGGTGAACTGCTTTTCAAATTGCTTTTCAAATAGCTTCTCATAGTTTTGGGGTGATAATGTTGGGGTGGCCGATACAGGGAAAAGGAATGAGATATTATTATAAATGAAACAAAACAAAACAAAACCAAAAAACAAAAACTAGGTAGGTACAGAAGAGAGCCATGATTTTTGTCAGAGCAGCGGAGAAATTCACATGAAACTACGCTGCCATAAACTGTCAACTGTCAAGCTTGCTCTGTCAACTTCCTAAATCGAACGGAGAGCAACCCCCCCTCCACCCCCTCCCCCCCCCCCCCCCCCACAAAATAAAAAACGCGCATCAAAACATGTCAAGGACTCAACTACTGACAACCGTTTCATCAAAAATTCTGCCTGGGTTCAACGGCTTTTAAGGTTCGGTGATGAAAGCGGTTTACTTCCATTTGTGTTCATCAAGCCAGAACGACTGTTTAAACTTTGTGTGGTTTATCTGCCGTGGGAGAGCGTTGTGTGTTTGAACTGTCACCCCCAGACTACTTTACATTATTAAAGACTTGCACCAGAAAACCGCCAATCTCCTGTGCCAGATTTCTCCATGACAACCCGGAGAGTGAGATGAGAGGTGGGCAGAATCTTTCAATAATAATCTAAAACAAACGGAATTAATTAACTGGTCTATGAAGAGCGCATGTTCAAGGACTTGACGGCTGATGGCAAAACCGTTGTCTAGCACCGAATATTAAATGTTTTGTCTATTTCTGCACTCGAAAAACCACTTAGCTTTGCATTTGAAAAGCCTCAACAGTTAATTTGAGGGTGGGGAAAAAAGCAATTCCGTTGTAATTACCGGAATGTCATTCTGCGCGGTTGTCACTGCGGCACCCACGAACAGCACAGTTTAAGCGCCGATTCAGCCCGAACAAAGACAAAATAATCACCGAAACAAGACTGTGATCAATGTCTTGCTTTGCTTTCGCAGACACAATTAATTGAATCGGTGGCTCTATCGCGCTTCGACTGTAAATAACAGAAATTTAATTTGATGATAATCTTTTTTTTTTTTTCTAATTAAATAAAATTCGAGATTCAGCATAGTGTGCAGTGAAGGGGTAGTCACATGATGGGGAAAAAAGCCCCACCCCCCTAAATAATTGCCTTGGTCCTACCAAGTTATTTTTTGTCCTATAATTGTTATGTCATCCCTTGGCCAGGAAGCTTAAGTTTTATTGTGTTGTGAGATGAGGGATGTCTTATGTTTGTGTATATTAATTTGATAGAATATTAATATAACTGAGTTGTCAGAAAGGTGAGGATTAATTGAAATATGTTTCATTTTCTGAACCCATCAGTTTGAACTGTTAGACATCCGGCACTCTAAGTACTGAACACAAGTGCATCAACAGTTATCCAACACACACACACACACACACACACACACACACACACACACGCTCAGTGTCTTATCTCCAGGCTATGCTGGCCAAGCACTTTGATGCTTCCTATGGCTGAGACTGGCCAAATAGTGAATTACAGGTCCAACAATGTTTATGTTTGGATTCAAAGCAAAATTAAATTATATCTAACCACAAAACTTCTTAAGCTGTATCTCAAGTTGGAAATCAATAAAATCTGAAATATTCTCATGGAGTATCTCACTGGAATGGCTGGTCCACTGACTATGGCTATTGGTTTTGTCCTCATAATGATGATTACAGAAGTCAGAAATCGGATTTATGTTGATATCAAACGTTATTGTCTGATTCAGAGAGGGAATCTTTTGCAGTCCTGGAAGGGGGATTTCTACCATTCTGATTGATTTTGTCCAATCAGCGTTTTTCACTATGAGAACTAACTTCCTTTATTGGTTCACTTGACATTGTGGCTCTCAACCATCAGTTCCATGTTTCAGATCACTGAGAAAAAGTCAGATGTCACATTACAATGGTACAACAAGGCTGAAATACATCAGTGCAGCTACTACTATTGCTGCTGTTGCTGCTGCTACTACTGATGCTACTACTAATAATAATAATATTATTTTTCTTTTAAGTCATCTGCCAGTGGCCAGTGTCATTCACTAAGTTTTAACAGCATTAATGACCAAATTATTTCTCCTAATCCATTGTATTCTGGTGATGTCACCTTGTAATGGTGTATTGAGCTCTTGCACAAATTTAGTTGTTGGTTGTTTAGCAGATGGTTGTGTGATCAGGATACATTTCAATTGTGCTATATCTTACTGTAAGAGGCAGCTCATTATTGTGATTTGTCCAGAGGTATACCAGCCAGCAGCCTGCCCACTTCCTCTCTGGCAGTACTGTGAAACATGAAGGCACTTGGGATAGCCGGTGCTAGCTTATCCTGTTCTGTGACTTCACCACTCTGCATATCCATACCCTCTCTATACTTTATAATCTTATCAGAAAAGACATTATTGAGTGGTTATATATGGTTTGTCCAATGTCCTGAGGCTTTGTTAGATATTGACCATCAGCTAAAATACTGGATGGGCAGACACTGCTGTTAAGTACAATGAGTGTGTTACAGTAACTTCCATGCAACCTTGGAGTCCACTGAATTCTCTATGATGTTAGAAAGCAAACATGTCTTTACAAAACAACATGTTGTTTGTAAAATGTTTTTTTAAACAAAAGTATAAAGATCAGATCAGTTTAAGGGGCTGGTTTTCCCATGGTAAGGGTACTACTTATGCGTAGTCATGGGAGTCTGTTGTTGCTTGACCGAAGATGTTGAGATGTACTTAGCCAGGACTGGACAGCAGTGATTTTGTAGGAAGGCAGTGCCAGTATCAAGACCTTCCAAGACAAGATCAAGATTTTAAAATTAATTTTGAATTTGACGGGCAGCTGGGGCTCAAGTGGTAGGACAGGAGTGAAGTGGGCCTGTGTTGTGTTGGCTTGTGATGCAAATCCTGGCAGCCGGATTTTTATAATCCATGCTGGACCCCGCAGAGTGATTGAGAAGGGAAGCTACGGAGCACATTGCAATAATCAACCCTTTTGCAGTGTGGGTATTTTATTTATCTGATGCGTTTTTTTCTAATGTCTTGAGGTAATGTTGGCGAAGCAAAGCATTTGAACAGCTCTGGTTCAGTGATTCTCCCATTAACCGCAGGTGGTTGTTCGCAGATAGCCAATGCTTAACGGAATATGTGACTGCAATATCGATGCCTTTTTTATTTTGTTTCAGGCTTATCTCAAGGGCAGCAGCCTTGATTATGGTTGCGCTGTCCTGAATTAGCTTCAGTCATGAACTTGGTGCTCTGGAACATGTCGAACAGTAATGAGTTCTCGCAGACAACAGAGCGATATTTACAATGGGCCAGTCTGTTTCAACACGCAGGCCTTCTGTCAAAATGAGAAGTGATACGCATCACTATGTACACATTTGACAATTTGTTCCATTCGCACCGGGAAAAACAAACCCACCTCTCGCAGGAGTGGATTCATCGGGCCCTGCACGTAGGATCACGTAAGTTAAACGAATCCGAGAGGAGGGCGGATGGCTCTTCGTTCAAGCCTTCCTGTCAGTCATACAGGATAACAAGAACCACTCAACAGAAATGGTGGTTACAGTGTGTTAACGCAGTAATGCACATCAGTAATGCGCTGTGGTAAGGCATATCAGTAATGCGCTGTGGTAATGCATATCAGTAATGCACTGTGGTAATGCGTATCAGTAATGCGCTGTGGTAATGCACATCAGTAATGCGCTGTGCTAATGCACATCAGTAATGCACTGTGGTAATGCATATCAGTAATGTGCTGTGGTAATGCATATCAGTAATGTGCTGTGGTAATGCACTGTGGTAATGCATATCAGTAATGCGCTGTGGTAATGCACTGTGGTAATGCATATCAGTAATGCGCTGTGGTAATGCACTGTGGTAATGCATATCAGTAATGTGCTATGGTAATGCACTGTGGTAATGCATATCAGTAATGCGCTGTGGTAATGCACAGTGATGTTGTATTGTGGTTATGTATACCACTAATGCTATAGCAGCAATCTGATGGCTATGCCAGCTTCATAAGTGCATTATGTTTCTTCCAGCAATAATTATGTTTATGCAGTGTTACAAAACGCTCATTGAACAAACGTGTTCTCATTGTCTCAAATTAAGTCAACCACAGAGAACTTATTACTATTCAATATAATTATGGCAGAATGTTTGATTTTTCATAGTAGAAATTTTTCATGTGTTGAAACTGTAATGGCTCAGTTACAACTATCTTACTAAATGTTCATATCTGGAGGACCAAGTCTTCGTATCTTCAGTCCCGCCGGTGATATAAGCGCACTGCACACGTGCAGTAATGTGCGCAGGAAGTCGCAGGTGGAACAACAGCTCGCACGCATCGCGCCCGGCGCCGTAAATCAGAGCTTTCTGCACGCGAGACCGCTGACATCATCGCTCATTATCATTCGCTCTGCCGGGAGTGATGTCAGTAACGGCGTCTGACTGACAGGCAGGTGTTTTCCTGCGGCACGGCTGACAGGCTGGTTTTGTAAACAGGGTGTGACATCAGTCTAGCGCAGGAGGGATGGGGGTGCGGAGAGGAGGGGGGGGGGAGAGCAGAGCAGAAACATCACCCGGTGATATGGGTAATATATGGGGGAGAAGGCTTGGCAGATAGCATCTGCGGGTGGAGTGCATTTTCTCAGCCATGTTTCAGGCTAGCTCCTAGCGTCCCGGGCACTGGCGCAGCGTGAGGCGTGTGAGTTATGAAAAGCTGCTCTGCTATAAAGCAAGTCTCCGTGTCCCTCCGCTGCAGTTTTCCTGGGTCCCGCTGGCTCTGACCTTGTTTCAGACGTGTTCTGTCAGACGTGCTTTGTGCTGTGCTGGAACGAGCCCCCGTGATCTCACTGTGCTGAACTCACTTTCATATCTGTCAAACTGACACACCTCTACCGACTGTTCACACTGCTAGTGCTCTGTATAAGTGTGTAATGTCTTACAGTTCACACTGCTGGTGCTCTGTGTAACATAACACAAATGTGTAATGTCTTACAGTTCACACTGCTAGTGCTCTGTGTAACACAAATGTGTAATGTCTTACTGTTCACACTGCTAGTGGTCTGTGTAACACAATTGTGCAATGTCTTACTGTTCACACTGCTAGTGCTCTGTATAATGTGGAATGTTTTGCATATGAAACCTTCCCAGGCTGCACTGCAAAATGAGACATATGATTGGCTCACTGAGCTAAAGACGCAGGTCCCCAGCTAACAGCCTTTGAAAAGGGAATCGGCTGTACTCTTCATTCTTATTGTGGAGGTTGCTTAATTAATAGGGTTATTAACAGTTATTTAACAGTGGTTAATTAACATCGGTTGTCACCGGCTACAACGGTACTAAATTCATTTGTAAGAATCGGGAGCAAAATACTTTCCCATGATAATTCTTTGTGCGTGAGCGTACAAAAGGTTTAATGGTGGAAGTAAAATTCCCTGTGACATTGTGAAAAGCTCCCATCCAAATGATTGGCAGCTGTTTTATGAATGTGTACTTCTTCAAAGGAATTTCCCATAAGAACGCAAGCAATTTTGAGTGAGTCATTTTTATTGATATCGCAGTAGCCCTTTTTGACACAAAACCTCAGCACAACTGGTCGCGCAGCAGTGAAAGGTATTGACTGATAGAGGTCAAAAAACTGTCGGGCACAACGGTAGACAAAACAATTGACTTGAAAAAAATTGATTACAAACTATTTACATCTCGAGTGCATAGGAGTGGAATTTGCTTGCCCTTTGCTGGTATTTTCTGCCTTGTTTTCTTTCTGTTGCGGCGTACGGGGAAACGAAAGGCGTGTTTGTCGTTCGACGGGTCGGCTTCTCCGTTCGCTCGGCCGCAGTCGAGAAGATCCCCGCCGTCGCCCGCTCCGTCTGAGGCTCGGCCTCGAACAGCCACGTCTGCAACGGGGAGAAGACGGGGGGGGAAAAAAAAAATTAATTATGCAAATGCAGCCGTGCGGCGAGCGACACGGGACGCGGAAGACGAGCAAGGCGTTGACGGCGCGCGGCTTCGAAAACACTTTCCATTAGGAAGCGGAATCGAACCGCTGTCGTTAAGACGCGCAGTCGTTCGTCAGACGCTGAAAGCGAGAGAGGCACAGAGCGAGCGAGGAGGGTGGAGAACAGCGCAACGAACAGAACGGCACGGTGAACAGAAGCAGGTCGTTACGGTGCCGTTGAGCCGAGCGAGCTTCGCTAGCAGCGCTGCAGCGACCTTCGTCGTCCTGATAGTCTTTCAGGAGATCGGGTGGCACGGGGACCCACAGACGGTGGCAGAATCGTAGCGTAATCCTCGGGGGGCCTTGGAGAGCGCACGCACCGCAGCACCGTCCTTCAGGCGCATGCACCGAACCAGAGTCATTGCAGAGCAAGGTGAACAGCGCCAGCGACTGTAAAGCCTGTACTTCAGCACCTTGGACAGCACCCACAGTCTGCACTTCGCCTCTACCGTAGGTCTGACTGGTGTTGGGGAGTTTGGATGAGGTGCTCTCTGCATTATAAGTAGGGCCCCCCAGTTTGTCACCACCATGTGCCCTGCAGCGATTTAAACTTGTACTTCAGTGGTTTCCACCCAGGGGTCCCCATAGGCACTCCAACCGCACAGTCAAGTGACAAATTGTACAACTGAGTTTATAATTGAGGCATTTATACAAATAATTATTTGATCTAAATATGGGGAGAGTCAGGAAGGAAGGTAAACATGGATGGAAGTTTAAATGCTACAAAAAGCATGTCTTTGAGCCTGTGGTCCTCACTCCTGGTCATGGAGATCTGCAGGGTATGTTGGGTTTTGTTGTTACTCAGGACTTGAGCAGCACAGCAATTGATGAGTTAAAGCAGTCGATTACACAGTTAACTCAGGTCACCTGGTTTCTTGGGTCTGAATTGGCCACTGATCTTAAGGAAAAAACAAAACCAGCAGACTCTCTGACTCTCCAGGACCAGAACTGTTTATCAACTCATTAAAAAATGCATCCATGTAAAGCAGGGGTGTCAAAACTTATGCAAAAATGACTGGTATGGCTGCAGGTTTTTGTTTTAGCCCAACACTAAGCACTTGGGTCTTGAATGAAGACCATGATTGGTTAATATTTTTGATTTATTTTAATTAATTAATTTTGTTAATTAAGCTTTTGTGTGCATGTTAAATGCTGTGTCGTGTTGAGTTGTGTGGAGTGTAGAAAGCTCGAAATCGGGGATTGCTGGTTGAGGTTCCACATCAGACACCAAAGGTTGCACCTGGAGCGAGGTAATTAACTCTGGCAAATAATGTCGGGGAACTGTCATAGCCTGCCAATACAGGTGTAGTAAAATCTAAAAGAGACTCTGAGAAATGTGAATGAATCCGGCATCCAGCGCTGCCGGAGGGAAGCAGCTTAGCGCCCTTTTACTGCGCGGAGACGTTTCGGCTGGAGCGAAAATGAGGTGCGTCGGCTTTGCGCTCCTCTTGCGGCGCTGTGCTTCTGCTCGCCCGGGCCTCGTAAACCGATTCGGCCGAGGAGCTTTAGAGGTTTCTCTGCGAGCTTCGCGAGGAAAAAGAGAGAGAGAGGAGTGAGACTCGGTGGAGATCATATACGCTTCCTATTGCCTCAGTTTAAGAGCCGCAGCTGTGCATTGGAAGAAGTGCAACTTAATCTACTCGTGGCCATAATAGATCTCCTAAGCCATTCCTGGGGATTTGAGTGCCGTTAAAAGTCGTTTCGGCGTAAAGGCCAGAGCCTGTGCCTACGTCGTCAGCTAAAGAAGCGCGAACTTAATGCGATTTGTTTGACTGAGCTGCTGTGGACACGGCCAGGGCATACGTTAGCACAACCTCCCAGAAGGAGAGCGCTCTAATTTAATGAGCCATTTCCTGCGCAGACCCCAGGTGGTCTACCCACCTGTCTTCATCAGCGGGGGGGGGGGGGGGGGGGGGGGGGGGGGGGGGTGCCTCTGACCTCTGACCTCTTAAATTTGCCCCATTCTTTTCTGACATCAAAGAAGCGTTTCGCGCGCATTGCGCATTAAAAAGGAGACGACTGGACCGACTGTAAAGCGTATTCTCAGATTCACTTTGCCTATAGCGTAGCTCTCTCAGGCGAGATAGCAGCATCCAAGGCACAAAGATGTATCACAAGGTCAAACCGCATTTTCACGTCTAATGTTCACACTCCGCAGACCCCGACGTTCTTAAAAATAGATTATGAAACAGATGCTCTGTTGCGTTTCAGTTTCCGGCTATGAAAATAAAATGCAATAGAGGATGCACCTCCTCGATGTCTTGAGGATGAGGGTGCCTTCCGCAAATGCCATTCAAAAGACCCGTTTAGTGTGCACTTTGCTATGCCACACACACGCGTGTTTAAGTCTTTTCCAGGGTGATTTCACATCCACTCTAAATTGGCAAATAAAAGATGTACAACGAGGAACGCATGTATTTTCTGTGGTGTGAAATACTTACTGTCTATGCATTTTTTTATTTTTATGTTGCCGCCAGTACACTTACTGCATTCGAAAACTACGTTCGCTTGTTTATTTATTTAGGCAGTCGTGTATGTACATGCGGTTTTTGATTTCTCGGGTTTATGTATTCATATCACATAAAAATCCCTACTTTCTGCTGCACAGTGATGGAGACTGTTTTTCGAAAAAAACATCTGCAGGAAAGCTGTCCGCACCGTCAATGTTTTTTTCTTGGAAACGAGACATTCAAGGACAAAACAGAATTACGCGCACGCAGCAGTTTCTGGGTTATCTACACTGGTTGGACTCGTGCATATTTATCCATTATCCCCAGAGTAGTTAATCCCACATTAACATGTGGCATCTGTGATCTCATTAGCCTGGCCCTCATTTTGGAAATCACAGGGTTCTAAGAGCGACAGCTGATTTCTTAAACCGCACGTAATCGTTCACGAACAATGCCGACTCTGCTCGTGAGCGCTAAAATTAAAGAACAACCGATTGTTCCTGCCATAAAACCGAAATGAAACGAGCAACATAAAAGGGTTTGCAACCAAAATTCAGATTTAGATTTGAACAAGTGAATCAAAGAGTGGCAGCTGCCTTAGCCTGGCTCAGGATGACAAATATTTAATTTCTGCCACCACAATGCCCGGTAACAAACCAGCATCATTGTCATAAGCCATTACAATCATCGTTCTAGCGAAATGCCAAATAACAAAACCAAGCTGGACCAATAGGTTGAATGTACTGGAGGACACTGAACTGGCCAATCTGATATAAACTCTTTTACTTGTGCACACTACTATATGTGATAGTTGAGAATATTGTAGTTTCTTTCACTATGAATACTTGATTTTGATACCCCTTAGTGCTTAAGTGAACATTAAACAAAAATGTTCTCACATTATGCAACATCACTGGGGCCTGCTATTGAAAAAATCACTGAAGACACCATTTATTTCTTTTTGTCTGGTTGACAACTGTATTGAAGTTTCAGTTATAGGAAGTAAAGCAGTCTTCATGGATACATTTTATAACATGATACAAATTTAGCTTCATAGAATCTTCTGAAAGGAGCTGGAATCATTTGGGTTTGTTCGTGAAGAGTTATCCAAGTAAGCAGTTTAAAAAGTCATTTGCTTTTTAACTCACACTTTAATCAATTAAAAAGAGAGATTGTCTGTGGGTTAGATGTACGTGTTTCTACAGCACCAGTCAGTGTAAGCCAAGGCATAGCTGCATGAAATATGCTAACGAAAGAAAATACATCTTCACACTCTTAATCACTCAGTCTTAATAATAATACTTCTCTGTATGAATGCATAGTTGCTTCTCTTCCAGTCTTACCATAGTTTTTGAGATTGTTTTGCTTTGTAACTGGAGAATGCAGGCCGGACATTTGTGTCAGGTTCGGGTATTAAGATAAATATGCTCTGCCAGACAGTTAAGAGGATTAAGTGCCAAATGCATTTTGATGGAGCTGGAGCTTCCTCATTCATTAGCGTGTCTGTTTCAGACCTGCATAGCCAATGAAGTGGCCGGATAATGGATCAGCAGCTACAGACAGAGGCGACTGAATGTGATTGCTACCTGTGCAACCCGCATTCATGGCAGCTGCCGAACATTGAGGTCCATTGAATGCAAATACAAAAAGGGGAATGACTCAAACACAGTTTTAATCTCACCCAACTCCAGTTATTATACTGCCCAGACCTCGCTCCTAATCACTGCCATTGTCACTATATGTGTGTATTTTTCGGTATATCTTTATGCAATACCCAGTAGCAAGAAAACATTTATGAGCCTTTTGGAATTACTTGGACATCTGTATTAATTACTCATTAGATGTGGTCTGATCTTCGTCTAAGTCACAATAATAGGCTAACACAATCTGCTTAAACTAATGACAAACAAATAATTGTACCTCTTTTCAATACTGAATGCATTATTTAAACATTCACAGTCTATGTTGGGAAATGTATGTGAACCTCTAGGCTAATGACTTCTCCAAAAGCTAATTGGAGTCAGGTGTTCCAATCAATGAGATTGGACTGGAGGTGTGGGTTGAAAAAAAAGCAACCAAAGTTTGGTTACTGACAGAGTCTGCTCTTCTCAAGAAACATCTGTTCATTTGAACTATGCCCTGATTAAACCAATTTTCAGAGGACCTTAGGAGAAGAACTGTAGAGATGCATAAAAAGCTGGAAAAGGTTACAAAAGTATTTCTAAAGTCCTGGGTGTCTATTAATCCACAACTAGTTGTCTACAGAGGAAATTCTATACTGTTGCAACTGTCCCTAGAAGTGGGCAGCCTGCAAAGATCATGACAAGAGCGCAGCGTGCAATGCTGAAGCAGGTCAAAAAGAACCCTAGGGTGACAGCAAAGGACCTGCAGAAATCTCTTGAACTAAAGTCTCTGTTCATGTAAAAAAAATGCTAAACAGGAATGGTATTCATGGAAGGACACCACAGGAAACCTCTGCTCTCAAGTTTGCAAAGATTACCTGGATGTTCCACAATGCTTCTGGGACAATCTTCTATGGATGGAGGAGACAAAATAACTTTTTTTTGCAGAAATGCACAATGCTACGTTTGGAGTAAAAAGGCACTATTCACCAATACCAAAACCTCGTCCTAACTTTGAAGTATGGTGGAGGGAGCATCATGGTTTGGGACTGCTTTTCTGCCTCAGCCTGAATAGCTTGCAATCATTGAGGGGGAAAAAAGAATTCAAAATCGTATCAAGACATTTTACAGGAGAATGTTAGGGTAGCGGTCCGTTACTTGAAGCTTAATAGAAGTTGGGTGATGCCACAAGACAATGATCCAAAACACCCAAGTAAATCAACAATAGAACGATTTCAAAAGGAATTTTCATATTTTGGAATGGTCCAGACCTTAACCCAATTGAGATGTTGTGGCATGACCTGAAGAGGTCTGTTCATGCAAGAAATCCAAGAAATATCAATGAACTGAATCAGTTCTGTAAGGAGGAATGGTCTAAAATTCCTCCTAACCATTGTGCACGTCTAATCGGCAGCTATAGGAAATATTTGGTGGAAGTTATTGCTGATAAAGAGGTCCTACCAGTTACTACATACAAGAGTTCACATACTTTTTCCAGCCAACTATGAATGTTCAGACATCGCGTTCAGTAAGGACGTGAAAAGTGCAATTGATTGTGTGTTATTAGTTTAAGCATAATGTCTTTATCTACTATTGTGACTTTAAAAAATATCAGACTGCATTTAACGAGTAATTAATGCAGCAATCCAGGTAATTCCAAAGAGTTCAGGAACTTTTCTTGCAACTGTAATATATGCCATATCCAAAATATTTCTAATCTGTATTTCTCCTTTGGAAGGAAACGACATACTGCTTTTTTATTTATTTTGGCCTGATACTGAGAGCATCTGCCTGATATGAGCTTTTGCCTGATTTTGTTCAGTAAGAAGCTTTCGGCGAAGCTTAATCAGTGATGCATCACAGTGACATCACTGCGGCGAGACAAACCCGTTTAGTCTCTCGCTGTTCAATGTGGGTTTTTTCCATTATCGATTGTCAGAAGGATTTGAGATTTCATTTTTCAGATAACATAACTACAGTTTGGGTGATGTTTTTTGTGTCGCCCCGGAGTTTATAGGTTTTAATATTACATTAGTGATATGTCTTCCATAAAATGAAAAGGCGCAAAAAGAAAACATACTTTAAGAGCCCATTTTAGTTCATACTGTATCAGTTTGATTTTATCTGGAGAGAAATACGGGGGAGAATTTTCAGGGGAAAACTCCTGATAAAAAGATTTATGTGCCCTATGCCTTTCATTAGACAGCACTGTTGGATCCGTGTGGGTGGAAACTGTATCATAATCAGGCTGACAGTTGTTGGACTGGTAGCTGAGAACTAAGGGGGCAAATGTCAAATAACTGCTCACCCAGTATATAACCTGCTTGTGCTCATGTAATTGTGGGAGTCTCGCCGAGCCAGTACCAGCTTGATCATAACCTGTCAGAATCATCCCTTTACAGAAATGAAACCTAAAAATAGATTCTTTTGTTACAAACCAACTAGGCAACTGTTAAGGGTTACTTGGCTTTAACACCGCTGATCGAGAGATTTTGTTCACAACCAATTGATTGCAAGCACTACCTCTGTTTATTAATTCAAATTCTTCATATTCACGTCATGCACGGTTTCCCTCAATTTACAAACATGCAGTCATCACCATTTTCCCATCAGACATTGTCTGTGTCTTAAATCCATTACAGAGCTGTCCAGGAAACATAGCGGTAGGTTTCACAACGTATAATGAAACATGCTGGTTTTATGTTAATTCGGACTGAGCCATTGGCCAGAGTAGGGTTTGGTGCTAAGGGAACATCGTACGGAATGTTCCATTGTGAATGGGGGTACTTTATACGCACCGTAAAAACATTAAATATTGACGGGAGTTTGGTTTTAATATGTGGCTGTAATACATCGACAAAGGGTTTAAAAATGTTTTTTTTTTTGGTTTTTATAATATTTTTTGTTTCCTTGCACCATCTGGCAATAAATCTGAGATGAAAATTAAGGTCTTAGAGCTCAGCGAATCCAGCATCAGCCATACCCTGTGAGCACAGGCAGCACCTCCCATGGCCAGCCAAAGTAGGGCAATATTGTACACAAACGCAAAGGTTCGATGCAAAACTAAAACGAGGCAGGCAAATGAGAACGATAGCCGATTCACCGATTGTCTACACGAATGTGCTTGTGACATGCCTTTATGGCTTAAAATAGTGATTTCTAGGTGAAACGCTCCAAAAAGAGCGGGAAAAACCTGTCACATCTTGCAGATCTCAGCTTGCACATCACAACTTTCGTAAACCGAGCCCCTTCATCAACACCTTTATGATCGCCCCTGGTTTTCTGACCTCTTCAGTTCCAGAATGATCTACTTCCTTTCTCAATAGGTTGTGCACAAGGATGCCTCTATCATATCCGCAGGTTCAGCTGAATCGATTCACGCCGCGTCTCCGACTACCAGCGTTGGAATTATTCCAGTAAAATAGTGGCATGTTGTTCGATAGGATTAATAGGATTATGTGAAGGTGCCTACCAACACAATTTAAATCACTGCTCTGGATTTAGTGTTGATCGAGCAACTGCGCGCATTTCCTCAACAAGGAACTGAAATGTAACAAGAAAAATCAACCAGAAAACCAAACTAAATTCAATTCATGAACCTCTGAGTCACTGAGATTTCAGTGGAGTTAAAAAAAATAAATAGGAAGGGCAGTGGAACAGAAAACCGATGTGAGTGTGCATCTTTCCGGGCTAATGAGTGACTGGTACTGTTCACCTGAGCAGGGGGAGAGAGGGGAGTGGGGTCTACATGCAGGAGCAGAGGGAGAGAGGGGAGTGGGGTCTGTGTGTAGGAGCAGAGGGAGAGAGGGGAGTGGGGTCTACATGCAGGAGCAGAGGGAGAGGGGAGTGGGGTCTACATGCAGGAGCAGAGGGAGAGAGGGGAGTGGGGTCTACATGCAGGAGCAGAGGGAGAGAGGGGAGCGGGGTCTACATGCAGGAGCAGAGGGAGAGAGGGGAGTGGGGTCTACATGCAGGAGCAGAGGGAGAGGGGAGTGGGGTCTACATGCAGGAGCAGAGGGAGAGAGGGGAGTGGGGTCTACATGCAGGAGCAGAGGGAGAGGGGAGTGGGGTCTACATGCAGGAGCAGAGGGAGAGAGGGGAGTGGAGTCTACATGCAGGAGCAGAGTGAGAGGGGTGTGGGGTCTACATGCAGGAGCAGAGGGAGAGAGGGGAGTGGGGTCTGTGTGTAGGAGCAGAGGGGAGAGGGCAGTGGGGTCTGTGTGTAGGAGCAGAGGGGAGAGGGGAGTGGGGTCTGTGTGTAGGAGCAGAGGGGAGAGGGTAGTGGGGTCTGCATGCAGGAGCAGAGGGAGAGAGGGGAGTGGGGTGTACATGCAGAAGCAGAGAGAGAGGGGAGTGGGGTCTACATGCAGGAGCAGAGGGAGAGAGGGGAGTGGGGTCTGTGTGTAGGAGCAGAGGGGAGTGGGGAGTGGGGTCTGCATGCAGGAGCAGAGGGAGAGAGGGGAGTGGGGTGTACATGCAGGAGGCTGGAGGCTGTGGAAGTGCTGATCACATACTGCCTGAAAATGCTTCTGTGAGCAGAGAGGACTTCTGGCAGGGCTCCTTGGGGGCCGGTAGCCATGTTTCATGGTTTCATGGTTTCTTCAGTCTGCAGTGCAAAGTCACAAGAGTAATTCCACCTGACTCTGGGTTTTTCACAAAAATGGCTCTCAAATACACTAAGAAAAATATCACTGAGGAAAGTGAGGCACACACACACACACACACACACACACACAAAATTAACATCCTTGACAAAGATGAGCAGCGGTGGCTTTATAAAAATCATTAATAGAGGTAATGCGGTATACTGTATGCTTAAAAATATATTCTTCATAGTGCATTAATTAAGCAATATCACACTAGAGGGAGCATGTTATGGGATACACCGCATGGGTGTACTGTCATAGGCACAACAGGAACAGACTGCAAATGAGCCTCAGAAGACACAAGAAACAGGGCTGCTGACCTTCAGGAGGGAGAAATAGTCAGGAAATAATTACAAGTTAAAAACTGAAGATACGTCTTTCCACTATTTGGGCAGTGAGCAGGAAGTTCAAGGCCGCTGGGCCGGGGGTAAAGCAGCCTGGTCGAGGATGGATGGAGTTGTTCCATGCACAGAAAGGCAGGTAGTTTAGGACGCAAGGAAAACATTCAAGGGCCACAGGTGGAGATCTGAAACTCGGTTGCGCCCACACCAACAGACCTTTTGGGAACATCAAGGTGGAATACTTTTCCACATGTTTGAGTTAAACATGGCTCTGTACTTGCGTTATTTATTTTGTACTTTTTACACCCGTGTGAGTGAAATTCACAGAAGGGTCTACTGCAAACCTTCCACAGACCACCACAGCTCCTACGGTTCAACTACAATTTGGATGAAATATTGCACAGGTGGCCAAGGCCCTGAATTCTAGAATAATTCCAGAATATTTTTTCAAATCGGTCAACTATTCTTTGTAATTATTTTCACTAATTTCTGTGGACCTGTTGAGTATAAACGGTACACCTTTTGAGCGTACAGGGGTGACTCTACACCTTTTGAACGCACAATGGTGAGTACACTACTCAATCAACATGATACCGCCACCACCAGTGAAGCTGCCAAGGGTCTGTTCTCCAGAAGTGGAGACACTCTGGAAAAGTTAGAGCTTTTGAATGTAAGCAGGAAGTAGGACCTGAAATTAAGCTGGCCTACTCGCGCCGGGCTGGTGATTTTGAGGATGGGCGGGTCGACTAAAGGGAAAATTTGCTTAGTTTGTGAATGTGATCAATTCGGATACATCGTCTTCATATATATAGAAAATCAGCTTGTTGAGGTGACGTAGAAAAGGGGAAAAGATGTGCTTTGTACTGTCGTTGCAGCAAAGACTCACTGCGAGCCCTTTGCTGCTAATGCTTGCTACACACACACACAGGTTGAGTGCTAGCCTGGTGTGTTGGCATCTCTGAGTGCCATTGTAGTTTCACTAATTGTTATCAAGGGGGTGACTAATTTTGGACACACATGCGCGCACACACACACACACACACAGGTTGAGTGCTAGCCTGGTGTGTTGGCATCTCTCTGAGTGCCATTGTAGTTTCACTAATTGTTATCAAGGGGGTGACTTTGGAGCGCACTGAACACACAGGCGGACACACGTGCACACACACATACACACACACACACACACACACACACACACACACGTACACTTGCACGCATACACACACAGTGCGCGTGAATGGCAGCGCACAGGGGTGCGCACGTGATTTTGTTTTAATTGGTCATGGAATGTCTCGATGACTTCCAGCTCATGGAGGGAAAATGGATAAACATGCCAGCAAGATTAATGGGGAGATGTCAATAAAGTTTGCAGGTTTTGTAGGATGGAAAGGAAGTGAATGCCGGCAGGAATCTGCTCTGTCGCCCGCAGAAGTGCTGGGGATAATGCCCTTCTGTGTTACACGTGCTGCGAGCAGGAGGCCATAAAAGATGGCTGCCATAATTCACATATATGGCCATGTCATCTTCTCTCTTGCAGTGATGATGTCATTGCTATTAGTAATGGACCTCATTAATATATTATATTGGATAATTATTATGTTATAATACAGTTTCATGGGGTTGTTTGGGAGTTTCATCCCAGGAAGTTGGCTTAGCTGTCAATATATAATATGATTTAAGCGCAATCAAGTGATAAATAAATAAGTAAATGAATAATTAAATGAATAAAATGAGCTAGTTAACATTTTAAAGACTGATCAGCTTTTATCTAAAGCTGCTTGGCAGTTAAGTCATTAGTCCATTAATCAGTCTGATAAGCATGTTATTCAGTACTGCCCTGATACACACACACACGCACACACACACACACACTCTCTCTCTCTCTCTATCTCTCTCTCTCACACACACACACACACGCACGCACACATAAATTACAAGGTAAATAAATACTATTACATGAAATTCACAGATTGCTGTCAGTTTTTGGTGTCCATTTGCTGCCTATGCTTATCCACTCAGATCATGTGATTCCTGTCAGCCGTTCTCCAGTCCCTGCCTTTATCCAGAATAGCTGAAGTGGTAGAACAGCAGTAAGCCAGTAAGACAAATTCAGAGAGATGCTGTGTCACTGAAAAGCCTTTTGTATCACCAAGTGAACAAAGAGTACCTTTCCATCTTTTGTTCAATGTAAAAGATGTGTCCAATGTCATTGTCTGCAGACTTTTGTCTGTCGACTTAGAGATATAGCAATGAAATAGCAAAATATGAATCCATAAAAAAAGACATTTCTCCAAAGATACTGGCATGATATGTATTTAGATACTCGATACTCTCATTGTTCCCTTGCACCTAGAATTGAAGCACACAAAACTTAGTTGTGAAAATGGGTTCTCATAATTTTTTCGCATGAGCAACTTTTCCCAAAATATCAGTTGTTAGTCTGAAACCCTACGCATACGTACCATCATCGTTTCCCATCATGCCTGGCGCTCGCCGGAGACGATTGGTGACCTCAACATCGCTCTTCCGCCAAGCGGTGTTTTTTTTTCTTCTACTCGTTTATGGGAAATTCATGACCTGTCGTAGAAAAAAAAGGGTGCACATTGACGTTTTTGTTCAGTGACACGATGGGGTAATGTGATAATGTGAAGGAGTGGGTCCGAGCTGGAGCACAGCATGAGTGATGTCATTCACATCTGGGTTCCATTCATCAGTGATGTCACTGTGATGTTACACTAGAGAGTTCTAATAGACACCAGTGACTGTCTGAGTGTAGGGTTGGCAACATTGGCAATCCTGGATCCACTAATGAGGTGTAGTCATTGCCATTCTGCTGGATAAGCTTTGGTTCAGCAGGGAAATGTTTCAGTCATCCCTGCCCAGTGTTAAAGACCCGGACAGGGATGTGAATATATTAACCCCAGTGCATGTTGCAAGCAGTAAACATAGTTATTCAGAAATGATTCCAGTAAGAGCTCAGAACAGGGGGATGTTGCAGGGTTCAGCCAATGATGAGCTTGCTCAGTTGCTGATCATGCATTAGCGATCAGTGCTCCTGAGGTCATCAGAGAGGAGGGATTTAAGCTATAGTCATCTTCACGCTGTTCTGGATTCCTGCATGGCCTGCAAGTCCCTCCTCCTATTCTGAACATGGGGTTTTCCTGTCCTTTTTACTGGACCCATTCTACCACTGCAACATACATTGTCAGTGTGGTAAAACACAGAGTAGTACATGTGTAAAGACCTGGTGTGCTAGCATGCTAAACACCTTTAACCCATTCTCCAGCGTACGTGCTGATCTGTGCAGTCCCTGTGCCAGCAACTGCACAGCTTTCACTACAGACACAGGCAGACCGCAGGAGACAAACAAACCAGAGAAGTCGCTCTTGAGCCAAGATGGCCCTGCTTATTCTAATAGAGAATTGCCAGGTTTTTACCTGATGTAAAAATAATATATATCACTATATATACATTAAATAATGTGGGAAATTGCCCCAGCCAAAGTGTACAATATGCTAGGCAGTGAAATTATTGCACAGATAGTCATAAAGAGAAAGCTCGGCAACATCAAAGGCAGACACATCAACAAAATAGTGATTCTATGCAATTATACAAATTAGAGAAGCACAATAGATGTTGCATTGACACGATAAACAACTAACTACAAATCATATTTAGATCTGACAAACTTCTTTGGGGAACCTATTGCTAACTCTGTCCTCTTGCACTTTAAGCACTGGTTACTACTCCGGATGGAGGTGCTGCCACACCAGCAAGTTCCCATGTCTGTCACATAATGATAAAAAAACACAAAAAATGCTCCTTAATTATACAGCACTTTTTTTTAACAGGGCAGTAAAGCCACTTCCCAATAAATGACAATAAAAGGATATAGTGGGGAAAATTTACGCATTACACAACACCAACTATAGTAAGTAAAATAAATAAATAAAATGTGCACAATAAATTGTCCAGCGTTAATTCAACACTAATGGATAATAGTTATCTGTTAGTGTAGAATGAACACAGAGTTCAATTAAGGCTGGACATGGTCAATAATAAAAGGGAGTGGAGCTGCAGCGGTTTTTTAATGTTGGCTGTAAAGAAGCAGCCCTGATGTTCTCAGGTTACGCGTCCCATAGTTCAGGGGTCTGTGCGGAGACAGCGAGGTGCTTTACGCGCGGGCCTGGGAGACTGTTCCGGAAGGTGAGGAGTCAGCAGCTCAGAGAGATGTATTCAGGGACTGAACAACACTCTGCCTTTTTATGCAGAAAACTTTTAAACCTCAGCGCAACCTGTGTGCCTGCGTTCTGGTTCATTTTTCTATAAATGTTGCCGTGTGTGTGAAAATACAATCAATCTGCAAAGACACTCTTTTTAATTGCAGCTGTTCTTTTGAATCGCATTTTTTAAACCTTGCAGCCACTGCACGGAAAAACATTTTTTTTTTTTTTTAAACACAAATGATGGCAATCTGTCACAGTCGTGATCTCCTTGATACACGGAAGTGCGATTTTAACAAAGCCAAGCGCTATCCATCTTTCACAGGGATATTTATTAGTCCACACAGCAGCAACTCTAATTGCACTGCACAGAGAGAGCGGTTTCATACATACACCAGTCATAATTGGTTTAATAGTTAATATACTGCCATTTCTGCGGGAATTCTTCCTTGGTGTGCTTTCAACTTTCAACACATTCACATTGTTTAACGGGGCTGTTAAACAAGAATTATAAAGTTCCAACCTAGTAAACCAGGATGGAACTTTATAATACATTATACATGTGAACTGCCGAAACCAAACGTAAGTGCTTATTTCTAAGACCTTTTTTTATATCTCAAGATAATATATTACCTGGTTTTTTAAAGTTACTTTTTGCTTGAAAAGTGATATTGTCCTACCGCATTGGCAAATCTTATAATGAGTCAAACTGTCTCACCTGAATCTTTTTGTCTTATTTAGAAAAAAGTAATAGAAATAAGCTATAAATCTAAATATAAGACTGAAATACTTGTTCAGATGATTATCCTTTCTTTGCTATATCTGTTTGTGTCCTCGCCCAATCGTGTGAGCCTCATACAAGTCATAAATATGCTGGAAATATATATTTATAAATTGCTAAGTGTCTTTGGACAGTAGTGGTGACACAGGGACTTCCTGCCAGGTGCTGATTGGTGGAGACCGGGTTTTCATATAAGCAGACACACAGCCATACAGGCATCATGGCTACCCTGGCACGCACTGTGCTCAGGGTTGGCCTACGATAAGAAACTAATCTAAAATGGAGCTCGAACCAACGGCCCCAACTATGGGACAAGCTGTAGCCATTAAACTACAAAGCTGTTCGTGTTTCGAGAGCTGCGGCCTTCCGTTGCTAATCCCACCACTGACCTTAAAACGCAGAGAAGGCAATCACTCGGACGGGTGGGAAAAGGTTCGGCTTTAAAAAGGAGGCCATAAAGAATTAGGGGCGCTAGGGGGACCTGTTCTTAAGGGCAAGCTACACAGGCCCTCGAACACCTGTTGGTAAAACAATGATTATGATCAGTTATTATTATCGTTTTTCTGCGTTTACGGTTTGGGCGCTCCACGGTCGAGCTGTTACGCGCGAAGCGGATGTTACTGCCCATTACACGGCCCATTACTTCAGCCCCGGTACTGCGGGCGACGGTCTGCGAAAGCCTGTTTAAGCGCAAGCTTTTATTCCAATGCCCATCCAGCGATAAAGGGGAAAAAAAACAACAACACTATCGTATGCGCTAGTATATGAAGGTTGCAATTTATCACAATTTATCACCTTTCTGCTTTCTGCTGAAGAGAAATCTGAGTCTGTGTAGAGTACGAAAAAGATGGCAAAAGAGGTTATGGATGGATTTCTATGAAACTTGATAAAGTGAAGATTTGATTTTTCAAGGTTGGTAGAACAGGCCTCTTTGGGTTGGCAGAGGTCTACATTTCAGAGAGAGAGACTCCAGTGCTGACACCTTCATGCCTCCGTATGCAAGGGCTTGTCTAAAACGATTTCTAGAATGTTAACTCTGGACTGATTTTAGTGAGCAGTGAAAATCTAAACCACAGATATTTTCTTCCCCCTGAAGTCTTCAATCTAAAATGCCAATTTGCATTCTGCTGGCTTAACCGACAGTTAACATTTAGCTTGACAGAAGAAAGAAAACTGCGGAAAAGTTTTGGCCACGGCGAAAAAGTGAATTAATTGCCCTCTCCTGCTTAAGAGCTAAAAATTTGCTTTGGAAAATGACTGAATAGATTTTTCTCCCGTTCCTTTTGTAATGAGAATTTATAAGGAGAGGCGCACATTTGAATATGAATATTCTCCTAACCTTCCCGAGCACTGTGAGGGTTTTCATTTATCTCCTAAAAATAATCCCAGCCTGGGTGTAGTGGGACGGGTGAAAGATTCTGAGTGAAATTATATACTTCCCATATTTGCTGACCCAAACCCTCTAACTGTAACCTATGTTTCAGTGCCATCTTCTTAATATTAATATAGTTTGTGACATGGTATCCTATTACATAATTTGATGTAATATCTAATACAGGGGTGTCCAATTTTATCTGAAAAGGGCCAGTGTGGGTGCAGGTTTTTGTTCTTGCCGAGCACTATGACACCTGATTCTACTTATTAAGGTCTTGATTGAAGACCATGGTTAGCTAATTAGTTGAATCAGGTGACGTATTGCTGGGCTAAAACAAACACCTGCCCCTGCACTGGCCCTTCTCAGATAAGATTGGACACCCTTGATCTAACATATCGATGCTTATGAATCTGACAGGCACAGTTTTTTTTTAATTTATTTAAATGGTGCTATAGTAAATAGTCTTGTATAGAAAACCTAAAACTATGAATTCAAATAAGAATTTTTACATTTGTCTTGGAAACCAAACCTAACGGGCCTGCTCTTCACTAGACGTGTACTTACGCGAGTATATCGCACCGCAGTCTTAGTGCCAGACTATTTGTTTTCATCTGTGTAACAACATGATATATAAAGTGGTAATAGAGTAGAGTTCACATGTGGGCTGGGATTAATACCAACAAAGCAAAAACAAACTATACAGTTTTAATTTATGGAGAAGGGGGTGGCGGCATGTTCTCCTCATGGTTTCGAGGAGCGTGACTTATCGCCCTCCTCCACCTTAGTTTTTGAGTGACACACAACAACTTCCAGGCTCCACGCCAACAACCGAGCAACAGTCACCCACCACCCAGATTAGATCCGTGTCAGTGCTCCACCGTCTGTAATTACAGTGTTGTCAGTGTACTTACACCAAATTGTACGCGGGAAACAATTACATTCAACACAAGCCATTGTTACGTAGTCTTAATATGATCCCTTACAGTAAAAATATTTGTAATTATAGTTTTGGATAATTGCATAATCGCTTGCAAATTATTAATGATTATAATGCGGTGTATTTGTGACACTTGCAGGAGGAGTGCAGGTTATTCTTCAGTGGAGGTGCTACGCGTGTAGCATACGTGATGTTTGCATTCACAAGGCACAACATTGGCATGCGTGGCCGTGAAATCCTGAGTCATCTGAATAACTGTAGAGCCGATGGGTTTGTACCATTCTTTAGAAACATTTATGAATCCGAGTGTTTAGTGGTACAAATGTTACGCAGGTAAATCTGGCCACGCGATAGAAATTTCCAACGTAGTGTTTTCACATTTTCCTAATGCGCCAAAAGCTAGAATCTCTCTTTGACATCACGTTGCAAGAACCCCTCCGATCAGATTTGATTTCAACTCTGAGTGCATAAATGAATGAATGAATGAATGAATGAATGAATGACACCAGAAAACAATGTAATTGTCTCAAAAAAGTTAAAAGGGGATGGAAGGAGGACAAAAAACACGTATATTCAAACAAAACCTTAAAGTAGTGGTCTCCAACCCTGGTCCTGGAGAGCTACAGGGTCTGCTGGTTTTCATAGTGACTCTGCACTTCATGAATCAGTTAGAGCAGTTGATTACACAGTTAACTCAACTCACCTGGTGTCTTGGGTCTCAAATGGGTGCTGATTTTAAGGTGAAAACAAAAACCAGCAGACCCTGTAGCTCTCCAGGACCAGGGTTGGAGACCACTGCCTTAAAGCAATGATAGGATATTTATAATAACTTAATGAAATGACTACATTGTGTAAGCTACTGGGATTGCTGCTTAGTGATAGCATTCATAGCTTAAAGAGTACGAGAGCTATAGCTGCATTTTAACAGTTTGTCTCTTTATATTTCATACATCCCTTTGGAGCTGGGCTTCTGTCTGCTGTATCCTGGACGAGTTCACTGAGTAACTGTTTATGATGGCTTTTTAAAATCAAAACACAATTCACACACACATTATCTGGCTGGGAAGTTAATGTGGAATGAATTCCTTGGCCCTTTTTAAAATGCTCTTTTATCTATATGACTAATACTTCAAAGTCACCTGCTTATATAATAAAAATATTCCCGTCCTGTGAGTTAATGCTTGACCACTGCCGTGTGCACGATGGGCGGTGAGAATCCGGCTAAAGAACAGAACATAAAGTGTGATAGAATACCACACCTGTGTGTTTAACACCTATATCTGACCACAGCAGAGCAGAACCAGAATCTCTGTAAAACAGGAGGTATGTGTGCATGTGTGTGTGTGTGTGTGTGTGTGTGAGTGCATGCATGTGTGTGTGTGAGTGAGTGTGTGTGTGCGTGTGCATGTGTGTATGCGCGAGTGTGTGTGTGTGTGTGTGTGTGTGTGTGTGTGTGTGTGTGTGTGAGTGCGAGTGCGAGTGCGTGTGTGCATGCGTGTGTGTGTGTGTGTGTGTGTGTGCACGTGTGTGTGCGTGTGCATGTGTGTATGCGCGAGTGTGTGCGCGCGCATGTGAGTGCGTGTGTGTGAGTGCATGCATGTGTGTGTGTGTGTGTGTGTGTGTGTGTGCGCGCACGTGTGTGTGCGTGTGCATGTGTGTATGCGCGAGTGTGTGTGCGTATGCGTGCACGTGAGAGAGTGAGGGCGAGAGAGCGGGCGTGCAGGGGGGAAAGGGAATAATGTCGGGGCAGCTGCCAGTAAATTTGCTGGCACGCGGCACACTGTAGGAGAGCAGAGCCAAGCCAGCTGTCCCTCACTGCCCTGAAATCCCTGCGAAAATAAAGAAGCAGAGGCTGACAGCTCAGAATTAATTAGGAGCGTGTGTCAGTCTGGATAATTACCTCACTCTCCCGTAGATAAACACCCCCCTCAGCTTAGCACTTTGTATTGGGGAGCCGCCTCGACAAGGACTCCTGGGGAACTATGACACGGGAGAGGCTGACCTGCCTCAGAGCAAGGTTCATTTTGGGGAGTTTAAAATCAATATAAGCATGAATGTAAAAGCAACAAAGAAACACACACGCACACTCATGCACACATCCGCACGCACACACACCTGTATTTTGCCTAAAATGGCTAATGTGTGTGTGTGTGTGTATTATATATGCGCACACACACACACACACACACACACACATATATATATATATATATATATATATGTGCAGTATATAGTGCAGGGATCATCAACTCTGTCCCTCGAATCCAAATCCAGCCCTGGTTTTCTTTTCTCCCGGGTAATTAGTGCTACTGATTGGCCAGACTGTCTTCACACCCGACTCCCAGGCAAAGGGAGGGTGGAAAACCAGCAGAACTCAGCCCTCGAGGACCATGAGTTGCTGATCCCTGATATACTAGGAAGCGTAGAGCCAGGGGACATCTCCATCCCGGGCCCTGTGCGCTAAATTTGGCGGGCCGCAGTCCGTTAGATCGCGGCCTGTCTCTGACGCGCCGCTAGCCCGGGACCGTCTCCGACCAGTGCCCGACCGGCAGCCGCGAAATCCCCCGCGCCGCTTTCCGCGCGCTCCGCTAAGACGCCCTCCGCCCGACAGGCCCGGATTATGGGTTCCTCCCCGCGCTTACGCTCTCGATTTTCACCCGCTTTGACAGCCGACCGAGGCACCTGTGCCCGAGCGCCCCTCCCAGCGAGCGGGTGATGTAACGCTGACGCAACAGCCGCAGTCGCTTAAGCTTTTCACGGCTGGTCGCGGACGATCCCTCAATCGGAAAAAACGACGGCAAAAAACAGTAATGGGCCCTCCCCCTCCCAAATCTCTGTGTTCTTATTTTCCGGAAGCGTGCCGTCTAATTAACACGGATACATTTATTTTGGGATGTGGCGATTTACCGTCGTGTGCTGGGTTCGTTCAGTGGGCTGCGGTGCTTCTGCACAGCGCCGCCGTTCTGAAGAAATGTGTCGGTTCATTCGGGGGATGTGTAAAAAAAAGTAGAGCAGACTTCTGTTTTTACTGAACTGTTAAATGCGCACGTTCTTCAGCGATGCTCTTTTGGGCAAAGATTCTGAAGAGATAGCCACAGACTGGCAGCCATGTGTGTAATTAATCTGTGTATTTAATCTGCGCCTTTTATTCAAAGGAAGCTTTACCTTCAACTCTGAGTTCTGATAAACGCATGATTAATTGAATTGCGTTAACGATCCTCCGCACACCCCGTTTGGTTAAAAAAAGAATTAAGCTGTGACTTTTATATGTTTCACCCCGTCGAAATAAATGTAAAAATAATCCACTCCGCACTTGCTTTTGATTGCATTCGGAAAAAAAAAAGAAGGTGTTTGTGTTTACAAGAGCCGCGGTTGCTGCACATTAATCAGGTTAACACTTCTTTTCAGAATGCGATGTTATGAGCTGAACTGCACGGAAAGCAAACGCTGCTCGGATGCGTTTGCGAAAAACACTGTCGCCGCTTTTTTAATCTTGCCAGTTTTCTGTTGCGCTACCTCCGCTGTCCTACTCATTAAAGCAGAGACGCTAAGCCCTTTGGAAACCGTTTTTTTTTTATTTCAAATTTTTTTCCCACCAGACTAATTACAGTAACTCGTTATTTGAAGATATATAACGAGGAACTGTCAACCAAATAAATTTTTTTTAGCTGTATCCATAACTTTCGTCGCTTTATAAAAAATCAGCATCCTTCATCTCCCGCTCATAACCGTTCCGATGGCAGCCTGAACGGCGGTTACCGCGGGGACGGGCGGCGCCCCTCCCCTCCCGCCCTCGCGTGATTGGTCTCTTTCACGGAGAGAGAAAGACGGGGCGGGAGGGCGAGCTCTGCCGCCTCGCGCTCCCCGTGAATGACGATGGCGGGTGGAGAAAGAGGCGGAAACATTTCCGTTCCAGTAGGAGGCCATTCATTCGCACTCCCCCGGCTTCCTCTCCTTCTTTTACCCCTCAGTCATAGAAGTGTGGGTCCCTGTGGCCCTCTCTTTAAAAGCTTCATTGAGATACCCGGTCATCCAGGCCAATGTGAATCCTGTCCTCTCATTGGCCAGGGCCAAACCGAGCGGTCTGGGTCAGCCAAGGCAACGCAAATTACTCTACGTAATTTCAACGCCATACAAAGATCGACTAACCAGCCGAAAACATCCCTCACTCTACACTCCTCTCTTCTGATTCGAATTTGAGGAAAAAAATGTGGTTTAAACAAGGTGACCAGACAATGTAAACGAAAACTCTTTCAGATTCTGCGGAATTTGCAGAGAAATTCGTTTTCAGCCATCGCCAGACATCCCCGGCTGAAGGTTTGGCAGGAAAGCGCGTTTTTTGTAACATAACTGTTTGAAATCATTCTATTGAACACAAGAGCGCAGGGAACAAATCCATTCAGGTGGAAAGGCAAAAAAAACAAAAAACACACAAACAAAAACATCTCCACAATCGGCTACATAAACCGAGCGAGGACCCAATTTCCTTCCCTTTCGAACGACAAAGGCGGACGCGGCCTTGCGAACGGGTTTGGCTCGCCATCGCAAACACAACGGCCAACGTGCATATTCAGCCTCCTCCCCCCCCCCCCCCCCCTTCTGTACCGTTTGTGTCTCTGGTTTCACCCACTGGAATCCAACGCCGCTGTGAAATGAATCCATTTTAAGAAGACGAGTAAGCCAGAGCACGTAGCCTCGCGTCTCCTAAGGTTGCGCTCTGTCTTGCTGACGTGTTTAATCAGAGGAAAACCCCTCCCACCCCAGCACTTCCTGCACCCCCCCCCCCCACCCCCGCCACAGCTCACTTGCACGTACAGAGGAGAATATAATGAGACGAGCGGCTGCTTGCTAAACAACTTTAAAGCGCCTCATCACGGCAGACTGCTTACTTTGGCTGATTGGGCTGAGGGGCAAGATGAATCACGATGAACGTCTCCCCGCACGTCCATACGTCATAACTGACAGGGGGAAAACGAGGCCTTGCAACGTTGCAAAACCTTAAAGACAAGCCATGCTTAAGATGAGACGTGTGTGTGTGTGTGTGTGTGTGTGTGTGTGTGTGTGTGTGTGTGTGTATATATATATATATATATATATATAAATGAACTGCAAACCATAGAGGAATATGAACTCTCATCAAGTTTTCTCAAGTTTCTTTCTCTACAGTAAAGCACACAGGCTTTAAGGTTCAAGTACACCACGCTTTTCTTCCATCTCTTGCACTTTTTTGCTGGCTCTGTATGAACAAAGGAGTATAAATCCACACCTCTGCGAATCCTTTCAGTCTCTCTCTCTCTGTCTCTCTCTCTGTCTCTCTCTCTCTCTCTCTCTCTCCCCCTCTCTCTCTCTCTCTCTCTCTCTCTCTCTCGAGCAGAAGGACTGTGTGGAAGTTCTTATCCGTATCTCTTCAGCATTTCCACACACTTCCCCCGTTCTCATATAGCTCATTTAATTCCAAACAACTCCTCACACCAGTTCCATTTAATGACTGTGCACTTACAATAAGCAAACTACAAAATCTTAATATACATTGTCATCTAATCACATACAAAATCTAAATGACAAAATATGTACTTGCCCCATGTTTAGATGGAGTGTTTTTTTTTTTTTAGTTTTTATGATACTGTAGGACACCCCCTGTTTTTAAATCATTATAACTGTATTATAACTCATTAATAAATACATTATTGATGTGTAGTCTAGCATTAATTAATGTTCTGCACAAGATGACCATGTTATGATGTGTAATGCATCGACGGTAGCTCAAAACATAAATGATAATGGGCTTTTCCCCACTGCTTATTTGATGATGTGAAACTAGAAATTTCCCGAGAGGGTGTTTAGATTGATGAGCTCGAGATGGCGTACCGACGAGTTACTCTAACAGCCTTTGGGGCATGCGTGCTTTTTTGTGTGAATTCAATTCTGCACATTCGAGGCCATTGATAAATAAGTGGATGAAGGACCATAATCCCCCTGGCTTGTTGAAATGAAAGGAGAGATGAGTTCAGCGCAATTACAAGCTCCGCCTGTCGCACCTTTCCCAGAGGAGGGGTCCACGGGCGAGAAGATCCCCTGGGATTCAAATGCACGGCTCTCCGATTTACGACCAATCAGGTTAACCGTTGTTCCAGTGTACCAGCACTGATTCCAAGTCATGGATTGGGCTGCAAAACAGTCCACCAAGCTCTCAGCACTGTGGTCCACTGCGTAGACGCACCCCACCCCACGCTATCGAACCCTGTCCATGCCACTGCCGAACGCCGCTGGCTACCCGCGGGACCTTCTCTAATTGGCCGAAGCTGGCCCAGAGCCCTGCCCGGGGAGGAGGGCTTTTTCAGCGGTGAGGTTGCCCCTCCCTGGCCGTCTCCTCCGGTCGATTAGGAGCGCGTAGCGGCGCGTAGAGCACACTCCCGCGACCCGATGACTGACTGCTCCGCCCGGCCGGCGGACCTCGGGGCCCAAGGGCCCGCGGCTAACAGCAGGCCCTTTCAGAGAGAGCCCGCTCTCGACTGACCGACCAGACGGCTGGGGTTGAAGCAACGAGAAGGGCCTACAGATACAACAGCCCAAAACAAAGGCACTACCCTGCGCGGTCTTAGCCGACATATTCATTTATTTTACTTATTTAATGTTTATTTGATAGGGACAGATACATTTAAACATAGCTTACTGACAAACAATATCCAATGCAATGTATCACGGCATTTATAGCGTATGCTCATTTCTGATGCTTGTCCCTAGCTGGGCATATCCACAGACTCTCTGAAAACCCGTTTTTTAAAATAATGGTAACACAAACTTTTTTCCTTGAGAAGGCCGTGCTAGTTAAATAAAAGTAAAATTAAAGTAAACTAAAGTCAGTGCTCATAAATATTCAGTTAATACGGCTGACGGTGTTAACCTGATCATATGGACGGAGACGATCAATCAAATGCTATGCAAAGAGGGAATGTGTGGGGAATAAATTATGTTTCTTTTGGCTGTTTTCAAAACTGTGCCTAGGGGACGTCCAGCAGAAGATCTCATCCACAGTAACTTATAATGTGCACACGAAAAGGTTAGGCCAAGAGCAATAACCTTGCAATTAGTGTCAGAACTCATATAAAGAGTCATTACGCAAACGTACAACATAACATTAAGTGCCGGATCAGGAGTGCAGTGTACATTGTAACAGATGTGGTTGTGTAACACCACATAATTCTTGATTCTTACTGCAAAGACGTACGTCTAAGTGCAAATAATGTATACTATAGTACTATAATACACATTACTGTACTATGTATACTATCAGCATAACATGCTAACTACCATCGTTTCCTATGTACATTACATTATTTCAATAGAACATGGCCACTGGATGCAAACTTTGGTAATTTGTAATTTGTCCTAATATTGTAGCTTGTTCTTCTGCCTAGTTGGCTTGGCAGAGGTTAGGTCAGAACAGTGTTCTTGGCTGGAAACAGCAGTACAAAATAAGTATTGTATCTCATCCTGTGTTTTGTAGTTGTCCAGGACCATGAAGTGCACTTTTGTACGTTGCTTTGGATAAAAGCATCGGCCAAATAAATGTAATGTGATGTAATCATACGTATGTAATGGCTAGCGGTCTCAGCGTTGACATCAGTCTAATTCAGTTCGGTTTTATTTGCGAAAGGCTTTTCACAAAGGACCAATGTCTCAGAGCACTTTACAGACATTTGGAGCTCAAGCCCCCCCATGAACAAGCCAATGAGACGGCACAGTGGGCCCGAGCAGAATAAGCTCACGGTAAAGGCTGATGGTAAAGGCCTTACTGAATCTCCAAGCTTTATGTAGACAAGCTGCTTCTGTTCAAAATGCACTGCTGCAATGAAAGCAAAGACAGCCGGTAGGACTACTTCAAGATACATAAAAATAGAAAAAAAGAAACGCATTAGGGCAGAAAGGGCCATATTAATAATGCACTTCGCATGCTAGCTACATTCAGTATAGGTGCCAGGATGTTCCTCTAGAGACCGATGGGATGCTCGAGACCAGGCTGGACACAGTGCTGGCTATTCTCTGTAAAATAGGCAAAAATGATGGAACTCGATATTCTCATCATCAGTCATTCTTATGCTCATTCTTAGACAGCTGTGCTTGATATTGATGATTTTATTTCTCCCATTGATTGCCTAACCAGAACTGATTAAGATTAAAAGCCATATATGGTTTTGTAATGGGTTACAGTAGTCAAGCAAGAGTTATTTCAATTTCCAAAACGGGAGTGGGACACAGTTGCTTTACATTTGGATAGAGGCTCAGGGAGATGGGGGAGAGTAAGAATTCCTTCCAAAGGTCAAGGGGGCAAATCCAGACAAATCGCGTATTAACACGCATATTTATTAAGCCATTCTTCTATAAAAAGCCAAAGCCCGGTCTGAGGGTGTTTGATTATTCTTCAGCAGACATGTGTTAACCTGACTGAAAACAACCGTTTAGCATCCGTCTTGCCATGGCAGTCATGTCAGAGGCACAAGCAAAATATTTATGATGCCATTCGATGAAGATGAACAAAGGTAGACAGAAAGCCACTTTGCTTTAACAGCTTTTAATGGACCCGCAGTCATTTTCTAATTTATCTCATTAAGGACTGGAAGCACAGAAAGCCTTTACTGATTTGTTTACCTTAAACCAGAATCAAATTTGCCTCCTACCAATTTGCATAATTCAGATTCAATGAAAACTTCCATAACTTTGAACGTTTGGTATGGCGAGTGACAGATAATGGCAGTCTAACTTCTGCTACAGGATTTCGACACTTTCTTTTACATAATCAAATCTGACGGGAGCAATGCCGCGTTTCTTATTCTGTAACCCGGGTCCTCCAGGGAGAGCCGATCGGAATTGAATGGCATTCCTGAGTTTTAATCACCGCTCTGCCTGCCGTCTCCTCTATCCCTGAAGTTCAGACAAAAAACTTGCGTAAAATAAACTTGAAGGCACTTCTCTTTGAGAGAGAATGCTTTGCAGTTCGGGAAATACCATCCATCTAGAGCTAGTCTTTCAATGCTTCGTCGCTAATTGAACAAAAGAATACAGTTTTCTAATGATCCCACCCTGGTAAGGCATGTTTTTTTATTGATGAAGAAGTTTATGAACTTACCTGTTCATTTACAATCTTCCGTCTACTGAGTGGTTCAAAGACTGTGAGTCACCTGCAGAGAGAGAAGGCGTCATTTTTTGTGAAAACGTCTCAGTGGCAAATTATTGCAGAGAAAAAAGAAATCTAGTCTACATTCAGCATGCATGCAAAGTAGCCTTCACACAATTATCAAAGCCTGTGTTACTACCAAAAAAGTAAACCAGTCAGGGTGTACAAAATCCATCAAACCAATATGATTATTATGTTTTAGTGGTACTATTTTGATTGCCCTGCAACATTCTTGCAATCGTTTTGTTTCCGGTTATACATAGCTAAAGTTTAGCTGGACAGGCATTAATATTAGTTTTAGTTTCTTTTATGGATTGCAGAGTTATGTTTCTTTTGTGACAGATGATGTTTTGATGTCGCTAGTTAACATTAATTAGCGGGTTCTTTTAAAAAGGCCTAGGCATCTATTTGTGGTTAGATTGGGAAGGTTTACTTTTTTTAGAATTAGTAACTTTATCATTTACGACTGGCATACGCAAAATTAGTTATTATTGGGGTTACCTGCTTAATGTTTAGTCATCCTTTGAGTCCCGCGATCTAGTTTCTTTATAAGCATCAGCCTTCGAGCCTACTTGTCACAAGAGAGAGTTCAGATCTAACTGGCCGTCATCGGCAGTGGTAGTTAAGGCAGTGGAAAATGTCAGGTACAGATTTCTGAGGTTAGATAACAGAGAGGAACAGGAGAAGAAACACAGCTGTGAATCCGCCGGGCTGTTGATGATAAGACAGTAAACTCTAGAGAATACGCATCCCACTCACTCCTACGGTACGTCCGCCCGTAGACAAAGATCGTGAGTCTAATGCAGTGTTCAAATGTAGGATGAGAGACCGCGTATGCTGGCCAGCTCAAAGGCTTGGAAGCATCTCGACAGTCTTACTGTGGTGTGGGGGCATCTCTTACCTCTGTAATCTCCATAAACATTCTCAGATCAACGATAATGCAATGAAGTCCATCAGAATTTGTGTTTAGTAAGATCAAACTTAAGAGGATAGTTTAAAAAATCCATTTATTGTTCTAAACAGTTGCTTATCATTAACATGTTATACATTTATATGACTAACCAAGATTCAAGGAACAATTTAGCGCTTTAAAATTATTTAACAATACTTCTTAGTGTATTAATACAGCTTATCTATTGTTACACAAAAAATGACTTAAGACAAAAATTTCTAAAATTCATTTTTTGTTGATTTCTTTTTAACGTATCAAAACATTTTTAGCCATTTCCTGAAGGAGAAATAAAGCAGGCATTTAGTGCTAGAAACAAGTAATTCAAATGTTTATATTTTTTACAAAAAAGATTGCAGCTTTATTGACAAATTATGGCAAAACAAATTTGACAATTTATGGTCACCTATTTAGAGAAGCTTACACATGTTGCGTTATGTTCTTTTTATTATGTTTTATATACAAATACAAGTTAAACACTGAACAGAGCACTTAAATTTAGCTGCATACATAGCTGGTTGCTTTCAATCCCAATAACAAAATTAAAATTAAATTTACAAACTCAATATTTAACATCATGAACCTAACAGATATTAAAAGGAAAGAAGTTATCTACAGCTGGGTTAGCATCACTTGAAAAGTTTCAATTCATTCTTGCCTTCAGAGGGGAGACCAGGGTTCACTAAAGGGCACCAAGAAGCACCAAGTTCTGTGGAAACTTCATGCTTTTTACTTTTGAAGGACAGACAATAAGGGACAACCAGTAAAACAGCATTCCAGTGCAGAGTTTATCGACAGAGCTTGCTAGATCTCAGCGTGTTTGCCTGTTGTTTTTTTTTTTTTCATTTTTTCTCGTTTTGTCTCTTGTACTTAAACTCTAAAAAGAAGTCCATGTTACAAAAAAACAGTTAAGCTGACATCGTGTCGTAGCTTTAACATTAAGGTGTGTGAAAGCCTTGAGGAGATCTCCCAAGTTGGGGGGGGGGGGTCGGAGTGGGAAGGCATCGGGGGGGAAGGGTGTTGAAAAATAAAGGAAGGGCCAATCAGTTTCTTGCTTTTGAGGGGGGTTGGGGGTGGGGAGTGGGGTGGGTCACACAGTTCTAAAGTTGTCTGTAGTTGGAGGTGACAGATGTGGAGCACCTTCAATATCTACCATAGGGGTGTTCTCTGTAGCCCCCTCGCGATAGCCGGGCGGGCGGGGCTTTGAGGCTAGGCCGAGCCGCGGTCCACTCCTCTTCTGCTAGGAGGAGAGCGAGACACGTTAAAGGAGCGCGGGGGCGAGGGCGGACACGGGTCGACCGGCGAGGCGCGGCGATTGGCTCGCCGGGGCCCGACCTGCCCGGACGCCGGCCTCCCCCCCCCATCCCCGAAAGCCGCGTCCTGCGGACGGCTCGGAATCTTCTGGTGCTTTCCGTCGTCCGTGTCCAATTAGCAACCGTGCAGGTGTGCGTTTGCAAAGGAGCTTTCGTTCGTTTACTCCGACCTTGAGCAAAAGTCATTGAAGCAAACGAACACTGATGGGGGGGGGGGGGGGGTGTGGATGGGGGGGAGGGGGTGCCACTTGAAAAGAGCCTACCTTGCCTGCAGAGGCCCTGTGCCAGGATGAAGTGAAGTGCCATTTGAAAACAGCGTGCCATGGTGCCACTCTGCCAGCGTGCCACATCTGTACCCCCTCAAAGGGGGGGCCCAAAAACAAAGTGCTGAGGAGCACTGCTGTTGAAGTCAGCCAGACCTCGCTTTCCCCCCTCTCCTGTCCCACAATGCAGTTGGACAGACCTCTGTGTGCCAGCTATCTTTGCAGCGTCATTCAGTATTGACTGTGGTGTTAACCTCATAGATGGCAAATATATCTGCATCAACATCATGCTTTTCAGCTAAAAATGAGTGTGAGTGTGTGTGTGTGTACTTGTGTGTGTGATAGTGTGTTTGCGTGTGTGTGTGTGTGTGTGAGTCTGACTGTGTGTGTGTGTGTGTGTGTGTGTGTGCTTGTGTGTCTGTGAGTCTGACTGTGTGTGTGTGTGTGTGTGTGTGTATGTGTATGATAGTGTGTGTTTGTGAGAACATTTCCTGCTCTCCTCTGACTCATGTCTTCACGTGATGCGTGAAAAATAAACACGTATTTATAACATACATATCTGCCATACAGGAAACTGTTAGAGACACGGAGTGAGCCTTCTCTCATAAATACACTGCGCCTTCAGAAGTGCTGCAGGGAGAAGGTTCCAGAACCTGCTCGTTAGCTCCTGAGCAATCACCCCCCTGTGAGGCCAAGCGGTGCAACCCTCAGAGCTTAGCTGGAGCGTGATCATACTTAATGCTGGGGTATATACTGCAGCATGCTGTGTGTGCTCTATGTGCTGTATGTGGACTTGCTGAGGATGTAGAATCTAATGGACCTTTTTCAGCCTTTTTAATTACTGGAAAGGCTAATATGCATGCGGGTCCAAACGGGAATCTTTATGGGACTGACTCTATTATGAACAGGTGGTGGGGGTGGCTGTTGCGCTCCCTTAATTTCATAGAAAAAAAAAATATTCTGAGCTGAATAGCCTCCTCAAAGGGCCAAGGCTGAAGTTCTGCTAATGACTGCCTCAAAGTACACAACAGAAGAAAAGGCAAATGTTCCCATCTGAAGCTGAATTAAAAGAGATGAAGCCAACTTAAGGTTCAGCTTCACAACCTCTGGAATGGTGATAGGCCAGCAAATTTGGCTAGCCACCTTAAATGGTTATGCTTGCTCTCGTAAGACCATCCGCCTACTCGATTTCCTTCAAGTAATATTTTTACACCGAATGGTGTGTGGGGGTGTCTTGGATTGATTGCATAAGAGTCCTTAATTACTCCTAGCATGAATAGAAGCTGGGATGCGATATGAGATCGAACGCTCGTCTGTTTTCTGCGCAAGGGAAATGCAACCCGGCGCCGAGCGAAAATCCAAACGGGGTTCCGGACCGGGGATGGCCCGTCCGCCGCAGCACCCCCCCCGACGCCCCCCCGGCGTCTGATGCGCGTTATAATCCCTCTAATTGAGGCCTCGGATCTGGCCGGAGAGGCCTGGCAGGCCCGGCGTACACACACACACACACACGTGCACGAAAGCGGAGAGGATTAAGGGCTCGCCTCCCTCCGCTGTCGCGGGCGCCGCTGGGACCCGCTCGCCTCCTCCGCGGTAAATTAATTAGGCGGGCAGCGCGCCCGCCGCCGGCGCGGGAGGGCGAGAGAGGGAGAGAGGGAGAGAGGGAGAGAGAGAGAGAGAGAGAGAGAGAGAGGGGAGAGAGATAGAGAGAGAGAGAGGGAGAGAGAGAGAGAGAGAGATAGAGAGAGAGAGAGAGGGGAGAGAGATAGAGAGAGAGAGAGGGAGAGAGAGAGAGAGAGAGAGAGAGAGAGATAGAGAGAGAGAGAGATAGAGAGAGAGGGAGAGAGAGAGAGAGAGGCCGGGCCCGACCGCTGGCTGTTGTTGGGGTTTTTTTTCAAAAGCAGCGGCGGCGGCGGCGGTGTTGCATCATCCTTCTTTCGAGCGGCGGCGTGGCGCGGCGAGCTCTCACCGGCCCCCGAGCGGGAAACGGGATCGGCGGTCTCTCGGCTCTTTGTTCCGCGGCCTTCGCTCCGGTCCCGAGGACGCGGTTTGCCGAGCCGCTGACGAGAGCGAGCGAGCGAGCGAGCGAGAGAGAGAGAGAGAGAGAGAGAAAATAAAAACCGGCCCTTTAATTTCCGAGAGCGGGCCAATCCTGCGAGGGCGCGTTCGCCACGGCCGGTTCCAGCCTGAAAACGGCCGTCCAGACGCCCGTAACCCCTCCCAGGCCTCCGAGCCGCCTCGGTCAATTGGCCAAGCTGGCCGAAAGCCCACCCCCAGCCGCTCAGCGTGAGGAGGGGGGGTGGGGGGTGGGGGGGGGGGGGGGGGAGGCGCCGGGGCAGCGGAGGCCAGACGATCGGCGACGTCGGCGGCCCGCTAGCTTTTATCTCTCCGCTGCGAAGCATCGCCGTTGCCGCGGGAGACCGGACGGGAGCTGGCAGCTCCGCCCGGCGAGGGAGCTTTTGCCCCCTCAATGGCAGGGCTTGCCGGACAGACCGCGGAGCGGCCAGCTGGCGGAGATCTGAGGGCAGCGCGTGAGGAGCGATCCTGAGAGGGGGAGAGAGAGGGTGCTCATGGGAGGTATTACCAGGTCAGAGAGAGGCGCTGTCTCCCCGCCGCGCGGGACGGGTGTGTTCACTGCTAACGCCCGCGACTTCCCCGTCCGCCAACATTTGGGTTTTTGCGCCCTCCGCCAAAATGGCGGTGGTGGAAATTCAGTTGCCAATCCGACCCAGAACAGTCAACGGGCAAAGGATTCCCTGAACCGCATTCAAGCCGAATCCCGGATGTTTGGACGGGCATAGCCACAACGTTCTCACACCGCATACAAATGGAAAATGTGGGCACGCGGAATTTCCATCTCTCGGGCCGATCTGACGTTCCTCATCTGGTTATCAACGAGTGATGAATA
>CM077301.1:29346665-29439165 GCA_039654925.1 Anguilla pacifica | reverse complement strand
CGCGTGAACGCGGCAATCCTCCCACCGTCGGCCGCGAGGCCGGTCACGAGGGCGGCCCGACGCGTGCCGCCTCTGCGCCGCGCACAACGCAGAATTGGCGCACGCGGTGTCTCTCCGTTTAAAAACAGAAGAATTGAAAGCGCGCGGACCGCACCTCTTCGACTGGCTGCTGTAGTTGTCGTCGTACGCGTCGTAGCTCTGGTCGTCGTACTCCCCGTCGTAGCCGTCGTCGTAGCCCTGCGAGAGAAAAAAAACAGTTCTGTTAACCTCCCTGGGAGTTATAGACTGGGGTCTTCTCACCACTTTGTCTGATGTTCTCCAGGTTACTCACTGGATGGTACGTCATCGTTCTTGTCCTAAAAGCACTGTAAAAATTCATCACTTAGGTAAAGTGAGACTTGTTCTGTGAAGGAGCAACACCACTGAACTTTGCTGAAGGAACCCCCCCTGTCCGACGCTCATTTTGCGCTAGGAGGACTGAATCAGGTCTCTTTTTATATCTCACCAGACAACCCACATTCCTGGTCCCATCCTAGGGCTCCAGTAAAGTTACATTTTTTTCATCCAAGATTAAGAAAGACGGCCATATCACCACGAAAGAGAATCACAGTCACAATACAGTCTTTGCCCAAAGGAAGCCTCGCAGCTTCATCTATTTTTACATCTAAACCCTTTCATAGTATCCTATAAAGTAAACAAACTAGAACAGACAAATAGACTGTGCATAACCAACTTGAAATGTCGCATTCAATTAATAACTCAGTTTGGCGCATTATTTATTTAGATTTGTGTGTGCGCATCGGCAAATGTTTATTTTTCCATGCATTAGTCGAATTCTCAACCACGGAAGGAAATACTTCGGTCTCTGCGTTTGGTTTGGTCTGTGTGGTTGCTCTTCTGCATGGCTGCTGTGGAACTTCAGGACAAATCGAGTGTTATTATTCAAGTTTTTCACTCCGGCTCTGAAAAGCCTATTTTGGCAGGAAGTGGCTTGCGGCCAGTGAGGCCGACTTGGAAAAGAGGACCGAGTTTATTTATTTCTTTATTTTTAGAAACTATTATTGCTGCCTAATCCCCTCACCAATATCAAAGGGGAAGTCATAATTCAGACTGTCTATGGATTTTTGGGTATTAAACCCGAGTTAATGGATGCTTTTTCTACAGAGGCCAAAGCTGTGGTTTCAATACAGAAGAAGCTCTTCTTTTTGGAACCAAAGACGCTAAGTTGGCAGAGGATGAACATGTGGTCCAACAGATAATATATTTCAAGTCCGCAAATAAAACCGTTGAAATGTACACAATTATGAGGGATTCTGTGGAAGTGCTGAAGCAATGGACCTCTGTGCAGTAAAGTTTTGGCCATAATAGAGGGGAACTCTCAGTAGACTGAACTTATGAGGTGAAATAAAGGCAATCGCATAGGTCACATTTCCACGGAAGCTTCCGGAAAAACTGTAATTTCAGGAGAGGGTACATACCTCTAAAATAACTCGCAAAATAGTTTTACAATAATTGACTAAGCCAAACTTGTTAACGGGATAAACTGCACTAAACCAACTTGTTCAATCCTTAAGGAATTGACAATTAAATAAAATAACCCTATTTTTTATTTCAAATAATAATTGAAGCTGGTCTGAAATGAAAAATTGTGTTTTGGATTTTCAGAGAAAAATCCTAGATCCCATCTACAGTCTCTCTAAGACTAATGGCGCAGTGGTACGAGTCTTTGTTTAAATTTTCCTTTTTCAATTAATTTCAGCAGCAAGCCCACACTCATCATACTTACAGTGTGAAAACAAAGATGAAAAATAAGGCTTGCTTTGACTTATTACTGAGCACATGGCTGCGAGGATGGATTGAACCACGTCCAACCCGGAGGCCCACATTGATCCAAAAATAAAACCCTTTATGAGATGTGGGAAGTGGAACAATAACTGCCTGCTTATCGATATCAATTAGCTCTCCCGCTCCTCGCATTCTAACTGGAACTCAGTCCGCGGTCCTGATCCGCGCAGTCGACATTAACGCCCGCCACTCCGCCGGCGACCTCGGTGACCTTGACGACCCGACAGATCCGCCTCAGGCGCGGAAAGGCTGCGTTTCGCTACGCGCGGTTGCCGCCCGTCCTGTTATTTTCACCCCGCTGTTAAAATAACCCGGCGTCTCACCTCGTGCGATTTCCGTACGGAGCGCGTGCAAAAACGTTATAAAAGCTGTGGCCTCGCGGGACCGCCACCAGTCTGCCGAGCTTCACTTCCTGCTCCTGGCTCCTCATCTTAATGTATAATTTAAAAAACAAATTGAACGCATCCCTCCATTTTATCAATTTCACCGCTTCTCATTGCCTCCACCCCCCCCCCCCCCCCCCCCCCACCCTCTTTTCCCAGGAGTGTTATTTGACTGATTTTTCCTGGATTCAGTGATGTGTCCCATTTTCCACCCTTCAAATTGGCTGCGGGTTTATTTATTTTTTGTAAATCCCCTCTGGCAACCGTACTCTATCCAATACTTTATGACGGTATAGATGTAAAAATACACTTAAATATAAAACTACTGACTGACTTATTGATCCCAAGCAGGGAAGACACCGGTCTATGCTGAGGATTCTGAAGGCCATCAACATGTAAAAGAATTCAGTTTAAAGCCAGTCAGTTTTCTGAGTGCATTTTTATGTGCTGTTAAAAAAGACAGCCAATGTATTACACAGAAGTTCAAAGAACGAAGTGTGATAGTGAAGGTATTAGATCATTAGTTACCACAGCTTTGTTTATGCTGTAATACTGTGTGTGTACAATCAGTACAAAAGGGTACAATCCTATGTCACCCTTCCTTATATGTCTGTATCACCTGCATTTTTAAGTCACCGAGTTTGCTCTTTATCTAGTAAAATGAGTTTTCATAACTATTGTACTGACTATAACAAGCAAATCTACATGCTGCGGCATAAATTGCTTGTAAAAATGTTAGAAATGTTAGAAACAACTTCTCTTGCAAACAACAAATAGCATGTTTACAGTACAGAATAGAATAACTATTATATGTCTATGGATTTTTGGGTATTAGACCCAAGTTAACGGATGTTTTTTCTACAGAGGCCAAAGCTGTGGTTTCATTACAGAAGAAGCTCTTCTTTTTGGAACCAAAGACGCTAAGTTGGCAGAGGATGAACATGTGGTCCAACATGCATAACCACATACACAGTATATGCAGTAGAAATGCTCTGAAACACAAGTATATTTGAGTTTTTAAAAAAGCCCACAAAAACTGGCATTGTTTCATCTCATAATTACTCTCTCCAGCACCGACTCCAAGTGCATTTTTATGCTTTGCCGATTAAGCAAAAACGCTGATCTTTCAGACTGAAAGCAAGCGCGGTAACTGCCCAGTTTATTTATGAGTTATTCTTTTCCAGCACGGTGATTTCCTGACAAAAATATCAAACCTGCTTTATAAATATGCAACAGAGTGTGCCGTGGAGGACCGGGGGTACTGTCAGATAAAACAATTTTTCATAAAACTGACTTATTGTCCTGTGTGCATCATCATCTTAAAATATTATTGAGCACACTGCCGTTACTAATCCATGATTAAAAAAAAGACTCTTTCAGTTTAAGTAACATAACGTCCTCGTGACAAGCATGGAAAAAATCCTGTTGATTCTCATTCCACCCAGAAGAGTACCTGCTCTGCATAATGCTGTAGTTCGCCTGGACAGGAAATTGAGCAGCTTGGCCGCCTCCTGGCCCCCTCCTCTTCTTGGTCCCCATTGGTTTTTTTTAACACATCGCATGATTTGATTGGTTTAAACTGAAAAGGGGGAGGGGCTGTGTCTTTTGTGGTGTTATTTGAGTGCTATCGTTGTGTTAGCTTCCAGCTGTAGCGTAGCACTGCGCCTTTAAGCCATCGCCGATTGGCTAGCCTGGCTGTGGTGCTTTGAGCGGTCGTGCTCTATCTGACGGCTCTAAAGAAGCACGTCAAATTCAAAAAGCACTCTGCCATGCATGACAACGGCGGACAGCTGGCAGTGTAAGCCAGGCACGTCTCCTGCATTCCGCAGGTTCTTTGGCACGGAGGCTTTTGGTTGGATTTCAAGTTCTTCTTTGATGAATCTGGAACAAAATGACAGGACGCATTTGGAGCTGTCCTCGGAATAAACATCTGTCCCGCATTTTCTGTGCGTCATCCGCCTGTTAGGAGAGTTTCTGAAGTTTCTGTTTTTTATTTTGTGAAAAGTCACTTGGTTGTTATTCAACGGTAGATCAGAAAGGTTCCAGGATTTAATAATTTTTTTTTTATAGAGTCCCTTAAGACAGCATGTCCGTTTGAATTGAATTTAGGGGTTTTGCTTTTGTGAGACCATTTGATGACTGAGTTCGTCATTGTTCATACAAAAACTGACTCTGCAAAGCACCTTATCTAGTACAAAAATCAAAAAGGGACAGGCTACTGAAATAAATGGCTACATGCTACAGGCTATCAAACACAAAAGCCCCACATTGTTGCCCTCACCAGAGTGTGAGTCCACAGTGGCTAGAGAATGCAAAATGACTATCACAGTTACTTATGTGTCCGCTTTAAATTTCAGCCTTTCCACAAAATACCAAGGCATCACTTCCAAAGTACGATGTACACTTTCCCTTTTTCTCCAAAGTTCTCTTGATGTTCTGCGAAAGATTAATGCACCTTTCAACATGTCCATTGGATTTAGCAACATGATAAATATGTACGCAAACAAGTAGTTTTATTTGAGAGGAATTTCAATATCGGTTCAATTGCTAAAATAGTCCTCTTTGTTAAGGTTACTGCATTAATTTCGCGGCTATGTGGAATAAGAGTCTTTTTTTTTTAAAAGCCTGTGCTAACGATGTCACACATTATCGCCCGTGAGACGACGCAGAGGTCGGCGTGAAGTCGCCGCGCGTTCCTGGCGAAAGCTTGCAGAGCCTCTCGGCTCTGCAAGCGACTGCCGGGGCTCTGCGTGTTTTAGGCTCCGGCTCCCTGTCGCGCTCCCCGAGGGCGGGGGCGGCCCGCCCCCCCGACGAGACGCCTGTTCCAGGCGTTGTGGTGCCACTCAACGCCGGCCTTTACGGCAGTCATCTGTCTGAGCGCCGCGGGGACGCCGAAGAACCGGCCACAAAAACCCAGCCCGGATTTCAATTAAAAGAATTCTCTCTTCACAAAAATAAAAAAGTCAATTACTGACTTCTGCGGTGACTAACCGAAACCTCTTTTCAAAGGCTCATGATCTCTGTGTGTGTTTAGAATATCCATTCAGATGTTGCTGGGAATGAATCACTTTCCATTTTCTCACGTCTCATGTCAATATTTTTCTCTCTCTCTCTCTACATATATATATATATATATATATATATATATATATATATAACTGTATATTAAATTGGCATGAAAGTAAATCTTTTGAAAGTTGTAGGTTCACGTTTCCAAACCTTGGTGGAGTTGTCCCAGACATGTGGTAACCAACCGTGTTCCTGGAGATCTGCCATCCTGTAGGTTTTCATTCCAACCCTAATTTGGCACACCTGACCAATTAGCCAGCTCGACAGGATCTCTTGCTGTTGAATGAGGTCTGGCTTTGTTAGGGTTGGAGTGGAAACCTTCAGGAAGGTAGATCTTCAAGAACAGGGTTAGTCACCACTGCCCTAGACTGTTCCCCATCACCTATTCTGCTGTAAGAATGGTTAATGTGTTCGCTAAAGAAATTGTCCTTGAAAAGTTGTCCTGTCTGCAGGGCAAATGAAAGATACTGTGATTTTACAAGTTTTATTGCGAGTTATGCTTAAACTTTAATCATGCTGATGGCCTTGAGGAAGTAGCAGCACTTTGTGCAACATTTCCTTTATGTTGTTAATTCACAAGAGGCCTTGTATAATTATACCATCTTCATGTGATATAATCTTGGTCTATGTTCTGTATCACTTCGGATAAAGATATTAGCCAAACAAAAAGGAATACAATAAATCACTATTTCTATTACAAGCCTTGGCTGGAACACAAAACCAGTAATAATTTACGGCTATCATACAGACATATTTCTTAATTCAGTTGCAGCTATTCTTTATTTTTTGCCTAGATATCAATTCAAATGATGTTTATTTTGTATGAACAGAGACTTTTTTTTTTTTAGAGATATTTCAAACAACTGTCGGAAATGAATCCTGCCAAATATATACTTGCAGCGCATCTCCTACTTGCTTTAAACAACATATAAATAAAACAAGCACGGAACCGTCCAGACCCACGGCGCAACTCTCTTCCGCAGACACGTTTTAGCTGGCACCACCTGTGCTTGCGTCCCACAAAACATCCCTGAAAGGTCGTCCGTGAGTGAGTGGGTGAGTGACCACAATTCAGGTCATCCATGAGTGGGTGAGTGACCACAATTTTCCATGCGTAGAAAAAACATTTATATTTTTATGATCGTTTAATACACCAATGTCTCTAATGTTAACGGCATTTGTATGCATCAAATACATAAAGAAATGAGTGAATGTGAGTTTTTCTGAAACGCAGAAGCGGATAATGTGCGTTCACGCGGGATAAAAGCCCCAGCCTGCTTCTGAAGTGCGATCAGACAGGGAAGCGAGATGTTCGGGCTCTGCCTTCTCTCACTCGCCAGCTCAAGGAGATTTAAATTCCGCTTTGGGCTCGAGTGCGGTTTTATGGGACCGAACATGGATTAGACTAAATTAAAGTTGAGGATTATGCGAGGGATTAAGTTGTTTTATTAATCTAATGCCACTGCTTCCTCACATGTGCCATTCTCATAATGTCCGGGTGGAAGTCCTTTGTGTCTCTCTAATTGAACATTTTCTTTTGCTCTTCCGTGTCACGAGCCCATGCTACCACGTTTCATTTCAGCCAAATTCTAAAACCTTGTCAGCTGCGGCCGCAGATTACTGCTATATTTGACAACTCGCTACCAACACTTCCTGTCAGAGCAGCGTTTGGTTGGAATAATCCTTTAGTGTCACACGTCTTAATTTTTTCTCCTTCATCTCGTCCATGTTTCTTGATTCCTTTTTATTGTCTTGTAAGTCGGTCTCTAAAGAGTGTGACAGGCTGGTCGGTTTGAGAGGGTACGCTCTGGAGGCAAAGCACCATCAAACTGAGGCTACAAACAAAGGGCAGAGGGAGGTTCTGAAAAAGATTTAATGGAGGCACCCTGACCCATGCACACACTCTCTCTCTCACATACATGAGAGTCAAACACACAGACACACACACTCACACAAGAGTCTCACACACACACACACACACACACGCTGTCTCTCACTCATACACGAGTCAAACACACAGACACAGACACACTCTCTCTCTCTCTCTCTCTCTCTCTCTCACATACATGAGAGTCAAACACACAGACACACACACTGACACGAGCCACACACTCTCTCTCTCTCTCTTTCTCTCTCTCTCACATACATGAGTCACACACACACACACACGAGTCACACACTCTCTCTCTCTCACATACATGAGAGTCAAACACACACACTCACACACGAGTCACACACACACACACACACACGCTCTCTCTCACTCATACACGAGAGTCAAACACACACACTCACACACGAGTCACACACACACACACACACGCACGCTCTCACTCATACACGAGAGTCAAACACACACACACTTTCACTCATACAGTCACACACATACCTACACACACACACACATCACTCACACACACACACACCTAAATGTACGGTCCTGTTTACAGTCCCCACTTTGCACCTCACTAAACTTTACGCAGACGTACAATCCACCGCGCGCGAGCGCAGGTCCCCGGTAATGGAGCCCGATCCTTATATTTTAACACTCATTTGGAAAAGCAATTAACTGCGGCTCTATTGAACAAGAGGAGAGGAAATAAATCAAGTGTTAACACATGGCTGGAGAGCTCGGGCTGTGTGTAATTAGGACAGTGAGGAGCCAAAGGCCTTCCTGGCACCACTTCATTACCTATTGACAACCTGTGCCACCCCTGACAGTGATGGATACTCATACCCAGACACCGAATGCGCACCTTCAAAGCACACAGGCCGCAGAGTAATGGGGCCTCGATCCGGCCTGCTCTTTTCCCTCCACGGTGTCTTTCTTTATCTTTACTGTTGTTCGGTTTACGGTGTATCGATATTCTCCTCATCTATTCCCCTCCATACCTCCCCCAAACAAGAGCCAGGGGAACCCTGTGGGTCCAGTGGAAAAAAAAAAAGGCCTCCCAAAAAAAAAACTCAACCTCAGCGTCAGCCTCATTGTGGTCACTGTTGGGGGTCCTAACGCCTCGGCATAAGCTCATACTGGGGACATGCTCTAGGTTAAGAAAATCCTGCTTCAAACCACGGTTTACTCTACCCTTCATTAACTTGAATTTGAAACCTGTCTGGATCGGAAAATAATAAACCAATTCAAACGTGCGTACTGGCCCTCCTGCAAATGAAACAGACTGAAAAAAAGAAACCAAATGAAATTAATAATCTTAATAATTTAATAAGTGCCAGCAATCTGGGAGGGTCCGGGGGGATTTCTATTTTCATAAAGGCAACACGGCGTGAAAGGCAGCGCTGTATGGTGAATACGGAAACAGCTACAGGGGGGTAGTTAGGTGCAGTGTGAAGAGGAGTGCTGGTAACCTGCTATAGCCGTGACCGTACTCACCATACAGCACGGCCTCGAGTGCCGTATCGCTTTTACAAAACCATTATAAACATATAGAAACAAATATTTGATGACACAATATTATTTTTCTCATATTATTTGTAAGTAACTCTTTGTGAGCAGAGCGACACTGTCTACAGACAGGCTGTCTGAATAACTGTTACTGTACGAGATATACAATCACTGTAGAACGCGCCCTCAGCCAATCAGCATCCTGAATCGAAACAACAGCCCGTTTTCACGACTTCAATTATTTATTTTCTGTGTGGGCTTGCGTGACAGCTTGTCAGGGGATAGCTTGCGTTTCTGAAGTGCGCCTCTTTGATCCAGTGCGTGTGTGTTTTTTTTTCTAATGCACTGTGCAACAAAGAGCGAACACCAAAGGAGTACCGTAGAGTGCAAAGTCTGTAGCGCGAGGGCGGAATTCCAGTCTTTATATGCGCGCTCTTCAAAGGCACTCCTCGAAGTGGTGCTTCAGGTATTTGATTGGTTGGTTGAAAGGGGAGAAGACAGGCGGCACCATTGATTGGTTGGAATACACTTTACAACAAGGTTTAATGTTCGGACGTAGGCAAGGTTAGTTCTTGGAACTTTGTTGAAAATTGTTACCAGAGAGGAGCAATTTTTTTTTGAATGAGGAAAAGGGTCACCATTGATTGTTGCCGCTCCGGGTTAGATTGATGCTCGTTGCGATGCTACGTGCTGCTCGCACTAGATTTTGCATTCGATTCTCCTCAGACAGTGACCTTTTGAAACGCTCGTGCAAATACGGCGCGTGAGAGCCAATGAAAGACGCTTGCGGTCGCTGTCTCACTTGAAGAACCAGTTGAAACGGCATCCTGCGTATCACGGTCTATTGCAAATGAGTTCGCCCATATGCTAGCTAACTGCACAGAAAACCTTTGCCTTCCAGTAATTGCAGATTTCGGCTCAGTTGTGTGGCATTCACACCTCAGTGCATGTGACAAAGTTCATGGCACGGTCCACAGACCCTCCCCCGTACACTGAAAGGAGCATAGCACAGTTCCGCTCGACTGGCACGTTGAGTAATTGGGTACACAACACAAGACAATACTGCATATTACTGCACGCCATAATCCGGTACCAAGAACCTGGATATTCAAATTCTGCATCGAGTTTTTCATATGTTTTAAAATTAAATTAAATTTGTTGCTGATATATTTGATTTTAACTATAACCTCATGATGAACATTAAACAAAGAATTGAAAGGGTCGAATTCTGTGACTTGAACCAATGCCAAATAGAGACATTTCTGTGAAGGATCTGAATTTGGAAGACCCGACCATCAGGACAGCTTCAGGACCGCGCTCGGCCCATTGCCTGCTACAGCAGGATTAGAGAAACACAGGGCTTTGAATCAGCACCTCACTCCTGCATTACAGACGGGTTTGAAACCTTACTGTGCATAGAGCCAGGCCTCCAGTAATAACGCTCAACTGCTTTGCTTTGCTCTTGAGAACCCCTACGAGAGCCTCGCTACAGTCAGGCCCTTCTCTGGGAGCGTACACATCCCTCCGCCCCAGCGCAGCGTGCGCTGACATCGCGCGCCTGTGTACTACCACGAGCCGCCTCGGCCCGTTTGGAAAACTAACGACATTACATTTGCCTTAATTAAACCGCGATGAAAAAAGCCTTCGAAGCCGCGCGCGTTCAGGCGACAGGAAAGCAGCTTTGGAGATACGAGGCCCCGCCAATAACGGGCTAATTGTTTTATCGGCGATGAGCGACGCGGAGGAGCGCAAACGCATTAAACTGTGAGAGGTGCCCTAGGGGTGAGGAGGGGTGTCTCCTCCCCCCACCCCACTCCCCCCCACCCCCCCCCCCCAACCAAATCCCTCCTCCACCAAATTGCCTCTCTCACATTTGGGAAGGAGATTAAATGCCAATACCTTTACACTGCGGAATTCAATAACGGTGGGTTTCTCAAAACCCCGGCTACAGATAATTAATAGCGCAATCATAAACTGAGGGAATGCAGAATTAGTGTCAAAACAGGGAAACACTGTTCTTCACCCCACCCCCATGAACTTACATAAATGTACACATTAATATAAAATAGTGTAAGCATTTTATTTAATATGCACTGTGTCTGTCCGTTAGTTCCAGTGAAGGCAAATCTTAATGCTACAGCATGCAATCACATTACAGATGATTCTGTGCTTCCCCAACAGTTTAGGGAAGGCCCATTCCTGTTTCAGCATGACAATGCCCCTGGGAACACAGAGAGGTCCATACGGAAATGGTTTTGTCAAGAACGGTGTGTAAAATCACTTGACTGGCCTGCACAGAGCCCTGACCTCAACCCCATCCAACACCTTTGGGATCAATTGGAAAGCCAACTGCAAGCCAGGCCTGATCACCCAATCAGTGCCCAACCTCACTAATGCTCTTCTGGCTGAATGGAAGCAAACCCCTGCAGCAATGCTCCAACATCTAGTATAAAGCCTTCCCAGAAGAGTGGAGGTTGTTATAGTAGCAAATGTTTGACCGACTCCATATTAATAGCCATAGTTTTTCACGAGATGTTGGATGTCAGGGGCCCATGTCGTGCACATCACGTTCAGTTGAACCTTGTATGATGTTGGGCTGCGTTTCGCTGTTTCTAAGAGCGAGGTTCGCCCTGCTGTGTCGTCTCAGTGCGCTGCCAGGGCGCTTGGCAGTCTGATCACTTCCCGTTCACGTATGACGCCGTCAAACCAGCGGCGTATGTTTCACATCTCTTTTATTAAACCGGGGATCTCTGCGCCATGAGACGCGGAATCTCATCTGCATAATTAGTTAACCTCGACAGTGTAGCCAAACCTATTGTTAAAAAGCAATTACCTCCGATGTGACCGCCACTCTTAAGGCTAGTCGGAGAAAAGCCTCGTGGTCTACTTATTACACAATGCCCTGAAAATGTGACATTCGCAAAGGTCTAAGCCGCCAGATCCTTTTTTCGTGCGTGTACGTGATTTATTCATTTTAAATTAATATGCGATTCCTTAAAGACTTGCTTGAGCGCTCCTGAATAAATAAATGTGGATTAGTAAGTGCTGCATATTTTAGTACGCCAGTGATGGCAACCAGTAGTCACTGTGAGAAATTTTATGCAACAACATCAACAACTGCATCTACCGTTGTCTGCACTTTTCTGTACAGCAAAGCTAGCCCTCTTGGAGGGGAGAGTTTGTACTCTCTAACACACTGCTTGCAGAGATGGAAAGGGATCTTCTGTTCTAGAAATTACCAGAGGCGGCTGGGTCACAGCTAAACAAGAATCTCCACTGCTTCTCTGAGCCTGAATCCGTTTGACCCTGCGAGGTACTTACACCTTAAAGATCATTTTACTGGGATCTACCTCAAGTTTGGATGCAAGATTCCAAATACTGCGCTTGTACAATCACTCTCAAATGAAACACACTTTAAAGGACCGTAGGCCTACGTGTGAACAGAGCAGAAAAGGAGCATAAGGATGCAGTTTTCTGTCTAAATCATTTCAGCCAAATATGATTATTTAAATGTGAATAAATGAACTAACGGATATGCCACGGGCACAGGCAAAAGGTAAACTGCAACACTGGAGAGTAGGCCTATCTGTCACTCTCCGTATGAACTGCCCAAATATTTCAGTAAGGTTGGTCCTGTATTTACTGTATTTTTTTAAATTTAAGCGCGGAGCTGTTTCATCGCGTGCAACTAGCCTCCGGTTACGCCTTCCGTTTCTCTGTCACCTTGGCGACGTCGCTCGCCCTTGCTCGGTTCTTCGTTTTACGGCAGTTCCACCATTTTATTTTTCCTTAAAGCGTATCTCATCGTGCGCGCGGCGTAAGAGAGAGGTGTTTAGCGGCCGACGTCCCGCCCGACAGTCTTCGATGGAAAACCCGCAATCCGGCGACGTGTGCTTTACGACCTGCCGCGGTCCGACCCCGCGGTCAACCAACGCACGGGACCCAGAAACCAACTCCGGGAAGATAAAAAAAAAACCAAAAAAAAACCGCAACAACAAAAAAACCCCCTGCTGTTCCCCGCGATTTACTGGCGACGGAGGGAGAATAAAAAACCGTGAGATACCGTTCATAGGAGTGAGTTTTACCGCGCTACAGTAGCGATGGCGACGCCGAGAATGCCCCCATCTCTGTCCCGGGGTAACGGAACGTGACTAAACGTGATCTTGCGTAACGCTGCGGCGAGACTTCCTGCCGCCTGCCCAGGAAACGGCGCCTCGCGGCTCGGAAGCGAATGCCCCCCCGCGCGACCGCGCATCAACCCCCCCCCCCAGGGCTGGGCGGTATGGACAGAATCAAATATCACGATATTTTTGACCAAACACCTCAATATCAATATTGCGATGATATTGTGGGGATGACTATTGGTACTTTCACAAAATTACCTAATGAGATTTTTGATAAATAATCATTATCAGTAATGCCTAAGTGGGTAAAGGCAAATAATAGAACAGATAGAACAGTCAGGTAAGTTCAGAAAATTACACCACTTTACTGTAATGCTGCCTTTAAAACCAGGAAAAGACAAAACTTATGCCATATCACGATATTACGATATACAAAATCCCAGACGATATGTAGTCTCATATCACGATAGTGATATAATATCGATATATTGCCCAGCCCTACCCACCTCCCCCGCTGCCTATCATAACTCCGCACAATGGCAGGATTGAGACCGGATTGCGTTTGTCGGGTGGGGTTCTCGTTGCCTGTAATGAAACCCTGGGAAAGCCCGGCGATGAGGCGTCGCGGCAACGCAGTCAACCCGAGCAGAGGGAGGCAGTGGGCTACCGTCGCTAATCTGAATGCTAGCAAACGCATTCGGAAAAAGCGAAGTTCTCTTCGGAGAACTTCCCCGCGTTAGCGAACGCAATTAACTGGGACGGTTCATTAGGGAGTAGCCTTACCCCCCCCCCCCCCCCGCCTTTGGTGAGATAGAGGCCGCCCTGACCCCACGGGGCTCGGTTTTGGACGCGTCGGGACGGTTGAGATCCCGGCCAAAAAAAGTGGCGGGGGCGGCTCATTTGGAGAGGGTCCCGCCGCGGCTCGAGCGATATAAGGCTTCCTGGGCGCTGGCACGCGGCGGGCGCTGGAGCGGGGGGTGTTAACGAAGTGGCGCGGGAAGCGAGGAACCGCCAGGCCGCCGAGCCCGCCGCCTGGCAGAGGAGGCGTTATTAGCGGGATTCTGAATATGTTTGTCTGCGCTGAGCACAAAGGGGCCAAAAGAAGCGTTGCATAACGCTCATATATATTCATGATCCTGCCAGACATCCTGAAGGAAACAGCAACTTTAACCGCTCGCATCACGGCTGGGCGTGTGTGGGTGGGGAGGGGGGGGGACTTTGGTCTTAATGCCTTTTGCCAGGCCAGATGTCCATTCCTCTCAGATGTGTTAAAACGGGCCTGCAAGATTTTCATTTTTGTGGGCTTCTTTAAGGAGGGGGCTTTATTATAAACAAAATCTCCCCTGTAAATCATCTTTTTATGCTCACAGCTCACATGCTCTCCAAGAATTTATCTCCTAGTGTCTGTGCTGAAAGCTGGTCTTGCTCCAGAAACAATACCTTCGTCTTGGCTGCCGGGCTCTCCCTGCAAACACACATTAAAAATCCCAGGCAAGATAAATAAATCAAATCAATAAAACCTCACCACTGTTACACTGTCACAACCCATAAGCCAACTGGCTCTGAGGGCTTAAAACATTTCTCACAAGCTGGGAAGGTTCTGGAAACTTCACAACACAGACTGTTTCGCAGGAAAGTTCAGCGGGGTGGGAGGGGGGAGGCCGTTAATGGGTAAGCAAACAGCCATGTCGGGCATATTTTAAAGGTCACAACGTTTGCCGAGTCAAAAAATAAGGGTGTCCAAATCGTTTTGGTATTTTAAATGAACGCTTTCAGCACAAGGCACAGCAGTACATTTAACACTGAAACAAGCTGAAGGTGTGGCAAAGGTGCTTCTGCACCACTTAAAATAAACACTTTCAACTTAGGTGAACTTTTTTTTGGGGTGGGGGGGGGGGTGTGTCCCAACCTAAATCCTCTCTGAGCACATACGCTTCAGTAGATGAGCTACTGAGCTTCTGTTGGGAGGACAGGGTGCTGCTGCCCTGGGCGACCAATAATAGTGCTGTTATTTACGCCCTGTGCAGCTCTCTGGACTAGTGGTCTACAGGAGGTGTACCATGGGAGGGAGGGCTTAGTGGTTGTGCTACCTGCGCTAGAGGGGTCTGCTTGGCATGGGTTCACACAGCAAGACTGGGTCTGGTACAGGGGTAGTGGGGTACAACATTGTGGGGTGCAGTGGTTCCTCTGGTACTGGGATAGTGGGGTACAACATTGTGGCATTCAGAACGATTTTTCTGGTACAGGGGTAGTGGGGTACAGTATTGTTGGGTTCAGAGTGGTTCCTCTGGAATGATGTAGTGGGGTACAGTATTGTGGGGTGCAGTGGTCCCTCTGGTACAGGGGTAGTGTGGCACAATATTCTGGGGTGCAGTGGTTCCTCTAGTACTGGGATAGTGGGGTACAACATTGTGGCATTTAGAATGGTTCTTCTATTACAGGGGTAGTGGGGTACAGTATTGTTGGGTTCAGAGTGGTTCCTCTGGTATGGTGTAGTGGGATACAATATTGTGGGGTTCAGAATGGTTCCTCTGGTACAGGGGTAGTGGGGTACAATATTGTGGGGTTCAGAATGGTTCCTCTGGTACAGGGGTAGTGGGGTACAGTATTGTGGGGTGCAGTGGTTTCTCTGGTATGGGGGTAGTAGGGTACAGTTTTGTGGGGGGCAGTGGTTCCTCTGGTACAGGGGTAATGGGGTACAGTATTCTGGGGTGCCGTTCTTGTCCCAGCCGACCCTGGGGAGCCCCAGTACTCAGACATTGTTTTCATGCGTGTCACCGCCTCGCCATGGAAACGCTAAGTGACAGCCATGCCAACAAACGCAAATAAAACACAGAGTATCTTATCCAGAGGGTGACTCCTTGAGGTTCAGCCGCGGCGCGAACATTCAGGGCGCCCAGCGCTCCGCACTCCCTGGGCCGCTCACTTCTTCTCTTTCTTTTTTTTTGTGGCAGCGATCGAAGCGGTCTTATTTGCGCTCGTTCGTCCCGTTCGTTTTCAGAGTCGCTCTCATCGCTATCGTCCGAGCTACGGCGTAAATTACAATCGCACCTCTGAAATCCCCCCCTCTAACGAGCGCGAGAGGGGCAGAATCCCATTACCCGCCGTCGGGAGAAAAGCCCCGTGCCGGGTTTGGGTTGATAAATGAAGCGCTCTAACAGGTGCTTTTCCGCAATCCTTTCGTGTTCCGTGCGAACCGTTGCCAATGTGACAAATTACAGCCATACGCGGACCGGTACAATCAGAGACCGCAGATGAATTGGGGGGAGGGGGGAGTTCCATTTGCGCTGATTATTTGGGGCTTTGTATTTCATTTGAAAAGGTATGTTTCTTTTAGTGTGAGTGATACAGCAGAGGTCCCGCTGACTTCTCGGTCCGTAAAAATAACCTAGACAGAATATGACAGACAATATAAAATGACTCACCCTTAATAGGTGAATGGACTGGGAAATAAGTATGCCACCTCAAAGTGCTATTATTTTTCTTTTTATTATTGCTATTTCTTTTTTCTTTTATTTCTTTTTTTCTTTGCAAAGGCAAATGGATGTGGGGAAAAAAACGGGTAACGCTTTTCTGAGATGTAAAAAATGGAGCTGTCCCCAGGTCCCCGCGCGAAATGACTCACTTAAAATTTTAAAGAATGACGGAGTAACTGAGGTTCGGGGATGGCTGGTTCTGAGATTGCCCTATAGAAAGCCACTTAAGAAAGCTATTAAAGCTCTGTTGATTCGGGTGCTCTGTGTAAAAGGTTGTAAAAGTAACGGCCGTGGAAGGTAGCGCGCTAACCGTACGCTGGTGATCGCTGTCAGGCCGCGCCGGGCACGGGCTGGCGCTAAGAGCTCGCTTGGCGACGGCGCAGCGCGATTGGGCCCGACGGGGAACCGCCTTGGCCGTTTCCTGGATACATGCGACGGACCGTTAAAGTTTCTGAGGCCCGTGAAGCCATTTTTTAAAAACATCCTAAATAAACCTGCCACCTCGAACTTCAGGAAATGGCAGAGATGATGTAATAAGTGCGAGTGAATGTGATAGTTAACAACAATGGTTGTGATGGCAGCCAGATATCATGCGGCTGAGGTGCGATCTGTGATCCGTTAGCTCTGCCTGGTTTCTATAGGTCGGTGGAGGTGGTGCACGTGCGTGTCCAGCACTCTGATTGGCCAAGAAGGTGTGCTTTTATAAAAGGCATCACAAGGGAAAGAGGTGGGGCGGGGAGGAGGGGGGGGGGGGTTTGTTCCTGGAAAAACAACTTTTCTAAACCTACATAGAAAAACAACATTGCTGTGTTGTGAGGCTGGATGAACCTTCCCATTGAAATGAAACAAGAATATTGAAATGAAACAAGAAGAGGACGGAGTGTGGCACAGTGGGTAAGGAACTGGGCTTGTAACCGAAAGGTCGCAGGTTCGATTCCCGGGTAAGGACACTGCCGTTGTACCCTTGAGCAAGGTACTTAACCTGCATTGCTTCAGTATATATCCAGCTGTATAAATGGATACAATGTAAAAAATGCTATGTAAAAGTTGTGTAAGTCGCTCTGGATAAGAGCGTCTGCTAAATGCCTGTAATGTAATGTAATATAAACTCAACACTTTTTTCGTCTTTAGATTTGATGGTCACAATTTTATTTTTATTTTTTTGCTTTTTCTTTTGAACTGTCAGGACAGGGGTCCACTATGGAATAAGGTTAGGTAAGGGAATGACATTGAGCCAAAGTGGAAAGATCAATGCATGAGGTTGAGACACAGCTGGCCTTCTGAAATCCATTTGCAAATGAACATCTTCTGTTTTTGCTTTTTCGCTCGAGCGGTCTCTAAATATTAGTTGCGGTGCCGAACCTAATATTTGGAATTGATGAGTCATCGCTCCTCTCCCAGAGGTGTCCAAACCGGGGACCAAAACAACAACATTATAACCGACTTATTTTCCCTATCTCAGTAAACGGGAAAAAAACCTGTCCGAGTCATGCTTCAAGAGAAACCATAAACGTTCTGTCACAGGTTGTTCTTCCTGTATAATCTAAGTGAAATCTGGAATTCAGATATGATTTTTTTAAAACTCAATTTCGAGTTCCGTTCAATTTCAGTTTTTCCCCCACTTCTGTTCCGTTTTGCCCTTGAGTCAAAAAGCGTAATATTTTGAAACATAATTACCTATCCCGATACATTACTTACTTTTCACACTGCAGCTGCGTTGGCTAGCGTTTCATAAAGTGCTATTTACGGGCTGATTCAGACATAACCACGGCAACCGGCGCGCGCGTGCTCCCGAGAGGGGCGCGGGTGAAGCCTTTTAATTAAGTCGAGGCGTCTGGCGGGAAACGACCTTGGCGCTCTTCGCGTCCTTTGATGTTTCGGGCGGGGGGGGGGGTGGGGGTTGGGGTGGGGGGGTGGGGGGGGAGAGACACCCTCCGTCAGGGTGCAGGCGTTCCAGAAATCTCCGCGGGGGCTCGCTGGTTCGAGGCCGTTCCCCCGAATCAGCATGAGAGCGCGATGAGAGACGATCCCATTCGGGGCTCCGGACAGTTAAACCAGCGACGTGAGGTTTTTATTTCTTCTTATTTTTAAGGCTGAAGGGGGAGGTGTTTTTTCCACCGTTGAGGATGCCCCTTGGTGAAAAGCAGCGGGCAGATGGAACTGATGAATTAGCGCTGCCAGGCTGCGAGCTCGGCCCCAGGTGTGCTCTAATGGTGCAATAAAGGCTCCGCCCCGACCCTTCATTTGTGCGCGTCCTGCTGGCTTCGCTCTGCGCTTCCCAGCGCCGGGCTGGAGGGGAGGGTGGGGGGGGGGGGGGGGGGGGGGGGGGGGGTGTGTGTAAGGTGAGGCTTGGAATTGAAAAGAAGGAAGAAAACAAAAGGATGGGGTGGAGGAGGGGGGGGATGATGTCCGTGTTTGCAGAACCGGAGTAGTTCATAATCCCCCCGGTGCTTGCCTCTCGTCTTCCCGCCTCCGATCAGGCCAAGCCCAGAAACCCGTGGGCTCCATAAAAGTTCATTCCTGAGGGGCAATAAGACCGCGAGCACTGAGCCCCCCCCTCCCTCCCCCGCAGACCGCTCCTGCGTGCGGCCGCTTACGTGCGGAAGGGCTGGTAGCGCAGGAAAAATCCAACGCAACCCCGCGTAGCCCCGCCTCCTGAAATACGCCTCTCTCCCTATCGGCTCGGAGCGCGCTCCACTCTGACCTCGGGAAAGTCCCGCCTCCCGCGAAACGACCTTGGGGGTGACCCGGCGGCTTTCCGTCCGTCTCCCGAGCCTCCAGCGCCGCGCCGCGCCGCGTAGCGCAGCGCTAAACGATAAGAGCCCTGCATGCTCACAGGCATTTTGCCTTTCTTTGTTATCTTTTTAAAGCCTGTTCTTTCTCTGAAGCATCCCTTCATTCATAATGCTCTTTCACTGGGGGGGGGAGGTTACGGATATTAAGAGAAAATAATAGCTGGCTGGACGGAGAGGGCTCAAATCATCAGTGCGTATGGGCAGGAAGGACCGAACAGCTGCGCGCTGTCATTTCCTGTTTCCAGTACAGCCCTGTCTGCTCTGGTGCCACAGCATGCACCACAGATTCAGCTTTAGATTTGCGTCATGTTTCTCAAAGCTTTTTTTAAGGTCAGGATTAACGCATGAAAACAAGAAACCCTTGCCGATAACTGGATTCCTTAACAATCCTTCAAAAAAGGTGAAGCAGTTAACTTGATATCTTATTTAAGCACAATGGTTATTTCCACTACTTTTATGCAACACTCCTCCTGTATTCTGTAGCCAACATAAATTTTTTTTTCTTTCTTCAGGGACAGGTTGCTTAAGGGCTGGTATATGTTTATACGAGTAACATCATATCTTCTCTCTCTTTCCACATTTCAAGACCCATTCTAGCACACGGCTATATGGACGTATCCTTAACCCTTTAAGTTGTGACATCACAAATAAGTGATTAGAATGTTCTTACCCGAGCGTTCTAAAGCTGATGTCACAATCGCTACTGGTAATCGAAAACAACGGAGTTCTAGAACACTGACTTAGAATTCTGGAAGAAAAACATTCCAAAAAGCCTGCTCTTCAAAGGGTTAGACACAGGCTTCAGACAGCTGTAGCCAAATTCACCATTTAAATGCGTGGCTCTGTTCAATATATTCAGGGCAGCATCACATCAGATTTGACCCATGGAGCGAGTGTATATTGGTGAACATCCAGTGAATATCCCATTGCTGGGTTCGGTCATTAAGCAGGAAGGAGGGTGGGACTCACGTAGTCGTCGTAGGACTCGTGCGTGGCTGACAGCAGGGGGGGTCTGTATCCTGGGGCCCCCGGGGTCCCCCTGGTCCTCGGGGTGGGGACACCTCTCGCAGACGGGGCGGTGGGCAGTGACCCGCGGGTCCCCATCGTCCCTCGGGGCGCGGCTGCACCCCTGCCTGGGGGCGGGGGCGGGACGGCTCCCCCTCGTCCCCTGGAATGTTACAAAAAAAGATCCATCTCAGAGGATGTCCAAACGATACTGAAACATTTTAACACTTTTGGTTTACTATTCCACCTTTGACTCTCTAAAATAACAAGCTGCTACTAGAAGGCGGCTGGTTTTGAATGCCAGGTGTGGCGCTGTTACTGCCACTCCTGAGTAGGGTTGGGTACCGAAACCTGGTACCATTGTGGCACCAGTCCCCATGTAAACGGAACCTAACGGACCAAATTACAAAGCAGACTTTGGGGCCTCATATTGGTGCCAATTTACAATACAGTGCCTGAGTTGGCGATTGAAATATCCAGTTTTCCTCCACCTCCCTCTGGTGCTCCAAAACAGAAGTTATGGGCAACAGAGGCATTGCTGACCCAGGCCCCCCCCCCCCCACATTTCTTCACGTCACGCTCACTCTGTAGACTCAGTCAGTGACAGCTGGTATCGTTAGCAGGCTAGCTAACGTTAAATTGGTCAAAATATCACAAGCGAAATGGAAACAGTTTTGTATTTATTGATAAGTATAATTTAATTAAAAGTTTCTGTATTGTACATTCTTGCCATCGTTGCCGTCACTTTTTTTTACATTTTTTTAAAGAAGGTATCGTTTCAGACACCAATTAGGCAATGATACCATTTTAAAAGTATCGTTTTAGCACGGGTATCTGAAAAATCTAAACGACACCCACCTCTACTCTTGAGCAAGGTTACTTAGAATCACTTACTCACTACACAACTCGCTTCCCTGAATATCCCGTCGTGTAAGTGCACAGCAAGTAAAATTCAGATGAGGACATCCACCGATAAAAGAATAATAAAAATATAATAATGACAGTGCCGACCGTAAACACGAGGCCCTCGAGGCTCAGGTTCATGATGAGATTTGCCTTTAGCGGGGGTTGATATTAATGCATTAAAAAAGCCCCCGGGTATGTGTTTTACTAGGATTCGTACGGCATTAGCCTGATTTATTGGGGGTTTTATGTCCGCTCGCCGATATAACGGACGACATTAGAGGTCAGGAGAGCCACCAGCACACGCCGCTGAGCGTCCGCTCCCCTTTTCAGCCGAGGTGCTGAGCTACCTTTATGCCTCGAAGCTGTCACATCTGGCCCCGCTGCTCTTAAACCCCCGCGTACCGAAATCAGCGACTCAATGACTGAGGACAAATTGATAAGCCCGTCTGAAATATGGATCCTGGATATTACCTTATGGTGGGTTGCATCATTGATTTTTTTATTTTTTTTTTCTTCCCCATGAGAACCATAAAAATCAATGAAAAACGTTTCTGAGGTGGTTTTTATCGCACGGAAATATGCATCCCCGAATCCCTCCCCCGCCTCTTCCCTAGCGCCCCCAACCCCCCCCCCTCCAGCCCCCGCAAATTAGCATGGGGCCTGCCGGAAGGAGCAGGCCGCACGGAACATTCTGGAGAAAAGGCACGGGCGTCGCCGGTAATCTGCGGAGGAACGATATCCGTATTTACACAGCTGCCGCGCGCTTGTTTGCGGAGCCCCCCTCCGAGAGCGAGGGTTTCGGGGGGTGGGGGGGGCGCGGTGGCGGCTGGCGGGGCGCGTGCCGCGAGGCTGTTCGGCCGAGGAGGCGGGGGGGCGGCGGGTGGGGGGAGGGAGCGGGTTTGCCAGGAATCTGATAAAACCCCATTCATCACACCTCCTGTCAGCATCCCTTTAAGCCTGGTAAATCAAACCATATGGACGAATAATTAATCTGTTCAATGTTAATGATACCTTTAAACAATATGACAGCCTGGTTACAGCGGCCTTCGAGGTCTTTCAATTTAAATATACCATAAATATACAGTGACTAAATACTCAATTTGCTTATTTTTTAGTTGTAACAGTTTATTTTTTAAAAAAGGCGATCGTGGCAGTTTTACGTATCATTATCAAATGACTTTTAAGTGAAAGGCAACATTTAAATACTAATTCTCTGAAGCCCGGTCTAATAATAGGCTGTTCGCGGCAACCGTGCGGGTACGCGAACATCCATCAAACCGCACTGAAGACTCACGCGCTCAGGCACACGCAGAGGTTAACCTACTTTGACTTTCCAACAGATGCCGCGATCATCTGAACGCGATGCGATGGTTGTATAATTATGTCGTTATGCCGTTCCCCGTTCCACCGGGCCACGAACCGCCGCGTCTCACCGGGCTGACCCGCTCGCGTGGGAGCTGCGCGCGCGTTCCTGTAGAACTGTCATCTCCGCCTGTCTGGCAGCGAGACTCTCTGAACTCCATCTTGGAACAGCTTGAGGGGTTTTTTTAATTTTTTTTACTGCTTGTAAAAACTGACAGAAGCACCAAAACTTTTTTTTTTTTTTTTTTAAAAAGCCTTGGAGGAATTCTGCCAGCGTTATCTGGCCGGGACGGCGAATCGGCTCGCCTTATTGAGGGCGGGGTCGCCGCCTAAATCAGACCCCCCCCCCCCCTAGCGCTGGTTCTGCAGGGCGCTAGATAAGGGCATGGAACGTCCCGAGCCGGGGGGATCCTGGACGGGCGCGGAGGCTGCGCGGCTGCCTGTTCGCGGAGAGAGCCCGGCGGCCATTTTCCCAGCCGAACGCCGCCGGGGAAAGCACACGCCGCCGTCGGCCAGATATATTTCGGCTCGCAGGAGGCATACAAAAAAAAAACTGAGGGTGCTCGGAGGTGGACTTGGACCACGTCTGTCAGTGTGCAGTGAGCTCCATGATGTTTGGCGCAAACATGTTTTTGTTGATTTGGCTCTGTAGTTCACATTTTTTGATTTGTAATCGATTAAATGATGTGATTAAAGTTCACATCTTCAGCATTTATTTAAGCTAGTGTTATTATGCGCTTTGGTTTCACCATGCAGGAATTGGCGCACTTTTTACACATAGTTCCCCCACTTCAGGGAACCATAATGTTTGGGACGTATTAATGGTATGTAAATGGCAGTAGTCGTGTTTAGTACTTTGTTGTATTTCCTTTGCATGCAATGACCGCTTGAAGTCTGTGACCCAACGACATCACCAGGTGCTGAGTATCTTCTCTGGTGATGCTCTGCCAGGCCTGTACTGCAGCCATCTTCAGCTCCTGTCATTTGCCTTAACTTTTCTCTTCTGCGTATTAAACGCATGTTCCATTGGATTCAGACTGGGCGACCTACTTGACCGGTCAAGAATTTTCCGGTTTTTAGCTTTGAAAAGCAGCGGTACGTTTGGGATCTTTGCCTTGCTGTAGGATGAAGTGCTGTCCAAATTTTTATGGCATTTGCTTTAGCAGGCAAGATGCTTCTGTACCCTTCAGAATTAATTCTGCTGCTGCTATCAGCAGTTACATCATCAAAGAAAGACAAGTGAGCCAGTACCTGTGGCAGGCATACATGCCCAAACCATAACACCCCCCACCAACATGTTTCACAGATGAGAGGGGGGTGCTTTGCATCTTGGGCCTCCATATTTTGCTCATGCCATCACTCTGATACAAGTGAGTCTTGGTCTCATCTGTCCACAAGACCTTTTTCCAGAACTCTGCAGGCTCTTTTCGTTTCTTCTTAGCCAAACTGTAAACTGGCCATCCTGTTTTTGCGGCAAACTAGTGGTTTTGCAGTGTAACTCCGTTTGTCTGAAGTCTTCTGTGGACGGTAGTCACTGACACATCCGCGCCTGCCTCCGGAACAGTGTTCCTGATTTGTCGAACAGGTGTTTGGGGGGTTTTCTTTGCTTATTAATGGTAGAGGTCTTCCTTAGCCTACCAGGCCATTTGTGATTAGTGAGCTCACCAGTGCTCTCTTTCTACTTAATGAGGTTTTGGTTAGCCTAAGGTTTGGTCTTTGTCTTTGACTGTTTTTCTTATTTCTCCGACTTCCTAGACTTTCATTAGCACAACTCTGGTCCCCATGTTGCCAAATGCCAATAACAGATGCCAAAGGCTATCAAGAGCTTAGGATCAAGACCAGGCACTGAAAACTCTTATACCTGCACTAAGGAAGCAACCGAACACACCTGACTAATCAGAAACACTTGTGAAGCCATTTGTCCCAAACATTATGGTGCCTGAAATGGGGATTCTATGTATAAAAAGTGATGTAATTTCCGCATGGTGAAACCAAAATATACCAAAATATAAAAATACCCTTTAATAAAACCTGCACTTTAACCACATGTGAATTGTTTGGTCACACAGAGGAAAAAAAAGGCTTTGTCTCAAACATTATGAAGCCTACTGTATGTAGGTTGTGTACTGGTTATGTCAATTACTAATCTGTGAAGTGTAAGGAGAGGGGCGTGGTGGAGACTTCAAGCCTTCGATGAAGTGAGGGCTACGTTATCACCTGCGTCACCGAACTGAATGGATTCTGAAGTGACTGTTATCTGGGGCACAGGAGACACAACAGAGGGAAAGCATGGACGGGTGGACGTCAATGTAGTTCTTAAAATAAAACTGAATTAAAAGATAAGACTAGATTAAAATAATACCTTGCAGCAAACAAATGTCACTTCATTCAAATAAACTGCTATTTTGTGTTTTTGTTCAGATCATTATCCTATGAAACCTGGGTATATTTGGTATCTGGGATGGAAGTTCCCAGGCTGAGATGCAATCTTTTGCAATTATGGGCGGAGCATTAATGTCCAGGAATCAAATGTCCCACTTCGGAAAACTCATCGACGGAGGAAAAGCAGGGGAAGGTCGCCCCTCGTTCCTGACGATCATGAGTCGGGCAGACAGGACAGGAGGTCCGGACCGACGCACCTGGTGGTCGCCGTGGTAGCCAGCCGCAGCCCCCGGCCGCGGGCGGTCCTCCCCCGGCCGCTGTCGTCTGACCCGTTCAAGTAGGACAGCTCCCTCAGCTGCTCCTGTCGAATCTCGTCGTTGTAGTCCTGCACCGGGAAGGAACACACGTTGGCATTAGGGGCTTCCTAAAGATGCCCACGGGGTAAGCAAAACTCAAATCCCACAGAACGGGGTCGTAAAACCGTAAGCGGAAATCTGTGATGTGTAAACATTAGCGGGCTGGGGAAAGGGCGCGGCGAGGAAGCAGGTGTGCGAGGCGTCTCTCGAACCCGCGACAGATGTTGCGAGCAGCAGTGCAGACTCCGAAATGAACCCTCTCCGTAATGCGCAACAGGAACTGCACAATCCATTTCGTGTTTGATCTTAATCTGGGAGACATTAAGGTCAAAGTAATTTCAGAGAGCAGCCCTTCGTCTAGTGACAGCCCTTCTAACCGCCTTTAAAACGGGAAACTGTGGGACTCTGAGAAACATCTCAGTATGAATAATGCAACGTTGTGTAAGGCATGAAAGCAGAGCAAGCTCACTGAATTTTGTTCACGTATGCATGCATACATCCAGCTATGCGGCACAAAACACACACACAAACACACACACACACACACACATAAACTTTAAGCAGACACCCAAGCATACACCAAAGTTAAGGTAACCAAAGTTAATAACACCACTACTACTACTAGTACTACTACTGCTACTGCTACTACTACTACTACTACTGCTACTTCTGCTACTACTACTGCTACCACTGCTGCTACTACTACTGGTACAACAACTGCTACTGCTAATCAACATATGGAACAATTACAATAATTACAATCATTAGTATTAGCAATATAGCAATTTCATATACATAGTGAATGCAAAATGCTTTCCCTGCTGTCTATCTTCCCACTTAAATGGAGTCTCTGTAAAACAAGCAAAGCGAAGCTTGCAGATCTGGACTCATTGCCCTCATTAGACACTCCGCGCGGCGCACGCAGCGACAGACCCCAGCTTGTTAAACCCTGCAGGGCGGTGCGTTTACGGGCCGCTCGTACGCCCGCGCCGCGCCCCTCTGACGGCCCCGCCCTCCTCTCGGAGAGCGTGCGGGGCGAGCGGGGGAACGCTGGAGGTGAGAGAGCGCCGGGCCCTCTCCCGCGCTCACAGGTCACGCCTCAGCCGGGCTCGAGGGGACCCCTCCCTTCTCCCCGTCTGATTCGCCCTCGGCTCGCGCCTGGCGCACTCAGCGCCTGGACCTATCAAAAACCAGCGTCGCGTCACGGACGGGCTCCCATGGGCGAGACATCAAACCGAGGTCCTGGTTCGCTGTGGTTATTTAAGGTCATTTTTGACGTGGCAATTTCGAAAAAAGGTCAAGTGGAGGTTTATAACCCAGGTGACCCGGTCAGTTCCCCACTAAAATGACCCTCTGTACCTGGCTATGGTGTCATTCTACGTTACGCTGTGTCTGATTGGCTATGCACTCCACTGTCCGCTTTTACTTTGATTTCCCAGATCATTACTGTGAATTATGAAATCAGCTGGCTCACCTTGTTAAATAAAGTAAAAATAATTCATTTACCAAATGTGCATGCAACTGGAGTAAATATTGTTTGTCAGTCGTAATGATATTTTCATACAATCTCCTAATTTTATACTTCTCTTCATACATGACATTATGAACCCACAAAGTTTGCCTTTAAATTCTGTAAATGACAAAGAATTGCACATTTGGCAGCAAAAGTGATGTTTTTGTTCATTTGGCAAATGCCCTTATCTATGGTGATGTTCATAGCGCTGAAAATTATACAACAGTGTATAACTAAACTAATAAACAAATAGACCGCTGGCAGTTCCCAAACTGTTCCATCTGTTTTGTTGAAGACAGCCCTAAAAAAACTGAAGTCTTAAGGACGAAGCCTAAGTCTAAAATGTCACCCCAGGTACAGACTCGTTACATCAGACAGAGCATCGAGCACCTTAGGGTGACTATTAACAACATGTCGCAGAAAATACAAAATAGGAAAACACATTTTTACTGATTGTGGCCTTATTTTACCTTGTAGGGTAAAAACAGAGGTGTATAAAACATTGTTATTATTGCAAAAATAGATTGCTAAATACACTAGACAATGTCTTTCAGATTTGGAACAAATTTTGAGAGGCATTCCTCTTTTGCCATCATTATCTAGCGTGGTTAGCACTTGTTTCCTGTGTGGTTGTCGAGACTGTCCCTGCTGTTGTCATGGCAATCATTTTGATCGTATTCACTGTACTATTTCTTTTGATGCTCAGTGGAGATGCGCACAAACACGAGAAGCAACTTACCTGAAGGTCAACCTCTTCCACATTAGCATTCAGTGAAACAATTCTAAACACTTCGACTGCATGTCCATCGTTTTTTAAAGGACTCTACACTGCAGTGACAGATTAGATTCTCTACTCTTCACCTACCCACACAGAGAAGACTGGTGGTAAAATTTAATTAGTGGTTAAATGAAGGAGATTGCCCCCCTCTCCCCCCTGTTTTCATCCTCGAGTGATGCCCCAGTAATAGCAAGGGGGGGGAGGGAGTTTTTCTATGTTATTCCGGGCAGAACCAATCTGAACCACATTCAGAGAGCAACCATGCGCAACGAAAAAACCACAGTCGTTCAGACGCTGCAAACGTACCAGCTAATTAGTTTGGAGGCTACAATATCCTGTTTGCAATATCATGGCCTCATCTATGCATTTAAATCATCAGCTGGGGCACGATGACTCCATGGGTTATCCATGGGTTCAATTATAACCCTATAACACCCCCCCGTCCCCATCCCCCACCCACCCCAGAATTAACTATTGTCCTTCATAGTTAGGGAAGCCAGTTAATCTAGGGCATGAGACCCTACATTATTTCAACTTGCATTATCGCCTAAATCCCTGTGGGGTTGCTGTAGGCACTGTATTGTCATGATCACCTGACTAATGATACAGTTAGTGATCAGTAGTGACCCTCATCCTGCACACGGACACAAAAGAGTGAGCAGGAGCAACAGCGCCCCCCCCCCCCCCCCCCCCCCCCCCGGCACACTGCACACCGACACGATACGGACGATTTATTCTGCAACAAATCCATACAGGCATTAAAAACAACAGCAGACTGGCGTTCGCAGATATAAACATCAATCACGGCCGTAAATAAATGCGGAGGAATCCTCTGTCAGCAAAGAAAAGAAGGAACAGAACAGAGCAGTGGACAGGTGTCATCCCAGAACTGACGGGTACATTTCTGAGTGCAGGTATTCCACTTGAAGAAGCCGACAGTCCTAAAACTACTGTAATTTTTAAATGTGCATGTAATAACTGAGGGGGGGTGGGGAGGTGGGGAGGTGGGGGGGTGGGGGGGGGGGCGTGGGTATTCCCAGAATGCAACTGCGGCAGAAGTATGTTCCGCAGGCTGCTGACTCACGCAAAGAAAAGATGGTCATTAAAAGAAAAACAGACAAGATGTAAAAGCCTAAAAAATTTACCATGTGTTAGCTGTTTTTGAAGCATTGTTTCTTTTTACAGGTTTCTACATGCTGCTTTTGGTTATGTGACTTTGACATCTTCATTTTCCCATTCAAACTGCCTGGGACACTAAACCTAGGCATGGAATATTTGCTTTATAGAATCTCAGTATAAATTAATTGCATCTTGACAGCAGGGTGAGGGCACACTGTGGGAGAATGTTAGGTGAAGCACGTTGTCACATGGAAGGAGAACATGATCTGGCTGATCTGCAGTATTTTATACAAGGCTTCAGGGCAGGTAAGCTATGGTCCTGGACAGGCTAGCAGCACTCTTAATGGGAAAGAACTTGGCTTAACCGAAGTACCGTACGCCCACTTGGTCTTTTTAAGTCGACCACGGACAGACACTGAAGGCCACACACTGCAAGTTCCTGCAGCTCATTAGTGCACTACGGGACCGTACATAAAACGGGGACTGCACACACACGCACACACACGCACACACACACACAACTACACACACATTTTTCATCATGAAAGCTGCACGGAACAGCGACAAACCCGTGGCCAAATGAGCCCCCTCCCCCATCCCCCTTTCCCTCGGGTTTACAGGATTAGATGTAGCTCCCAGTTACACTCTGGTCTCAGCACGCCAGGGATTCATTAACAAGTTTAAGCGCCACAAAATACGTCCATTATCTCACCGCGCTCCTGCGGCTGTTTATACGAAGAGAAAATCCATGTGACGACAGGGAAGCCATGGGTGTCCCCCTCTGACAATGTAAGCAAGGACAAGCGTGTGGAAATAATACACTGCTCTTTTTAAGCCTAGATTTACATTTGGCAACATAATAATGATGATAATAATAATAATAATTATAATAATTATAATAATAATAATGACAACAACAATAATAACAATAATAATAATAATAACAATCATAATACTAATAATGGTAACAATAACAAAAACAATAATATTGCTAACAATAATGCTAACAATAATAATAATAATAATAATGACAACAAAACCAACAACAATAATAAATAAATAAGTGAGAAGAACGGCTGTTGTGGTGAGGCCCCTTCTCGGAGGCCTTTTCATTTTTACGTTATCCTGGCCTGGATCTGAGTAAGTGCTCCTTAAACAGAGACATGCTGCTTGTGTACGCGCAGATAAATTGCCTGCATGCTGTCAGAAGTGACCCCTGTCAGGCTGAAACCTACGCACAGTGTCCTCAGACAGTCTCCGATCCCCGGACTCACACACGCTGGCTTCACTGCTCACCTCCGGGGCCTAACATTAGGCATAGCGAGAGAAAAAAACAGAGTGGGGAAAATTGGGCAGTCTGAACAACTCCATACAGTAAATGGCAAATTCACTGTACAGGGAGTCACTGCTGGGGTTTGATGTTGGACACCGCAAGATGTTGATTTGGGGGACACATCTTCAGCCCTAATTCAGCTGACGATATGATCGTCTGTCTACAAGCTAAGAAAAAACTAACTTTGGCCAGAAATATTCATAAAAACTTCTCAAACCACATATTTACTGCTGAAACATCTTTACATTTAATTACAATCCAATTGCTCATACTATAACGGAACAGTAACCAAATGAAAGTAAAATGTTGCCTATGGAGCCTCTAGGAACACAAACATGTGATCAGCAACAGGTATCAGCAATGACTGACTTATTTGAACCATTTGGTCTACCTTACTCGGCAGAACAAAGGACTTTAGATAGACATCGCATTTTCTTAAACGACACATTTTTTAACATATGGTAGTTGCAAAAATAGTTACACAGAAAATGGCGATCGATAAATTTAAGAGACTCTTGTAAGAACTGTTCACTTTTTATCTACCTTTTTAAAAATTTAAAAGGTGCTGCAGCTAATGTGGCTCCTTAAAAGACCTTGTCAGCACAATCTCTCTTTAATTAGCAAAACAAAAGTAAGTTTGTGCATTATTTGCAGAGCTGTATCTTGGGTAGAAAAAAGACTGCTGGCACAGACTGTAATGATGAAATAATGTTTGGATAACAAAGGTGGGGGAGGTGGGGGTGTTATCATTAATGTTTCTGGGAGTAGTTTCAGGTGCTCACAATCACAAAAACATTTTAAATCCAAGCAGTTGAGCGCCTATGTACACTGCCAATGGAGGTCAACTCGTCTGATTGTATTGACTTTCTCCCCCTCAGAAAGATAAGATGGCCTCAAATTGTTTGTGAAATTAGATTGCGTTCTTGGCTGGACAGATCTGAGGTATTGACGTAACTGCTGAATTGCGCTTTGCTGGCTGGGCTTCTTTGGTTGGTCAGAACAATCGGGCGCCCGATTCTGAGGCTGAATGTAATGATCGTATCTAAAGGCAAACTTCAGATAAGCAGCGGTTCTGATGACTTCTTTGCTTATTTCTCCGAGGCTTCTTGTCTATATCTCTGTTTCTTTTTCCCATCCCTGTTCACTTTGCATTAAAGACTACCTTTGGTCTTTGGTGTTCTCTTAAAGAAAATTAAGTGCATGTAAAGTGTTCTAAGCATCTATGACCCCCTGTAAACACCATGTGACTGGTGCAGTCAGGGAGCATCCAAACACACATTCCATTAAGGCATGGATACTCAAATCTGCACCTCAAATCCAAATCCAGCTCTGTTTTTATTTTCCCCTAGGTAATTAACTGAACAATTAGAGCTACTGATTGGCCAGACTGTATTCACACATGACTCCCAGGTAAAGGGAGCATGGAAAACCAGCAGGTCTTGGACCTTCAGGGCTGTGTATCAGGGGATTAAGGCATTGGCGGGCACATTAGCTCAGGAGGTAGAGTGGTCTTCTGGTAACTGGAAGTTGTCTGTTCGATCCCCGGTCTTCTGAGGGTGTTGAAGTGTCCTTGAGCAAGACACCTAACCCCTAACAAAACACCTAAAACCTCACCTCCCAACGAGCTGGTGTGTGGCCTTGCGTGGCTGCCGTGAACACCGTTGGTGTGTGAGTGTGTGTGTGAATGGGTGAATGAGAGGCATTCATTGTAAAGCGCTTTGTGCAGTTGCTGGAAAATGGGCTATATAATGCAGTCACCGTTACCATTAAATTTACCATTAAACTGTACCAGAGAACTTCAACACAGATGCAAGATTTTACAATTTTATACAAGAAGTTCTAAATATGAATTGCATCATTATGGCATCATTCACCCCCATCCAAATCCAGCAAACTGTTAATTGAATAGCTTCACACAGTCTGAGACTGCTTGTTTAGGATGTGCTTTCGCCCACATGACGCGGTCCTATAATAACACTGTGAAAGTGTTCTTTGTGTCTGTCTCATGCGCAGCCCCAAGCTCGCCTGGCACCTTCCCCCCAAAACCGCTCTCTGCGTCTCCCAGGGATTGCTGAGGAGCTCTCACAGAACGCTGCAATGCCAACGGACGCGGCTGCCAACTTTTCCTCACAGAAAGTAGCAAATGCACACTGTTCAAAATTACCTTTACTTTTACAAGATTTGACAATAACGTTTCACAGTAAAATACTGTAATCAGCATTTCCCTGTGAAATTAATGGTTACCTGGATTTTACTAGATTTAACATTAATGTTTCACCGTAAAATATTGTCATCAGAATTTTACTATGAAATCAATGGTTACCTGGATTTTACCATATTTAACAATAATATTTCACAGTGCAATCAGAATATTACTGTGAAATCAACGCAGACTAGGCAATATTACAGTAAACTAAGGCAAAATTTTAATTGAACTGGACCACTGCATTATGGGATATGGTGGTAGTGGTTGAAACCTAGTGAAGCAGCACCGATAGCAAACTTGGAGTTGACTACCTGACAGATATGGTCGGTATTAAGCAGTATTATGTTTTATTTCGGCATTCAGATTCCCCTTTATGACTGTAATATATATAGCTATAGCTTTTTAAATTGTAACTTGTAACTCAGGATGTCGCGCTTTCATTTTCAAGGCTTTGTAGCTGGAGCGTGTTGTTTCAGATTATGGAGATTTATTACGGAGATAATTTTATGACTGGACTGTATACTGTGTTTACAGTGGAGGTTTTATAGCTGCGTTGTTGTTATTAAAGTCCCTCTCCACCTTTGCCGATGTGTGGTGAGCGTTTTGGCACAAAATGGCTGCCGTGCATCACCCAGGTGGTGGTTGAGGTGAGCTCCCCCGCTTTCCTGTATATCACTCTGAACATCTGGAAAAATGCTAAATAAATGCAATGGTTCTTTCATTCATCAGAGCTTTTTAAATTGTTGTTTTTTCATCGTTTTTAAATTGTCATTGAGAATCTTTGCTGAAGGTTTCAGCGTTATTGCACTTGGGCACAGCAGCAGTCATTATTCACAAGTATTTGATCGTAGAATACCTGAAGTGACCAATCAGAATTGAGCATTCAGCAATTTATTTGATATATTTTGTATACGTTTGTAACCCCTGTTTGAAATGAAGTTGCTAAAGGGGTCTGAAAAGTTGCTAAATCCCATGACAAAGTTGCCAAACAGGCAACAGTGCCCATGGAGAAGGAGACCGGCATATTATGTGGGGTATTGTATTTCACCAGGGTGAGAGGGGAGGGAGAGGTACATGCTCCATTCTTTTCTTTTCTTCCCCATGAAAAGCTAGCGACTCACATTATGCAGAGTCATCAAGGCATGAGGGACTCCAGTGTTAATTAGTGGGAGACCAGCAGCAAGGCCTGCATGAGGTATCAACGGAAGCACGTTATGATGGGCACTCCCTTATTAATTATGCATATATACGTACGTCTGTTTGACGCTTAGCATAATGCATATGTAAATGCTCGAATGTGCTGAGCTCGTCTTTCCTGAGCATTCGCACTTTGGCACGAGTGGTTCTTTCGCCCATATCCTGTACAGTCAACAGCTGAGCACGAACGCCACTGCAGAACCTGTCACCGCGGCAACCGCCGCTAATCATTTAGCGTTCGCCCGGCCCTTAACCCCGTGCTTGCTTTTTCCTCTTCCGCAGTCGCCGCACAGATTAATGTCCAGGGGTGGAAAATTAGCATTTAAATAGTACATTATGTTTAAACCTAAACACAAAAGTCCAATTTCAGCTGTGCGTTGCGATGGATTTATTATTTTTTTTATGGATTAATTACAAACTCATTTAGGCTCCTCTGAAAAGCTGAGCGCGTACTATACGCCGTAACGCACAAGGGACTGGGGCCTAGTATGAGACGAGGGGAACTGCTGCATTATATTTTGTTTTGACAAACTAATTTAATTTCAGCCGGGCTAAATTGCTATTCACGGAGCGAGAATTCTGCACATGATGTTGGGCAGAACATGGCATTATGCACTTAATATAACATAACTTGAGGCAATGTTGCTTCCTGGGATTATTGGAGTATGATGCAATTACGTTGCTTTTAGGGATCATCGATATTGGCACTGTGTTCTTGATGTAAGAATTGTTCCAAATTCAGTCCCTACAGTATGCTTTGTGTTCTTTTTGCTGCTGTGGTATATATACAGTGATATATTTGATGTATATTTTTAGACTCATCACTCTACAGAACAACAACAACAAAAACAGACTGAGGTTTGAGGCATGTATACAGTACACTGCATTTCCTGAAGTATGTGGACACCACATTAATTAGCGCTTTTGGCTATTTCAGCCACACCCATTGCTAACAGATGCATAACATTAAGCATACAGCCAAGCAATCTCCATTGACAAACACTGCCAGTAGAATGGGTCATATTGTAGAGCTCAGTGGCTTTCAGCTTGGCATTGTCATAGGATGCCACCTTTCCAACAAGTCAGTTTGTCAAAGTTCTGCCCTGCTAGAGCTGCCCCGGCCTACTGCAAGTGCTGTCATTGTGAAGTGGACAGGTATAGGAGCTGCAATAGCTCAGCTGCATAGTGATAGGCCACTCAAGCTCACAGAACGGGACCACTGAGTGCTGAAGCGTGTAGCACGTAAAAAGCATCCGTCCTCGGTTGCAGCACTCTACTATTTCCAAACCACCTCTGGAAACAACGTCAGCACAAGAACTGTTCGTCAAGAGCTTCATTAAATCGGTTTCCATGGCTGAGCAGCCACACACAAGCCTGAGATCACCATGCGCAATACTAAGCTATGGTTAAGATAATACTATGGTTTGGGCTAGGCCCCTTAGTTCCAATGTCATTCTAGAGAATTGTGTACTTCCAACCTTGTGGCAACAATTTGTGGTAGGCCCTTTCCTGTTTCAGCATGACAGTGCCCCTGGAAACACAGTGAGATCCAAATAGAAATGGTTTTGCCACAAAAGGTGTGGAAGAACTTGACTGGCCTGCACAGAGCCCTGATCCCTACCCCATCAAACACGTTTGGGATGAATTGGAATGCCGACTGTGAGCCAGACCTTACGTCAAACATCAGTGCCCCATCTCACACATGCTCTTGTGACCTAATGGAAGTGAATCCCTGCAGCCATGTTCCAAAATCTACTAGAAAGCCTTCCCAGAAGAATGGAGGCTGTTACAACAGCAAAGGAGGAGGGTCCAACTCCATATTAATGCCCATGGTTTTGGAATGATGTTCATTTGCCCACATACTTTGGAAATGCAGTGTGGATCTCTCAGGATGTGGTTTTTTTTTTATTTCTGAAAAACACAGAGCCGTCCCTCTCCGTGTTCTGAGACAGTAGGCCCCCTCTTGGCTCTCTCTCTCAGTTCCAGTGCTACACAGTGAAGCGTGTGGGTGTTCTCAGACAGTAGGCCCCCTCTCGGCTCTCTCTCTCTCAGTTCCAGCGCTCCACGGTGAAGCGTGTGGGTGTTCTCAGACAGTAGGCCCCCTCTCGGCTCTCTCTCTCAGTTCCAGCGCTACACAGTGAAGCGTGTGGGTGTTCTCAGACAGTAGGCCCCCTCTCGGCTCTCTCTCTCTCAGTTCCAGCGCTACACAGTGAAGCGTGTGGGTATTCTCAGACAGCAGGCCCCCTCTCGGCTCTCTCTCTCAGTTCCAGCGCCACACAGTGAAGCGTGTGGGTGTTCTCAGACAGTAGGCCCCCTCTCGGCTCTCTCTCTCAGTTCCAGCGCTACACAGTGAAGCGTGTGGGTATTCTCAGACAGCAGGCCCCCTCTCGGCTCTCTCTCTCAGTTCCAGCGCTCCACGGTGAAGCGTGTGGGTATTCTCAGACAGTAGGCCCCCTCTCGGCTCTCTCTCTCAGTTCCAGCGCTCCACGGTGAAGCGTGTGGGTGTTCTCAGACAGTAGGCCCCCTCTCGGCTCTCTCTCTCAGTTCCAGCGCTCAGGGGTGAAGCGTGTGGGTGTTCTCAGACAGTAGGCCCCCTCTCGGCTCTCTCTCTCAGTTCCAGCGCTACACAGTGAAGCGCGTGGGTGCGAAACACCGGCTCCCACGCCTGACAGCTCCTCGGCGGTTGCCACGGCGCCCTGAGTGAGCCGCCACGGCAGCTGTCGGCGGAGTCGGGCGTCGTCCGGACGACTCCTCTATTCCGCGGGCCCGTCGGCAGGGCGAGGCGCGGCTGAGTCTCCCACGCTTCGCCGGGCTCCGCGGTCCCGCCGCCGCCTCCTGGCCCGTTGTCAAGGGAAACACAGATCCGCCGCCCCGGGCTGACGGGCGGTCCTCTCTGAGCCTAGCCCGCGCGAATCCGTCAGAGTGCCATCGCTAGCTCTCTTCTGCTCTCGTTTGTGGATCATGGGGGCGAGGTGCAGGAGCAAGGGAGGGGGGTGCGGGGGTGTAATAAATACACCTGCTTCGCAGCAAGCCACAAACCCAGTGTTCTCGCACCACATCCTAGCAAACTGTCCCTCCTCATTTGAAGGAGAAAAGAAGCTGATGCTGGAAGGTGTACCACTGTTAGGAGTTTGGAGTAGAATGTAGCTCCTAATTAGGCCGGTGTGTGTTTATTTAAATGGGGGTGGAGGATCCCCCTTTTCAAATGACCAAAAACCATAGCAGAGCATAATGGTACACAGTGACTTATCTACTTATCTACCTTGCACTAATGAGTTATATTATCTTTGGAAAAATTGTCCTGGGGGGTGCTTTACACAGTGAATAAGAGGCACAGATACTAAGTACATTTCTTGCTTTTGTTGTTTACTAACATCATTGCCAAAGGTAGCCAGCAACCCAGTGGAGCCATTTACACTGCAACTACTGGAGGGCTGGGTAATAAATGTTATTGTGAAGATTTGTTATAAGTGAATTCATTTATTAGATTTCATGTTTTTGATGAGCATTATGCTTTTAAAAACCGGCAGCAGGTGACCAGCCTGTTCAAGTCCCTTAGATTTATTATTATTGGCTCGTGTTTTTAAACACAGACTAAGTTCATAGCTGTTTCTTGCGCAACTGATAGTTATCAAAATTTTTAGCTTCGTTACTTTTAAAAATAATATTTCAGTAGTGCCATTACTTGGCTATACCACAGTAAAATGTCCAGTGTTAATTCTTAACAGTAAACATTTGGTCCAGAGTGGGACCAAATGCTTAAAGGACAGCTCTTTCCTACCTACAGGACATAATTTAATCCTACACGCCAGCTTGACCACCCCTTGCACTTCCTGCAATCCGGGTGAAGGGTTCTTGCTTGTCCCGACCACAGAGCTTCTCCACCCTAGCTCCCTCCGCAGGGGGGAATCTAGTATCACTCTCTTATATCACTTGTATCTTGATCTATTAGCACTTTCATGTGGCACTAGAATCTTCATCTATCACTTTTATGTCGCACTTGTTATCATCTTGATGTTGCAGCTCTATCATATCTCTTGTAAACATGCTTCACTTCTAGTTCGACTTGCCATAACTTCATTGACTTATGTTTTTGTACAGCACTTTGAGCTGCTTTTTGCATGAAAGGTGCTAGATAAATAAAATAAACTTGAAACTTGACTTGGCCTTACTGTGTGAACCAGACATTATGTTCATAGCTATGGATAACTGATACTTAATGAGAACCGTACCTTAATGGACGTGTGTTATGTAGTTGTTCCAATGACTTTCTGTATGGACTTATTGTATGTCACATTGGATAAAAGCGTCTGCCAAGTAAAGTGTAATGTGGATATTTAATGTAATGTAATGTGTGGCCTGTAGGGTCTGACATCATCACTGGGCCATGGGTGAGTGCATCAGGGAAGAGATCACACCCTTCAGCTCAGTAGTTCTCTCAGTGTGTGGTTGTGTGGCACACAGCAATAACCGGAGAAGTACTGCTGCTGTCTCCGAATGGGAGAAAATCCTAAATAATTTATTTTATGTCGAGCAGGTACTTGGATGGTTGCTCCCCCTGACGAGTTTCAGATCTCAGATGGTACAAAACTTTGGAATCATACAAGAGCGCACAGCCTCAGTGAATCCATCATTTGCCTGCCAGAGAACATCTTTCACGGGAATGTGCAGTACAGATCTGGTTGCTTGCAAATGTTCAATTCTAAATCAGGAAGCAAAATGCCAGCGCAGGGTGAAAAAATCAGACTGTTAGGCAATTAGCACCACACAGAACGCATGCGTACCTGCAGAACAGAGCTTCAAGAGACGGAACGACCCGGAGAAATAACTTACCCTGGCTGATTTAAAAAATGTAAAAAACACAAACGTGTAGGCCTTTGCTCTGTGGGGATGATTAGGAGATGAACATTTCAGGGCAGTGGGCTCCGGGTGGGGAGAGAACAGGGGCGTGGCCATGGTAACCCCCCCCCCCTCCCCCCCCACTGGATCGACCGCACGCAGCGACGCATAACCTGCACGTCGGGGATCGGCGGACGGGCTTTGAAGCGCCATTAATATTTACAGGCTCGGCTCAGCGTGGCGACGCCCGCATTAATTAACCGCCAACTGCCGATTGCCTTCAGACTCACGGCCTGGAAAATCTCCTTCCGACTGTATCCACTCATTTCCGAATAAATCGTGGCTCCACTGAGACCTGATGCTAAAGTATGAAACGGGTGAAAAAAAGCAAAAAGCGGTCAGGCGGTGAACACACTCTTGTTTTAACATCTTTGTCGTGGTCTGAGTCACTTCCTGGAAACCGACCAAGCCCATATTGTCTCTCTCTCTGCCTCAGGTTTCGGTTTGAAAGATTGTGAGTTAGATCCTTTCCCGCCATCTGGATTTCTGCGAGGCCTTTGACACTTAACGTATTCCCACCCATAAAAACAGCGGCTGCGCTTCAACATTCATCACTGAAAAAAACTCGCTGCGGAAAGTCGGCGTCGACAGGATTTTCCGGAAGGTCCGCGGGACATTTTGCGCTTCTGCGACCCGCCCCACAAGCCGCAGATCCTCTGACGCAGTTTTTTAATCGTACGCTTAACCCTTTTAACTTTTCTATTAGCTCGCGGGGAAGCGCGGGCGAGCTAACGTAGCGCTGCGCCGGCGCGGAGGGGGCCAAACCAATCTCCACGCGGCCGCTCTCACAGTCACCCTCCTCAGAACTGGGGCGCACGGGAGCGTCGGAGGTACTTACCGGGACTAGGAATTTTTTAATCTCCTCCAGGGCATGGCTCATGCGGGAGTAGGCTTCTCCGGGCGGAGCGAAGACTTCAATTAAGACGTGGAGATCGTTGCTCAAGTGGGCGTACTTCGCCTCTCCGCTTTTCCTCAGCTCCTCCTCCTGCGGACGAGAGACGGGCCGGGACCAGGTTATTACTGGAGTTAGAAGCGTTCGGCCAACAGCCGGCTTAAAATAGGATTGGCCAAAAGCATACCTTTTCAACATCAAACGGTTTTTTTTTCCCCCTAACATTTTGAACGACCGAGCGTCAGTTTAAACAAGGATCACCTCTTCTCATTTTGTTCTCTTGTATGCACGTACTGCAACAGCATCTGTTTTGTTTGTGTTATCGTTGTGCGTACGCGCGTTGATAAATTACATTTTGATTTTGAGAGCAATTTGGAGATTGTTTGCATACAAATGTAATTAGCGTGACATGCAGCAAGGTTTAGAGGCAATGCCAGCGCATTAGTTGCAATTATAAGCGAATAAGCACAGGTGGTTGATCCTTGGGTAAAGTGGGGGGAGGAAACGACTGCTGGTTTACAGGTCTAGCGTTCAGTATCCCCTGACTTAAGTTCACGAGTCAGCATATAATTGAGAAGACACATGTAGGGATAGATAGCTTTTTTCCATCAAATTAGTCACGCTGATTTATTGAGATGAGCTTTGACGTGAGATTCTTTCATGTGTATCCAGGGATGAAGAGGTTCACCCTCCCATGAATCTTCATTAACGACTCACCACCTCCGACTACAGTAGCTGAGCCTTTGTAATCCATTCAAGCTGTTTCCTTACAGACTGGACACATGTGCAAAACCTGCAGTGACACGCAGGGGATGTCTGTTTAAATAATAACTGTTTAAGGGGTTCCTTTTTCTTTAGCAACCACTAGGAAGCATTTTCCCTTGCTACCTACAGTTTCCCCTGTGTTTGTGAACCATTAGTTCATAAGTCCTTTTCTGCATGTCGAGAACACCTGTAAAAACTGCAACCTCTTAGCCAGCTGGCCCGTATATATTTATAGAAAGACATTTTTACAAATCAACAAACAGGACTTGACAGTCTTCAGTTAAGTCGTCCCTCTAAAGGTAATCCAGTCAATTTCTAAGTGATCGTCACCCTAATAGTGCTTCCTGATTGCTGAAGGTCACCGCTAACTGCTCCTTAGCAAGCTAGTAATTGCTGCAGGCAGGAATTACCTTCTTATGTTGATTACCTTTAGCGAAGAGTCACATTCAAAGCCTGGAGGGCTTTGATGTGATAGACTCTCAGAGCTGCTTGATCAGTACTGCACTGCTCCTCCCCCCTCCCATCACCCTCCGTTATGAATAAACACCTCTTCATTTCCTGAAGGCGGGACATCAGGACAAACTTTTTTTTGTAGGACCTAATTCACTCCAAGGTTAGGAGGCACTTCTGCAATCACAACAATCTAAGAATGCCAGCTCAAAGACGGCAATGACAGAGAGAGATCACAATCATTGAAATGCCAGACAATTGTTTCCATTATTCCATGAATATTGCTACAAAGAGATGCATGTCCTTTGAAGTCCGCCTCATCCATAATCAAAAGTTTCACATAATGCAATTCAAATATTTTTATTCAGGGCCGGGAGCACAACTGAGAAAAGGGTGAATGAACAAAAAAGACAAACTTGGATTAAACAAGATACTTGCTTCCACCCAGCAGTCATGGCTTTTATCCTTCAGCTGTCAAACTGATGGACGTAAATGTGGCTTAGCAATTCTTGTGTTGACTACTTAAGGGAAAAATGCTGTTGAAATACTTTTTTGTGAGCTTGAAGGAGGCAGCATTCTCTCTAAAGAAATAATAAAACCAACAGCATACTGCAGTGATGAGGAGACTGTACTGCAGGAGGTGCCTTCATTTTGATGAAAACATAACTATTACTGGATTATATATAGGTTGATACATATTACTGACCCATAGACATTACCAGGTGCTGAGTATCTCTCAGGTGATGATCTGCCAGGCCTGTACTGCATCCAACTTTAGCTCCTGCTTGTTTTTGGGGGCTAGTTGCCTTTTTCTAGTTTTCTTTTCAGCATATGAAACACGTGTTCAGTTTGATTCAGATCAGATCAATTCACCTGACTTGGCCAGTCAAGAATTTTCCAGGTTTTGGCTTTGAAAAGCTCCTTTGTTGCTTTAGCAGTATGTTTGGGATCGTCGTCTTGCTGTAGAATGAAGCACAGTTCAGTGTGTTTTGATGCATTTGCTTGAACCTGAGCAAATAAGAATATTCTGTACACTTCAGAATTCATTCTGCTGCTGCTATCAGCAGTTACATCATCAATGAAGACAAGTGAGCCAGTGCCTGTGGCAGCCATAGCCACGTCCAATACATAACACCCCCACCACCATGTTTCACAGATGACGGCGGGTGCTTTGAACCATGGGCAGTTCCCTTGGGCCTCCACACTCTTGCCATCACTCTGATGCGAGTGAACCATGGTCTCATCTGTCCACAAGGCCTTTCTTCAGAACTCTGCAGGCTCTTAAGTAGTCCTCGGCAAACTAACCTGCCCATGCTGTTTTCGCGCCAAACTCGTTGTTTACATCTTGCAGTGCAGTCTCTGTAATTCTCTTTGTGAAGTTTTCTGTGCGGTCGTTCTCACATCTGAGCCTGCTTTCTCTCAGACAGGCCCTACCAGGCCCTCTGAGCTCACTAGTGCTCTCTTTCTTATAATGATGTTCCAAACAGTTGATTTTGGTAAGCTTAAGGTTTAGCCTATGTTGCTGACTGTTTGTTTTTCTTTTTTCTCTGCTTCATTATGACTTGCTTGACTTTCATTGGCACGACCTGATCCTCCTATTGACAAACGCCAATAACAGACTCCAAAGGCAATCCAAAGCTTAGAATCAAGACTAGATACTGAAACACTTATACCTGCTCTAAGGAAGAGATTGAACCACATCTGATCCGAAACACCTGTGAAGCCATTTGTCCCAAACATTATGGTGCCTGGGAATTGAGTGCAAGGGCCATATATAAAAATGCGGCAATTTCTAGATGGTGAAATAATAATGTGTAAAAATACCCTTTAATAAAAGCTGATAATTTGATGACATGTATACACACACAGTGCAATCCATACGTATTTGGACAGTGACACAATTTCTGTTGTTTTGGTACTGTACTGCAGCACATTGGATTTGAAATTGCACAATGAATATGGGGTTCAATTGTAGACTTGTATCCATATTGGGTGAACAACATAGGCATTGCAGCCCTTTGTATACAAAGTCTCGCCATTTTGGGGCATCCTAAGTAACTGGACAAATGGCTGCTCGGCTGTTTCGCCGTTAGCTGTGTGTCGTGGCCTCATTAGTTCACGCACAGGGAAGCTAATAAAAGGTCCAGAGTCAATTCCATGCGTGGAATTGGCATTTGGAGTCTGTTGCTGTTGCAGTGTTTCCCCTAGGATTTTATTTTTTTTTTTTTTTACAGTGCATGGATTTTCAGAACGGTTCTCAGGTTTATGGCGCAACTCAATGTTGCACACACACACACACACACACACATGCATGCATGCTCACATGCACAAACACACACACATGTACACATGTGCATACCCACACACACAAACAACTGATTCTTGGAACTTGACTACAGCTATTTTGCTGACGTTCTTGCCAGCATCTCGTTCATATTCAGGCATGGAACTTGCATGAACAGTTGCACTAATTTACTTCTGCTTTTCAGTCAACTTGTACAGTCTAGTGCTACAGGAATCCCTTACGGTGCTATTCAACTGTTTGGTACATTGAGAAGCAAATATTCACTGGTGAGCTCTGCAATAATGACCTGGTAGACCACGAAAGATCACTGTAGTGGACCAATACCAATTATTGAAGAAAGGCCGCTTTTAAACTGTTGAACAGATCAAGAGCACTCTTCAGGATGTAGCCGCAGCTGTATCAAAGACTAAAATAAAGAGAAGCCTGCACCAGCATAACCTCAGAGGGTTCACCACAAGATGAAATATACTGGTGAACCTCAAGAACAGAGCACTCAGGTAAGAGTTTGCCGAAAACTACATGAAAAATGAGCTTTCTGGAACAAACTCCTGCAGACACACGAGATGAGTATTAACCTGCACCAAAGTGAAAAGAAGGAAAGAGAAAAGTGTGGAGAAAAGCTCATGATCCAAAGATCCCCCCCCCCTCCTCAAATGTGAAACTTGTTAGTGGGGGTGTTATGGTTTGGGCATGTATGGCTGCCACTGGAACTGGCTCACTTGTCTTCATTGATGACATGACTACTGACGGCAGCAGCAGCAGAATGAATTCTGAAGCGTACATAAACACCTCATCCGCTCAGACCAAACCAAATGTTACCAAACTCATTACATGGTGCTTCATCTTTGCAACCGACTACCAAATATGACAACTTACAGATTATATTAATTCATCCAATTACTTTTGGTCCCCTAAAATGGGGCGCTATGTATAAAAAGGGCTGTAATTCCTGCACGGATCACCCGATGTGGATTGAAATACCCTCAAATTAAAGCTGACAGTCCGCACCTCATATTCATTGTTCCATCTTGAATCCAATGTGCCGGAACTACAGAGCCAAAACAACAAAATCTGTGTCGCTGCTCGGATAATTTTGATCTTCTCTGAGGAGTGGGGGCGGGGGTGGGGGCAGTGGGGGGCAATGGTTTCTGAACTTGTGCTAAATGTTATTGCCCTCGGCCCAGGCATAATATAATATAATAATATAACATTGCCCCAGGCCCATGATTTCCCCTGGCAGCCCTGCTACACTGTATATATTATGCACACACACACACACACACACACACACACACACACACACACACACAGGGGTTGGACAATGTTACTGAAACAGCCTTAATTTTGACGTAAATAACAATTTCAAAGGCAGCGACACAGGTGAGTCATTAAGTGGCACGCCAATAAGCTGTTCAGGCTGACAGTAGAGGTCTGACAGTCCGCATTTGGATCTGTGAGTTTCCAAAGCAGCACGAGGCAAACTAACGGAGCTCCAAAGGACCGCAGGACCATAAATCACAAAAACTGCACAATTATTTAACGTGGCAGAACGCAAACCAACTGCTCTGGCAGAGAGGAACAGCGGTCGGAGTACGCCAAAGTTTGTCGCCATTACATTACATTACATCTATTTAGCAGACGCTTTTATCCAAAGCGACGTGCAAAAGTGCATATCATGGTCATTGGAGCAACTACAGGTCAGGGACAGGCATCCTATCCGCTTGAACTATTAAAGTTAGCACAGCTACTAATAACATTGTGTCGTAAGAGCCTATGAAATGGGCTCTTTCAGAAACAAAACGACTCGTTTCCGTAAATCAAAGGTGCGCGCCGTCCCTGTGTGGAAACCCGATGTTTTCTCGCGCGCGACTTCGCGTTTCCCGAAGACGGACGTCGTTTTCACGCGCCCTCCGATGTGCCGCAGAGGCGGGGCTCTGTGTCTGGGCCCGGCTGATATTCGGAGCAGCGAGGAACGGGGACGGATAAGTACGTCGGGGAGAAATTTCGACGCGGAGCTCTGAAAGGTAGCCTGAGCAATGCAGCGAGAGTCGGGCAGAGACAACAAAGGAAGCCTTTGTGCTTTTCTCTGAAGCGAAAGTGTTTGCTGGCTTAGATTTTATGGCTGCGGGGCATTTTGCCTGAAACGCCAAGAAAAAATAGTCTGAAGTAGAATATAAAGATATTTGCCGGTTGATCTCAATCTTAAAAGGATAGTCAACTTTCTGGAATTTTTGATATTCGTTTCAGGTTTATAGCGTGTACGTGTGTGCATGTGTGTGGTGTGTGTGTGTGTGTGTGTGTGTGTCTGCGTGCGTACGTGTGTGTGGTGTGTGTACGTATGTGCGTGTGTGTGTGTGTGTGTGTATCTGCGTGCGTGTGGTGTGTGTGCGGGTCTGCCTGTGTGCGTGTGTCTGCATGCGTGCGCGTGTGTGTGTGGGTCTCTGTGCATGTGTGTGTGTGTGTGTGTGTGTGTGTCTGCGTGCGTACGTGTGTGTGGTGTGTGTACGTATGTGCATGTGTGTGTGTGTCTGCGTGCGTGTGGTGTGTGTGCGGGTCTGCCTGTGTGCGTGTGTCTGCGTGCGTGCGCGGGTCTGCCTGTGTGCGTACTTGTGTTTGTGTGCGGTGTGTGTGTGTGTGTGTGTGGGTCTGCCTGTGTGCGTACTTGTGTCTGTGTGTGGTGTGTGTGTGTGTGTACGTGTGCGTATGTGTGTGTGTGTGGTGTGTGCGTACGTGTGCGTGTGTCTGTGTGCGTACGTATGCGTGTGTCTGTGTGCGGTGTGTGTGTGTGTGTGTGTGTCTGCCTGTGTGCGTACGTGTGCGTGTGTCTGTGTGCGTACGTGTGCGTGTGTCTGTGTGCGAGCGCGTGCGTGTGTCTGTGTGTGTCTGCCTGTGCGTGTACGTGTGTGTCTGCCTGTGCGCGTACGTGTGCGTGTGTCTGTGTGCGGTGTGTGCGTACGTGTGGGTCTGCGTGTGCGTGTGTCTGTGTGCGAGCGTGTGCGTGTGTCTGTGTGCGTGTGTCTGTGTGCGAACGTGTGCGTGTGTCTGTGTGCGAGCGTGTGCGTGTGTCTGTGTGCGTGTGTCTGTGTGCGAGCGTGTGCGTGTGTCTGTGTGCGTGTGTCTGTGTGCGAGCGTGTGCGTGTGTCTGTGTGCGTGTGTCTGTGTGCGAGCGTGTGCGTGTGTCTGTGTGCGTGTGTCTGTGTGCGAGCGTGTGCGTGTGTCTGTGTGCGAGCGTGTGCGTGTGTCTGTGTGCGAGCGTGTGCGTGTGTCTGTGTGCGTGTGTCTGTGTGCGAGCGTGTGCGTGTGTCTGTGTGCGTGTGTCTGTGTGCGAGCGTGTGCGTGTGTCTGTGTGCGAGCGTGTGCGTGTGTCTGTGTGCGTGTGTCTGTGTGCGTGTGTCTGTGTGCGTGTGTCTGTGTGCGAGCGTGTGCGTGTGTCTGTGTGCGTGTGTCTGTGTGCGAGCGTGTGCGTGTGTCTGTGCGTGTGTCTGTGTGCGAGCGTGTGCGTGTGTCTGTGTGCGAGCGTGTGCGTGTGTCTGTGTGCGTGTGTCTGTGTGCGAGCGTGTGCGTGTGTCTGTGTGCGAGCGTGTGCGTGTGTCTGTGTGCGTGTGTCTGTGTGCGAGCGTGTGCGTGTGTCTGTGTGCGAGCGTGTGCGTGTGTCTGTGTGCGTGTGTCTGTGTGCGAGCGTGTGCGTGTGTCTGTGTGCGAGCGTGTGCGTGTGTCTGTGTGCGTGTGTCCCTGTGCGAGCGTGTGCGTGTGTCTGTGTGCGTGTGTCTGTGTGCGAGCGTGTGCGTGTGTCTGTGTGCGAGCGTGTGCGTGTCTGTGTGCGAGCGTGTGCGTGTGTCTGTGTGCGAGCGTGTGCGTGTGTCTGTGTGCGAGCGTGTGCGTGTGTCTGTGTGCGAGCGCGTGCGTGTGTCTGTGTGCGTACGTGTGCGTGTGTCTGTGTGCGAGCGCGTGCGTGTGTCTGTGTGCGTACGTGTGCGTGTGTCTGTGTGCGAGCGCGTCGGCACGAGGCAGCTCCCCTCCAAGTTCAAACGGCCCTCCTTGTCTCAGCCGGGTTTCTCCGGTGACGTCAGCGGAGGACAGCTGCGGCAGCAGAGTCATCTGAAAGCCCGCCAGCCGAGCCTCCCGCGAGGAAGAGCGCTTAAAACGCCGAAACGCTCCTTCCCTGCCACGTCTGAGAGCCCCAAATTTCCTTTCATGCCAATCCGTAAGCAAAAAAAAGGCCCCGTTGTTCTAAAGCCGGGGCCCCGTCTTTAAGGCTGAGCTTCAAAAGGCGGTGAAGGGGTTCAGCCCGAGACAAAATGACGGGTCCTTCCGGGGGGGTCCTTCCTTCGCTCCGCGCGGATATCGTAAACGAACGTCGGAACGCGCGGGGGGGACGAGAGGGGAACGGATCGCGCGCCGAGCTGAACCGGGAAGCGGAGACACCCGCGCGCGAAAACACCGCCGGCTAATCGTCGCCGGCTTTTAACGCGGCGAGGAGAGACGCGCAGCGCGTCACATCGGCAAAACGGAGTAACCCAGAACCGCGCGTCGACTGAAATGATGTCATGCATTTCAATAACTCGTATTTGCGTAGATCTTTAAATTTTTAAAAAATCTATAATGTTATTAATTGTGCCCGTTTTCCACCCAGAGCCCTACCTGAATGCATTGATGTAAAATAATGAATGGGCGAAGCGGTTCTGAATTTTTGAGGTTTTTGAAATCGCGGCTGTAAGACAGGCTGACTTCTTGGAAGGGTTCTTGCTCAAAGACAAAAGGCTCCTGTGCGGGCACGGCGCCTGAGTGACGGCCGCGCGCCTCAGCGAGGCGACAAAGGAACGGGCGTCCCACAATGCACAGCTGCACCGGAGCCCAGAGGAGCGCTGGAGCCCTGGCTGCTAGCTGCTAGCTGCTAGCTTTTTCCTCTGCTCAGGAGAATCCTCGCTGACCCAGTTTGTCATCGCGAGCAATTAAAACACACCAAAAATGCACTGTAGTCATCTTTCCCTCAGGATTTCAGATGCTGTACTAGAAAACATTTCCAGGTATGAAAAAGTATCCAAAATGTGTAGATTTTGGATGTTTTTTTTATGTGCACCATTTTATATGTATTTATTTAATTCTCTCATTCTTTTATTTGTAAAAACATAAAAGCCGCAGGCCGTTACTGTTTGAATGTGTACACTTTCTCCAAAGATGGAAATGTTCATTAGCACTACCATATGGCTGAGCTCGTTCTGAGGGAGGGAGGCGGGCTCACGTGGGGCCACGCCTCCCGGTTAATTTGGCCCAAGCACCTGGGCTGCTTCACCAAATCAAGTCAGGTGTGAAAAGTGTGCCCCTTTTCTCAGTATGAGGCTGAGACTGAGAGAAGTGAAAAGAAAGAAAGAGAGAGAGGCAGAGACAGAGATGGGAATCTCACAGGAAAGCATTCTTTGGACTTAGCTTCCCCCTCCCCCACCCCCCTCCCCCCTTTGCTATTTGGTGCCCTACATGCTTCCATGTCTGCTTTCTCTCTAAGTCAGAATCAGTATTCCGGTCCATACCAGATCAACTGTATCTGCCTGTGTCTGACAATTCAGTCCTTCCCAGGGGTGCATCGCGGTGTGCGATAATTCGGTTCTGAGACCTGGAAAAGAAAAGCTGGCTGTTCAGGATGGAGACCTGCTGGAGTGCAGCTGGCCCAGAGGCTCTGCGGAGCGTGCAATAACACAGGCAGCAGACTGTGGAAGCTGGAACAGCACTGCAGACTGTGGGTCCTGCCTACCTCCTGACAGCCAGATGCAAGGGCTGATCCCTCCTCCTCCCCCAAGCCCCTCCCCGTCCCCCAAGCCCCTCCCCATCCCCCAAGCCCCTCCCCGTTCCCCGTTAGTCTGCACTCTTCTCGAATTATCCAAGATGAGCAGCAATGGGGAGCGCCTTCATATCCTAATGGAAATTCCAATGTGCAGAAATGTATGTGATAAAAGGTTCATACAATACAATACAAAAAAGGCAGTTTAATCCATCTACGCAAGTAATTTTGCCCACATTTTGGAGAATATCTGTCAAACCTGCTCTAGAACACTCCAAGGGTTTCTGTGTCTATTTTCAGCACTAATCAGCGAGTTAATTAATAACTGTGTGAAGTTGAAAATACATCCTGGTATCAGTGTTCAAAGCATCAGTCTGTTCTCTTTAGTTTAATTTATTAGTTAATTTGACAGGGACAATGAACACTAATTACAGTTCTGTGAATGTGCCAGGGAGTTAGCCAGGGCAGCTAACTTTCTGTAGTCCCTGGGCTATCATGTCTTTGGACTGTGGGAGGAAACCTACACGAACACGGAGAGAACATGCAAACTCCACGCAGATGGGATTCTGACCAGCCAATACTAGTTGTTCACGTGTAGGGACATATGAATCTCAGATCCCTGGAAATGCAGTGATACCATAGAATTTCAGTTGCATCCTATGGCGTGACTAGTCTTTGAAAGCAAGTGATAATGGAAGTCTGTGGTGTCGGGCATCGGATGAACACATCTTTATTTATTGTGAATTTCAGGATGGGTAACTGCTGCACAGTGCTCTAGTCAATTCCCTTTCAGTTCCCTATCTATCTCTATTGAACATAACAGGCATTTTTCAATCAGTGAATTGAATTCTAGTTCACTTCAAGAATCGACTGAATTGAAATGGAATTGACTCCTCTTCACAGTTCAGCGCTGCTGCTGTTACATCCTGTAACAGCAGCAAATGTATACTACGTAAAATATAAGTGATATAATTGGGCTGGACAATGTTATCTGCTATGCAAATAAATAATTTAACGCACAGAAACATGCACTCTAATTTTAATTCTGAAATGTAAGGTGCTTTCAATTAGCATGAACATAACTGCTGGTGATTAATGTGTTTTTCCTTCTTCTTTTTTTTTTTTTTTTTTTGCTGAGACCCACTTCTTTCCAGCACTTATTTCACATTTACCGTTTGAAATACAGCACGTTGGAGGGCTGGATGGCTGAAGGCCAGAGCTAGAGCCCCTGGAGATTCAGTACCTTCAGTAAAACCTTCCCCCAATACCCCCATAAACTCACCAGTGCATGCTGCACACCACACTTTCTCTCCTAATGCAATATTCTAGTCTTTCTTGCTTTATGAATATAGTTTATATTTTGAATTAATGCTAAGTGGAAAAGGCAAACCCAATGTGTCTGGCTTTCCTACTGAAATATAATTCAGTTCTTGTACTGACACCTACATAGTCCCTAACATCCAGTGGAATAGCTCCTGGGTGTCGAAACCCATTACACCGTTTCAATTGTGGTCATTTAGAAAACCCAACAGGAGCAAAGTAAATTAGCAGGCAAATATAAACCCAATATAAACCAACATGAGAAATGGTTAATTAAAGAATAATGAACTGAAAGCAAGTCAATTTACATTTCTAATCCATTATGGTAAAGTACCAAATAAAATAATAAAAAAACGACTGTTTTCCTCTAAAATTCAACTTCTCTCTACTAAAACTGTGAAAAACACGAGTGACCTGTACCAACATCACCAGGCATCAAGCCCAGTACATAATTTATAAGCCCAGTAGTATTTATATGTATGAAAACAAATAGCTAAATTTCAGTGAATGCCAGGCATATCATGACAATTTGTTTGCTGGTTTCATTTGTTGAAAGTTTTGGTCAGATTTGTTAGTTGAGAATTTACTGCTGCATAATTCATCCATCCGTTATTTATACCCACTTATCCTGGACAGGGGGGCATGCTGTAGCCTTTCCCAGCATGCATTGGGCCAGAGGCAGGAACACACTCTGAAAAGGCCGCCAACCTATCGCAGGGCACACACACCATTCACTCAGAATTACCTATGGGCAATATAGAGTCTCCAATTAGCCTAACCTGCATGTCTTTGGACTGTGGGAGGAAACCGGAGTACATGGACGAAACCCATGCGGACACCAGGAGAACATGCAAACTCCACACAGAAAGGCCCAGTCCAGATTCGAACCCAGGACCTTCTCTGCTCCATTATGTGCATCTAAAAAGCATTACATTTTGAACAACGTTGTCATTGTCCTATTGTGTTATACTTCACCCTTGTGGACAGTAACCCTTAGGCCTATAACAGATTAGAGGGAGCATCGCTGCATATCATTATGCATATAGCATCCACCAATATGCACACAGTATTTATGCAAATTGTATTCAAATATATATTTGAGTTCATACCAATTTTAAGTTAATTCATGCTCAATTTCATGCCAAAGTTGACAGCCCTAATACATACATGCATGCATACATACTTACATACATATATAAAATGATGCATGCATACATACAGACATAAATATACATAAAAGGGTACATACTGTGTATGGATACACACATGCATGGATGCATGGCTACAAGCATGCATGCCATACCATTAGATCATGCAGTCCTTGTACAGTGTTCTGCTTAGAGTTAATGGTTAAATTAGTGGCACATTCAGTTTTGAACAGGGTACAGGAATCTGAAACTGAACGTTACGTTTCAAAAAATGCTTCCTCAAGAATTTCCACATAAATTATGCAGCTTGTTCAGATTTAAAAACTGCTTCGGATGCAGGAAGCTCTTTAAAATCACACAGGGCTGTCTCCAGGTTCCTAATCATTATTATCAGCATAAGCCATAAATAGGCTTTTTGCTCAAATGCCTTTGGGCACGACGGATGAACTTTTTTTGTTTGCGCTCTGGAATAAATATGCGCAGCTCAGACATGTAGACTTGGCTGAGCATTCGCACAATGTATATTTACAGAGTCGTTCATAAAAAAGCCTATTTTTTTGCCGGTTTCCTGAAATTAAGCTATTCTTCACATCAGAGCAAGCAGTCTCTCACGACGTCGGCTAATTTTTCCATAACGGGAACACGGGAAGAGCTACTCGCTGAAATCCAGCAGTTTTTTTTTGTTCTATTAATAATCCAGGTATGAAAATGATCGCTTGTTCTTATTATATATTCTTCAGACATAGAGCGGTAATCTCAGTAGAAATCAATCTGAATTTATTACAGGACTTTAACAAGAGCCAGTCTCAGGCCCCAACACTAATTACAAATGGAAATGTATGCACTTCCTCACGTTCACCTTGAGCTGATACACACACGTGTTGCACGTGTGAAGTCCTCATCATTATATGATTTGGAGTTACACCGCACCGTGATATTTCCTTGTTCCAAAGTAATGTATGCAAATGTATTCTGGCTCCTTCTTAATAATCCAGTCAAAGAGTTTTTGGACCTGTCCCTGAAGTTCTGCAGTACACCCTTGGATCAAATTCTGCGAATCGGACAAATTCGAGAGCAAATGAAATAGTATATTTTAACCGTGCAGCAGCGATTCAAAGAGAGATTCAAAATTACAGTGGTTGCTTTTCACAAAAGATATAAAGCAAATCCAATAAAGCTGAACGCGGTGTCAAACAGTTTATGACTCGAAGGCAAGATGCAACATTTCTGAGGATTAAATAAATTAACCGCAAGCGAATACGGTTTCCAAAGTAACCATTTAGCGCACGGACGTGTTGCGAGTGACATCCCCCTCTTTCTAGAGCCAGATAACGATGACACGGATGAAAACTGGCCACAGCACTGTCACGAATATAACGAGAAGTCAAGAGCGGGCCACTGGTGCTTGAGCACATTTTGTACCGGTGCAGCTGAAGGGCGTAGAATGGTAATTTTACTACGAGGGCATCGGCAGTTTCAAAGCGCCAGAGCGGCTTTCTCACCGACCGCGTTTTTCATCCGCTGAACTTTTTCCTCCTCCTCTCTTCTGTTCCCGTTCGTCTTTGCGCGGGGCGGGCGACGGGCGGAGAACGCTGAAGCGCGAGGCTAGCGCCGCGCGGCCGGAATGCCGGATGGCGCCTCCGACTCCGAGAGAGCCGAGGTAAAAAAAAAAAAAAAAAAAAATCCCGCGCGTCGAGCGGGGCGGTTGCGACGCGAAGAGCGAAAAGCGGAACGGCGAAAAGGGGGCCGGGTCCGATCCGTTTGGCCCGTAAAACGACAGAACGGACGAAGCGGGGGGACGGCCGGCCCCGAAAACACGCCCGAACGTTCGCGGAATCGCAAGAACTCGCCCCGTAAATCGAGCGAGGCTGTTCGGGTTAACGCGTCGCCCGAGAATGCGAAGGGCTTTAATGCGGAAATATGCAACGGCCTCCCTTACATCAAATGGCTGCCTAAAAATATGAGACTGTGACGCTTCTGTGATGCATCAAAAAGGTTTGCCGGCAAGGACGTTAATAATGCGCGGTATTCGTTCGCCCACCGTTGAACATATACGGTGTCGAAAATAATTGTTTTCAGTGCGGTTTGTCACTGCCTCCCACACAAGAGAAAATTAATGCCTCAGCCTAATTTAACAACATTTGTGAAATCATGTGCGATACCAGTGTAATTGAGCCACTGGGGTCAAATAACCACAGCGAAATGACCACTTATGCACGCAGGCAAGTCAAAGCAGGTACTAGTTTCCATAGTGCACCCCTCTGAATGGTAAGAGGTATAAATCCAATTAATTATTTTCAAATTCTAGCGTGTGAATTCATCACAAAATTAAGAACAACTACTACAATGAGTAAGAGTAGATCCTGTGTAAGAAAGTGATGAATAAATAAATTGTAAAGCAGCCACACGCTTGTACATAAACGCATGCTCCATTTTTAACATTTTCTTGTAAATTATTTAAAAAGTGCTTTAAGATTGACACAAAGTTGGAAGAGGATGAAGAGATGTACCCAGTTGGATTTCAGTTCTTGGATTTCGGGAAGTTTGAGAGGATATTTAAGTATTTAAATTAGTGGGAAAACTGAAGATGGGTCAGAAGACCTTTGTGGCATATATGAAAAGTGTATTTAAATAACAAGGACAGATCAGACATTAATAATCCACAGATAAAAATAATCATGCAATCTATAGAAACTGGGCAGATACCCGATGTCTGGACGAAGCCAGTTTAGTGGGTGAGAAAATAATGGATTTTCATTTTTAGATTTTTTCACTGAGATGTTGGTTACACGGGTAACCAGTGTCCAACTGCAATCATTTGATATGACTTGATATTTGACTGACAGTTTGGTAAACCTTTTCCCCCATAGAAAAATGGAACCTTTTCAAAATACCGTATGTGGTACTTTCTTTCAAAGTCAGTGATGCGCTTGTCCTACTTTGATTTTTTTATTTCTTAAAAGTTTGAACACGATATTCATCCCCAACGGACCAGTCAGACGCAATATCTTGTTGAAATACCAACACTGTCTGCGCCAATACATTGCATCAAAAGCATCAGTTAAGTTGATAATTTTTGTTTGCCTTTAGTTTGCTCTTACTTAGACTGTTTTCATGAGGCTTAATTCACACGATGGCAGTCAGGCCAGTATGACTGCAGAACTCAGTTTGTACTGGCCCCGCCACCAGGCTAGCGCTAGCTGCTTTTCCCTAGCCTTCCCGCTGCTAGTGATGCATTTCCTGTCTGTGCAGGAAGCTGTAGTTTCCTCTCATTATTGCGTGCTATGCATTTCCTGCGTGCCATATCCCGAAACCGATCCCGCTGAGCGTTAGCTGGCGGTATTTTACGCTCCCGCTTCGCGTCCGGGGGCGTGGCATTTTCCTCCAGACGCCAGTTGGACGTGATTGGCTGCCTGCGTGCTCCTGGCTCAGCGGTGCGTAGTAGTGTACCCTCCGGATTGATACCGGCCTGTTTGAGGAACGCGCGCGTCACTCAACCTTTAAACATCAATATTTTACATATCCCTGTGATGTATCTCAGATACTGTCTGTGAAGCTTTTTATCCATTACCGCTGGTGTTTGTGTTCGTAAACCTCCTGTTTGTCTATGCATGACTGGTTTTACTGTTCACGTTAAAGTGAGAAACTTTGTCATACTATATCGGGTATTAAATATTTTTTGTAAATTAAAGATTATCTGCATTAGCCAAAAAGAGTACTCTACCCAGATGCTTAAATGCCACACGCGCTTGTTTTGCGAAACAGAGATCTGAGCAGGACTTGATGGCTTTATTATGCAAACATTGCGGCTGATTTATAAAAATGACTGAGACCGAGAACAAATGCTTAATGTTCAGCCGAAATCCCTCAGCTGTCGTTGAAAGAATGTAATTTCTTCCGTGCCTTTTTTTCTCTCCTCTTGTTAGGCAGGGAACATCGTTTTCATCATCCTAACAACGTCGACCGAGGGGGAGAGCGGTCTCCTCTAAGCCCACTGTGTTAAATTGCAGGGTTCTTTGTGTTTGAGCGGCACGTTGTTTTGACTCCGCTGAAATTAGCTGTGAGGGATAGACAGGCCGGCGCATTTATTTGCGGGAAATGATTATCAGCTTCCGTGGCTATATTGTCAGACGGAAGAGAGAAGGATCTCTTTAGCCGTGTTTACACCGGAGGGAAGCACCGCCATCCATTCACCTTCCGATTCCTTCACTTTGAATGTTGGGTCTACAGACAAAATAAATGATGTCTATTCCGTCCGCAAGAAAAAGGCAGTGTCACCGAACAAAGAGACATTCTTTACTTCAAGAATGCATCGCTTAATGTCTGCGTACAAATTCTGAGCCGATTTGGCTTGCAGGTTGTACTGTACCGGTGAAAGCGAGATAGCTATCATGTTCACAAATAGGGCGGTTGGCTTGAATAATGTGCGCACTTTCAGCACTTCATATCAACGCTTTCAGACATGAGAGGCATTTGAAAAATACTGTCAGGTCTGTAGCGTGTGAAATAGCCACCGGCTCATGGAAAAGCGTGTTGTAGGAGCCGGGTACGGGCTGCACCAATCAGGGTGGGAAAAAGCGCGACAGGTCTCTGACTCACAGTGAACGAGCGCACTCATTCGAGCAATGAGCGACTGCCCAGACCCAGAAGACCGGGGCAATCTCAGAAAACAACACTGACGGGCGGTGGCTAGGCAAACGGCCTTGGGCCCATTAACGTCTGGCAGATATTCCAAGTGCCGTAAAGTTCCACACAGGCCAGCACTTCCACACCCTCTGGCCACAGGGCTCTAATCATCCGCTGCAGCCGTGCTAATGTGGCTAACGGCAGCCATGGCAGCAGTATCATGGCACTGGAAGAATCAGTGTTGCCTACTTTGGCAGGGGGCCAGCTCTGTACGTTAATTGTATTTTGGGGGCCCACATTGACCTCCATGCCAGAGATAAATGGGGGGGGGGGGCAACCCCAGCTTAAAAAACAGACCCCATTAAAATGGCAACATGGCAACCCCAGCTTAAAAAACAGACCCCATTAAAATGGCAACATGGCAACCCCAGCTTAAAAAACAGACCCCATTAAAATGGCAACATGGCAACCCCAGCTTAAGAACTAGGGGAGCTTTAAGCAATAAAGTCTGGCAGAACTCTTCCACAGAAAGGCTCCTAAACATGATTTCTCTTTATTTTCCAAAAAGCCAGTTCCCCACATTACAATCCCCCCTCCCGTTGCCTCACTGGACAGTCTTTGGGGAAATCTCCAGATAGACTATGATGTTCTGTGTGCCTGCAAAATCATCACAAGCACCAGAAGAGAACTGCATATGATTCTCAAAGCCCTCACAGTGGGGAAAAAAAGCACATGCTTCTTCTCTACCAGGGAAATACTGACACGGGCCGTCTAAGCATATCTATATCATGTTAATTTCGTGCATTTCGGTGCCAAAATTAGCATTACGCAAATGGGGCTGAATGCATGGTGTGTTTCATTCGCAAAGATGAGCACAAATAAAAACTTAAAAGATTAGAACTAATGTTTTCAGATTACCTGGAACCTGGCACTAATCAGGTGCAGTCTATTTCAAATTCACGTCATGTGGAAACTTGCCAGCCACCACGGCAGCTGTGATGGCTGCAATACAAAGACTCAAAGACGCCAACGCGTCGGGCGTGCAAGAAAGTGGATATTCCCTAAAAGGGTATCCCTCTTTGTGTCAACAGGGACTGAGATGAATCATCTTTAAATATTGCCACGCAAACTAATTACTGCAAGAGATATTGAAGAAGCCCATTCAAGTGATCTGCTTCCTTTTCCAGTCATTATGTCTCGACAGTCAGACGTTTTCCCTCCTTCTCTGCAGAATTACTTTCACATCTGAGGTCGAGACTGGCATCAGTTGTCGAACCCCTTTTTTAAAATTTTTATAGAACTCAAAATGGGTCTCGTTGAAGTTACCAGTTCACCAGTAAACTAGAAGGCTGCTTTCGCTGACACCTGTTCTTGATGCAGAATCGCTGATTCACTGGAAATGCGTCTGCCATTACACGGGGGATTACTTTTAATTTCCACACACACGTACTGGTGCACATAATCGTCTCGGTGAGATAGCACCACGCCCGTTCCACCTGTAAGACCAGTTTGCTGTAAGAGGTCCGTTTAAATTGAGGGCTGTTAGCTATCGTAACAGTAGAATATGGACCGGGATAACCGCCAGTTTCACTGCGTTGGGCAGGTACCTCACACGCTGCCCGTGAGCCACTGGCAGTGGAACTTTCCAAGGTGCTAAGTTACAGTAGATTGGTAGTTTATGACACTGTAAATGAAGTAAATTGGACTTGACTGCATGAAACACGCCCCTCAAATGCATACCACAAACAACTAAATGACAACGTTTGTAACACAGACTAATTTAATTAACCCTCAGTGCAGAACTCTGCTGTCTCTATACCATGAACTCACTCTAGCTAACTCTGAATACTTTGTTAGAAAATGTGTTCATATTACATTAACGTTATCAAGAACCTTGCAGTTGAACTGAAAACCATTTTTCTTTGGTCCTCCCCTTAAGATCTTTTCTTTACTGCTCTACTCCATCATGTCCAAACAGATATACAGCACTGACCTCATGTGTTATCGAGTTTCATATCTGAGACCTTTCATGGCAGTTAAGTTTCTGGATTTTAGTCTTGGAAAGTTAGCATTGGCCCGTGTTGCCAAGACCAGCAGTTCCTGAACACTAGAGACTTTTGACATTTCCAGTGTGACTTGAATGTGTGCGTTTGTACCAGTAACAGCACTATCTATTCGGGTGTGGTTTCAGTGGTGCTTTATATGCTGTGTGTCAATATGGTGATTATGGCAGTTGCAGCTAGTGCACAATTAAACAGAATTCACTGCTCTCAGTGTCGTTTCTGAGCGGATCTACCCTTTACAGTCTTACAAAAAGCAGCATTAATTTTTTGTATTTGAATTTAATTTGTTATAAGTATGGTTGCCTGCAATTAGGAACCCAAAACAGACCTCAAGGTAAACTGCACAGCCCGAACGCTTCAATTTAGTTTTAGTTTTTTTTTCCGGATAATAACAGGTATCAGGAATGCGCTTGTGTTTGTTTTGTGTTCGTAGCAAGGAAAACAAAATAAATGTTTTTTATTTATTTTTTTAAGCATTAATTTTAAACCGTTGTTGAGATGCCTGGCCAGATAAGAGGGGGAAATTGGGCGGCACCTACCTTTCCTTTGTCCCGCATCGAACCCTTGCCCAGGATGGACATCTTGGCGCCCGTCTCCTCCTGTAGCCTCTTCATGGAGTTTCCCCGCGGCCCCAGGAGCTTCCCCACAAAATTAAACTGCGGGGAGGAGGGGGAACCAAAAGAACAGGAAGAGGAAGACCGTGAGGAACGTTCCGGCAAACCACTCTCCAAACGGAAAACATCAAAGCCGTTCTAACTGACCCCGCGCTCCGCACAGATAATGCTGGTGGGACGTCGTTATTTTCACTTGACATTTAGTCAGTCCCTTCCATTCATGAATTAATGAATGAGTGCATTTTAATTTAAATAGCCCATTCTCATCAGTAAATCTGCTACTGTTGATTAAAACATCACACAATTCCGTTGTTTACGAGCAAGCCCCTGTGTACAGTCGGTAATTGGATTCGGCATTTGCATAGCTAATTAAAAAATAATAATTTTACATTTTCTTAGCAAACACTGGTGTACCCGTGGTGACTTGGGGCCCCACTTTTCCTCATGCACACAGCTGTGGGTTTTACTGCGCCCATCGCTCAAGCTTTCCAATAGCAGCTCCCCCTCCACAAAAACCCAGGCTTACACTGCTGAGGTCCCCCTGTTCGACACTACACCTCCCCGCCCCCCACCCCATCCCAAAGCAAACCATCATGCACTGGCCTCCCAGGCGCTGCCTTGCTGTTGAGCCCAACATCGGGTCCCGGTGACGGGCTCGTGACTGTGCCGTGCAGTGACCCGGCCAGGCGTGCACCACATCGCGTCACCGCCGGGAGGTGGGGGGGGAGCCTGGGGGGGGGGGGAACCCGACACGTGCCGAGGCCACCGCGGTCCTGCCGGGGGCATCCAGGGGTCGGATCCCGGATCACACCGGAAAATAATGAGTTTCTTCCCTAAGGGAAATCAGACGGCACTATCCAGACGGAGAGCCATCAAACACCCCCCCCCCCACCCAGTAACACCTCACAGCCGCTGCAGACCTGCGGCTGCGGTTCTGAATGGGACAGAATCACCTTCTTCCTTTCCTCTTTTTTTGTCTTTTTATTCTGTGAAATACTCCAGCTATGAAGCGATGCTGTTGGAACCCAGCTTTAACAAGCTTCTGCAGACCACAGAGAGAGTGTAGACTGCTGTATGCACTCGGAAATATGTATGGGGAAATCTAAAGGACTAATAAACACGTGCACAGGCACACACAAGCAAGAGCGGCCTCACGGACACAGCATTTATCCTTCTCGGCATTCCATTTATCTGTAGAGGAGGTTTTTTTTTTTTTTTGCTGCTTTGTGCTTTAAAAAGCGTTTTTCATTTTTCTTTTCTTTTTCCCATTTAGCACCAGTATCTGCCTTTTGCACAGTCCCCCCCACTTTGTCACATTTCCCCAACACGAAAAATGTTTTTCCGGATCTCCGAGCAAAAAAAAAAGAAGGAAAAAAAAAAAACGTACGTCTTCTCCCTTCTGAGAAGCTTTTTAATCCTCCCTCAGAGCTGCAGTTTATCTGTTCCTGTGAAGAAGTCTTTCAACAGGCCCAGCCCGCCGATCCCTTTCCCGCCCTTTACTGACGTCGCGGCTAGACGGTGATGAACAGAGTCTTTAACAGCCGCACATCACCGGAGCGGATTCGATTAACGGCTTTGGCCCACTTTTTTTTACTTTTTACTGCAGTTTGCCTGCCTATTGTAAAATGTCCCGAGCCTCTGGTGAAGAAACGGGGATTGTGTGGAGGAATGGCTGCTCTGTTTGTGATCGACGGTCTCTGTCTAGCCCGGGATTTTTTTTTTTTTTTTTTTTTTTTTTTACAGCAAGACACATCCAAAGCCTTTTTCACACGTGAAATACGTAAATGTGCGAGCTCTGTGTCAGGTTCAATCATCCCAGGGCTGTAACAGGATTCACGAGCTTCTGTTTAATTACTGTAAACAATGCGTACAAAATGTCTGAGCCTCATACTTCCTGAGCAAAATGAAAAACAAAAAGTGTGGCACTTATTTCTTGGGAAGTGATGGTCTGTCAGTCATTTTTCTGAGTATTGACAGCTTGTTCATTTACTGCAGCTTAAATAAAATAGTTGTTATACATTATATTATATATTGCTGTCATTGTACATTTTTTACTTAAAAAAACACAGCATACTACGCTTATTTTGGCTATGGTGGAAGAGGTGTAACATTTTCATTGTGTACATTAATTATTCTGCATACTGGTTTTATATTTTGGACGAGGAGTGCCGTAGTTATATGCAAGCTGTGATCCATGTTGCAATACCAAGCCAGTCCTAATATTGTCTGAGCGCGTGCAATCTCCTTAGCCAGTTTCTTTTGTAATAATAAGCCAACAGGCTGTTAAATGGCCTGTTATGTACCTACCTTCTCAATGTTCTGTCTCCGTACACACTTCTCCATTAAAACACATTGTAATGACCTCTAGGGGTAAAGCTGTAGTTTCTCAGGACAGAAGGCATTAAACCTTTGTGTGTAGTTCATCTTTCTGACACTTCTGGTGCGTAAGCCATGGTTTAGGATGCTTTTCGACCGCACACGGGATGTGCATTGGGGACAGCAGCAGGTTTTCTGCATTAACCCAGCGCCTGACATTGAGAGTCTCTTAAAGGGTCATGTGATGTTGCGGCCGGGGGGGCGGGGCGGCCGTTAGGGCGGGGCCGTGGGCGTGAGCCACTTTAACCTCGCCCCCGCCGGCGGTTCCCACGCCGACGCTCCGCAGCTGATAAGGCCTCGGAGCAGCTGCGGAGCGTTCGCCACCTGCTCGGCATTCTGGGTAATTCCAGCGCTCGTCTCCCTCTCACTGGCCCCCGGCCACACCGCCAAAAACTGCATTAAAAGATCTGGCGACGAGCCAGAAGGAACAGGCGGCCGGGGATGTTTATTCAAAATAATTTTATATTTCGAATTATTCTATTGCTGCCAAGATTGAATATTTTGGAAAAACAACCCCCCCCCTCCCTTTTCCACTACCACAGAATCTGTAACTAGGTAAATAACAGGGCAGAGCACCACAGCTGTGACATGAGTATTTTAGACCTACGCTGAACAGCTCATCGCTGCTCATTTGCATATTTGACTCCTCCCATAAACATAAAAACAAGTCTAAAACATTTTCAACGTTGACAATTAAAATGCTATGTGTCCTCTTTGTGAGCTTAGATTCAACCTATGACTAATAGTGAGAAGGTACCATAGCATAATTAAGTGCATTTAGCTAACATGAGTACTGAGACAGGAAATGGAATTCAGAAGTACACCGGTGATATTATTTGAGAATATTGTGAAATCAATGGCAAATAGGTCTTAGTGCAGGCCATCACCAGGTTCTCCAGTGAAACTGGTCGATTGTGGTTTAATGTACCTTGGACTTTGTTGCTTGATTCTCTCTTTGATAAATATTCTCCTCACATAATCAGTGCATGGCGCATCTAGGATTCATTTGGATGATGGAGGAGCTAGCTAGTTGGCTTGGGTAAAATTCTGCTTTCCTGTTCATGAAAACTAAAAAGTATTTGAATATTGATTTTTTTTAAAAGAAACTGATCTCATGGTCAGATATTTTAATAAGCTATTTACGTCAGCTGTGGGCAGCGGGCATTGCGGTTTTATGTGGAAAACAGCCTCTCTCCAATGTCTCCTCCGATGCGGAGGTTGTGTTTTTCTATTGCGCTGGAGCCAGAAATGAGCTTATTCTCCCCCCCCCTCCCCCCCCCCCCCTGCTCAGCAGGGTTGGACAGAGAGGAATATCCTGCAGCTGTCTGAGAGTCCTTGAGCAGATGGCCGTGCCGGCTACTGTAAGAGAGAGCTCGCAGGGTGTCCGCTAGCAAGGGGCCTGTTTTCATTAAGCTAACGAGCGTCCGCGGCGACTTAGCTGGGCAATTTGGGTTTCATCGGGGGGCACGGTTCACTGTTTAATGAGCTCTGAATTCGGGCCCCGCCCCCCCATGCACATACGTGCGTACATGTCGTCCACGGTTTGTTACTAGGGGGGATGGGGGGGTGGTGGGTGGTGATGGTGGATTTTCACAATGGAAAAGTAATGGTACTCACGTATGGCAAGTCTAATGATTTTCTTTGACTGCTGTGATGTCAATAAGAAAACGACCAATAATATTTGTCCTTCAGGATAAAACGTTTCAAACCGCAGCTGATTAAAATGTGAAACGATCACATGCCTCTGTACCCCTGTGAACAGGTGTCGGTTCGTAGCGAACAGGATCCAAGCGATCTATGCGAGAATATTGATTTGAAACGTTTCTCATTAGCGGATACCATCCAGCATTTCCAAAGGAGCACAGCGATGTGTGAAAGTAGGTGTGAGAGGTAATTTGCTAAGTGTGAATTCTTCAGTTTCGTGATGGTGTATTTTTAGGCTTCCGTTTATGTGCACGGGGAAATCAAATTTGTCACTGCGGAGCTTTCCAGAAATGAATAACATCAAAAGTCTAAATTCAACTTTTGATTTATCGATTGCTTCATAGTGCTCTGACTTTTTTCTTTTGAATGCAACTGTTTTCTAAAATACCCATTCTGGGATTGCTGCAGTTTCATGCTATTCATAAGTACAGTATATGTCATTCATAGCAGTTTGAGCCATTCCAGTAAGGTCACTCCACTAAGTACACAACACACTGCTTCAAGTTATGGGTTGAAATGGTCTGCACAAGGTGCACCTGTTCAATCCATGAAAATGTCTGAAGATTCAATTAATACATTTCATATAACACGTTGTATATTTTTTAATTCCTTTACATTGACTTTGTTTGCTGTATGAATTTCCCCCAGACAAGCATTTTCAGTTTCATTGTTACGGAAACTTCCAGCCAATCAGATGCTTACTAGCATATCTTAGCTGTTGTTCCCCAATAGACATTGTTCGGAGTGGAAGGCCAATGGAGAGGCTGTGAGGCTGTTTACTTAAATCACCCATCTACCTAATTACCCATCATACCCTCTGCTTGTGCTCTGTTAGATGCTCCGCTCAACACTTAACCTCCAGGCCTCGATGGCCAACTACATTCTAAAGTATATGTGGGTTTCTTTATAGATTTTTCTGATTGTGGACCTCCTTTTGGTTTTTTAATGCACGTGATTGGATGTTCATTTCCTGGTTTTTATGGGAAGACTCAAGAGCCATCAGAGCTGGGCTTGATTAGGTCATCATTTGAAGACTTTTAGGGAAAACCAGGTTACATCTGGGGTCTAACAAGTGCCACTTATGGAAAGAGAAGGAGGCCTAATTTCCAAGCTAATGGCTGAAATGTGGTTGTTTTTCAACCTTCCCTGTACAGCCGATTGGAAAAACAGACCCTTGCGATTCCTACCCACTGCCTTTCCCCCAGGTCATATTTGCAAAGTAGACCTGGCTTCTCAGTTGACAGTTCTTTTATTTGAGAAACCTTTTTGCTCCCTCTTCTTCTCTTCTCTCCCAATTATTTGACCCCAAATATTACCGCAGCTGTGGACCGTTGTCGTCCCTGCAATGTCAGGTCTGGAAACACATGCGGCCGTCCCTTCTTTGGCTAACGAGGCGTTTCCCCCATGGTCATAGCTAGCGCTAGCATGCTCTGGATTCAGTCTGGACTGCGTAGCGCACAACCGCACTGAGAACAAGGGCGTGCGCTGGACCACTGACATCGCCCTTCAGTTGACCTTCCTGGTTAAACGCATATAAATAATTAACAAGGAGATATTACTATATGCTATAATAAATACTTATGAGATATTTAAATAAAAAAAACAATGTAATGTTTAAATTTAAATGTGTGTCTGTATTACATGTATTAAATCTGTTTCTGCTATGCAGTCTTATGAAATTCCATTTTTAAATTGTCAAAGTAATTCATTCACTCATTCATCACAAATTCTAACAAAATTCATATTCTGGAAACTAGGGTGAAGATTAGGTGAAACATGTTACGTTCTTTTCCGTGAAACAATACTCCGTTTCAGTTAAAATGGCACCGTAGGCTCGACTCGATGCCTTTGCCGACTGCGTGATTGCTCGGGGGTCAGCAGGGTTTCTCATTATGTCACTGGCCTGGGTATCATCAGAGAGATGCCCGTGTAGAAGGCCAAAACGACGCACCCTGCATCTGGATCCGTGACGGAAGGATTAAATTTAGCTGAAATTCCCAAAAAAGCGTGAGCTGAAAAAGAAAGATGCTGAGTGGCAAGATTCAAAGGACCTTGCCGCCTCCTTTCTGGGCCTTTGGAAGACGTATTTTTATTTATCTTTTATTTAGCCGCGCGGTCCCTCTGAGATTTAGAATTTATTTTAACAGCGTCACACACTCACTCGCTTTGGACGAAAGCACAAAGTAGAAACTCTTATTCGAAGTACGGGGTGTGCAGCAATCAAGTACAGAGCAATGTTTGGCATAAACAAGTGATGACTGGAGAAACGGGCCATGAATTAATAAAGTACTGAGCTATAAATAAATTATTTGCCAATATATTTCAGCATTTAACTGTTAATTTTCCACAGACTGAAAACAACCAAAGCTGGACGAATGTCTGGGTTATCACTAAGGGTGACCAGTCAAATTTTGCCATGTAAGCATTATGTATAATGTATATATCATTGCGTCGGTCTTTATGCTGTACCATAAAATTGTCTCCGTTGACCTTCTTTGGCACACACTGTCACACAGAACATTAGTCATCGCACTGCATGGAATGCTGCATCAATCAAGTATGACCCAGAAGATGCCTTTTGGTAAACTGTCAATAATCAATAAAGGCATCACATAGCTTTAACGCTTGTTGGTGAATGAACACACTGAACAGGATTCAGAAATGAGCATGCATACTTACATGCACAAAGCATGCCCCAGAGTAAATGTACACATACTACGTAGTATTAAAAACATGTGTAACCATAAACGTATATGGACACAAGAATGCACAGATACATGTTTGAAAATTCACACACACATGCACACACACACACACACACACACGCACACACACACACGGGGACACACGTGCATGCATACACTCACATGGACACATGTACACACACACAGGGACACACACACACGCACGCACACATGTGCATGAACACATACATGCACGCACATGCACTCATACACACACACACACACACACACACACACACTGAAAACACACCCGCATACACACACACTGCACTTGCCCTGTGGATATTCCCTACTTGAATCCTCAGCTGTGTTATGAAAGCGTGCGGTCAAGAAACAGACGGGGCAGATATTGAGATCTCTTATGGATCTGCGTAACGGAGGACGCCGGCAACATCTGGCCCAGGACTGGGCCGTACTGAATCCCGTCTGCAGATGCGATCAGCGCGAGAGGAGAAACATGCCCTTTTCATACGGCGCCACGTGCAGACATGGGAAACAAGCCTGGTTCACGCAGGACCGCACGTCCCCACAAGGGCACGAAAACACAAGCTGAACACTCTTTGCCTCTGCTCCCCCCCCCCCCCCCCACTCTTTAATGGGATCTGAAGCCGCCTTTGATGTGCCACACATCCAGAAATCCCAGCTCTCGACTCACATTCGCTCTCATTTATCTCTTTGCAAAGATAAAAAGGCCCCTCACAAAAAGGCCCTTACGAACCGAAATATGAACAGTTGTGCGTGGTATTAGCAACGCCGTGCTCAAATGCTCAGTATTGCATAATGTGTAAGTAACTGTCTGGCCTGATGGATGACTAGCTCAGTGAAAAGCTGCACAATTCAAGGGTTGAATTCTAGCTGTGCGTCTACCTGCTGCCAGTGTGACCAGTGTGGAGTACGCCACACACAGTAAAACATTTCAGTGTTAAATCAACTCTTCCAGAGTACATATGGTCCCTTTGACCTTTCTCTGTTAGAGTACTAATGTGTACTCAGTTAAGAGTTGAATTAACGCTGGACCTTTTACTGTGTAACGTCACCCAGGGAGGAAGGGAGAGTGTTCCTCCTCTTCCTCAGCCCAAGAGCAGCTCCTCTGGTCTATGGGGCACCCATGGTCTCCCAGGATTCCAGCTTCCCTGAGCAGTGATTGGCTGCCTGCGTTTCCGAGGATACGGATGCTCAGCTGCACTCTCCTGCTCTCCCAGACTGATGAAACACCGTGTAGCAATATGGCAGCCCCAGATTCTGAGAAAAATGATTTTTTTTTTTTTTTTAAGAAAAAACATACGCATTGTGTGTAGTCAGGAGCAACCCGTTGGGATGCTGGACGCCCCTGACTGATGTTGCCACGGGCCTTTTATTTCCACCGGCCCGGTAAACATGAACTGTGTCCAGAATGTAAATCACCGTAACTAGGAGTCTCTGCGCCAAACAAATCAATAGAATGGATTTTTAAATATATAGCTCGTGCCGTTTGCATCTTCTGAAAAACATCGCTCCCCGGCACAAAAAAACGAAACCCCCGCCGTTGCCCCCCCCCTCAAACCCCCTCCCGTCCCCCCCGTCAGACTGACTGAGCGTGAGTCCTGTCACTTTAATAAATCTCGGAGCGGATCTCCGCTTAGTCCGGGGTCCCAGGGCCCCCGCTCGCCGGCGGACGACTGAACAAATATCCTTTTCCGCGCGCTTCCCTCTGACAGCGGTCCGCTGCTCAGCGAGACGCCCCGCGTAACCGGCTTCATCGATTTTTCCTTTTCCCCCCCCCCCGCTCTCCCCGCCGCTCTCGCGCAATCCATTCTGCCCGCTCCGCGCAGACCGCGGTCCATTTGAGCCCAAATGGCCGCCGTTCTCTCGGAAATCCATTAGGAGGCATTAACATGCGTTCATGCTAAATTTGCTTTGAAATCCGTCCAGTCGATTTCGCTCGTTCGCTCTCAGGGCGCATTGTACCTGATGTCCTAAAAGACCCTCTCCTCCCTCCTATCTCTCTCTCTCTCTCTCTTTCTCTATACCTCATTTTCCCTCTCTCTGCCCCCTTTCCTTTGTCTTCTCTCTCCCACTCCTCTGTCACTCCCCCTCCTCTCTTTCTTCCCTCTATCTCTATCCCTATCTCTATCTCTTTCGCTCTCCCTGCGTCTGAAGTCTGAACACAATAAGACTAATTAATTCACCAAACGCAAAAAAAAAAAAAATTTTAAAAAGATAATATTGTTCATTTATTCATGCCAGATTTATGCTGTATTGTCTGCGGAGATAATTATGCTGTTCCCGAATCAAAACATCACCCCGTAATTCAGTCATCCGTTATCAATCAGCTCCGTAACGACGCAATTAGATAATTGAATATCTACGCGGAGGGCGACGCGTGAGCGGCAGCTTAATAATTCGATTTTGCGCGTGTAGCCGTTCCGTTTTTCGCGTTCCTCGAGTCGCGGTTCGACGCGACGGGCCGCTCGAAAACGGAAACGGAACCCTCGCCCCCCCCTACCCCCCCCAGCCTTCGCGTTCGTTGCCTTCGGGGACGGAAACCTGCGGCGGGACGTCGATGAGGCCAGAGCCTCCGCCGGGGAAGTCGACGCCGCCCGCCGTAGCGGAATAGAGACAGACCCGCGCGTTTTCATCGGAGCCCGGCCTCCCGGCGTTGAGCCGAAAGCAGGGCCTCTGAAGGAGAGACGACCTCAGAGGCGGAGGAAGAGGGGCGCAGAACGCGAAGCGATAAGGTCTTAACATCGACAAGCAGGGCTAGCGTACCCCTCAGGTACCCCTCGGAGAGCGAGCTTGCCATTTCAATACCACAAAAGGAGAAGAGCCCCCCAGTATTCAGAGCTGAAATATTTCCCCCCCCCTTCTCAACAAACACCCCTCCCCCCCCCCCAGCCGCGCCGTAGCTGGACAGACGGGGTCTCCCAAAAATGATTATTTGTGTCACGGCGCTCGCCGGAGGACGCGAAGTGGCGGTAATTCATTTAGGCTTTTAATATGGCGGGTTCCCCCCCCCCCCCCCCCCCTCAACGCCGTCACGCGGCGCCGGGACGATCCGAAACGCGTTGCGTCCCGTTAGCATTCAGACGCGCCGCTCCGGTCGGGGACGTGTCAGCGCTCTCGGGGGGGCCCGGCCCGGCCCGGCCTCTCCGCGCCTCTTCTTTTCCGGGCGCCCCGCCCGCCTGAACCTCTCCGCTCTTTATTCATGCAAATTGCGCCCTCTTGGCGGTGTTTACTCCGCCGAACGATGCACGTTTCGCGCTGCGCCGCGCGGGGACGAGAGGTCTGCAGACAAGTTGCGTACTTCCAAAAAAAAAAACGAAAAAGAAAACTCACTGTTGTCATTGGCTGACGTGCAAACGTGTGACCGCACCGCCCGCCTTCCTTTTACGACAGGACGTGATGCGCGGCATCCAGTGGGGAGAGAGAGGGGGAAAAACAATTACCCATAATTCCCCGCCCCGCGCCGGGCTCCCGATGCAACATTAAAGAACGTGAGCAAACGGCGCCTGTCGCTCCTGCACCCCTAGCTGGAGGGTGGGTCCCGTTCCCCGGTAGTGAAATTCGGAGCAGCAGAGGGGATATTCGCAGCTTTGCTGCGAAAAATGTAAACGTCTAATTAGCCTTTATTTAATCGTCCCCCTGCACCCCGAGACATCGTGACCCTGTAAAAACACGCGCACGCTTCTGTTAAAGCTTGTCTCGTGCAATTAGTGTCTGACATAAGGCTCCTCACCCTTTTTTTTTTTTTTTTGGGTGGCATCAATTCTTTGCGAGAAATAGACTGAGAAGGAAATAATTTTTCACCCAGCCTGCTCCAAGCTCAGGATATTTCGCTTGGTTTCCTATCGGTTGGTTACCTTCTCGGCAGATCAGAGATCACGAAATGAGGCTGCTCTTAACAAGAGAAAGAAACACTTCATGCATCCACGCTTCAAAAAGTTTGGCCACCCATGCCTATTTATCCTAGCCTGTGCTATCCCAGACATCCTTTTTTTCCAACTCTCCCTCTTTTTTTGGTCTAAATTGCTCTAAGGGATTAAAGGGAACCAAAATCTACTGTCCTTTCAGGCCAGTCAATGCCACCCCCCCCCCACCCCCTCCAGCCCTTGGGCCCTATCACCAGTGTCAGATAGGATTGCTGTCCCATGCTTATACTAGTGCTGTTTTGAGCCAAACCCAGACACCAGCCCTGCCCCACAGAAAAGCAACTAAGCGGCTCTTTCTTCATGATCACTACACTGACACCTAAAGCTCCAGGCCCTGTTGGCCTGGCCCACTGTACCCTGGGGGGGGGGGGGATCAGACCACACCCGCACGCCGGGGGCTGGTCCTGTCAGCCTGGCCCACTGCACCCTGGGGGGAGGACTGGGGCTGCGGTTTGGGCAGGTTTTTCGGCTGATAGGGGGATTATATCGCCCCTGGCAGGAATTCAGATCTAAAAGCTGTCCAGAGATGACTCGGCTGAAAAGTGTCTGGGGCTCCAGCTCTGATGGGCTTAAAGGAGGCCGCCTAGCCGGGCGCTAAGTGGGGTTTAGGGGGCCAAGTGGCCCAGGCTGGGGGGGTGGGGGGGTGGGGGGCAATGGTTAAAGTGAAGTAGCACATGTTTTTGGAACAAGCACCCCTTATGGGCTGGTGTGTGTTAAATCCAGTTTTGTACTCTGACTTTGTGGAAAAAGAGCGGAGTAATTCACTGCTTTAGGAAAAAGGTTTTTAAAAAAGATGTTTTAGCATTGATTTAATCCCGGGGTGTTGAAACGCAGCAGGTGCTGTCTCCCCTGTCTGATCTTTGACCCCTTCACGCCCCCCCAGCCCCCCCCCCCCCCCCGGCCTCTTTTTAATGAGCTTCACTCAGGGAAACATCCTGCTTTCAAGAGCTCTAGGGGGGGAGAGAGGTGGAAAAAAACTAAATAAAAGTTAAAAAAAAAAAAACAATGTACTGGCACTGCAGCGTGATGAATAATTAATCGATTACAGGCGCTAAGCGAATGGGGCATTGTGGGTAAACCGTTTGGCTGTAGCTCTGTGTCACCGCAATGTTAGAAGTCCTTGATCTGATGGTGACTCGCGAGAATACGAGCTCATGAGTGGAATTTAAAGAGCCGGGTGCCGAGGCACTTTGGGTAAATTACGCTCTGAGAGTTTTTCAGCGGGGTCGAGGACGGAGGGCAGGGTTCGCGGGGTGCGTCACCAGCGCGCGCGCACGCCTGCCCCCCCCGCCCGAAACGCGCTCGCGCCGCGAGGCGGTCGGAGACGGGCGGTTTTTTATTTTCGGCGCCGTTCCGAGCCGAGGCGAGGCGGAGGCCGTTCCCGAGCTCACCGAAGCGCGCGGCGATTGGGCGAACGCCCGGCTGCCGCGGAGCCATTGGGAGATTAACTGAGCGAGCCAGATGTGAACACAACGCGCGGTGCCATTACATTGAGATCGCGCGGACACGTTTGTCCACAGTGACTTAAAAACGAAGCGCCCCAAGCGCTTTCTTAAAGGTCACGCTATGCTGTAACGCTGAGGCGCAGTCGTGCTAATAATTAGGAAGGTCGCGGTCGATAGCCTCGTGAGAAGAGGAACTAGCCAATGGAGCTAATATCTGGGGCGCTGTCCTGACGAGAACAAACTGTTCGATTCAACCTGACGCTGGCGATGTGTCCATCCCCCTGCACACATGACCATACATAACACACCAAAGAAAAATAATAACAGTTACAGTAATAATGATAATAATAATAATAATAACAATAATGATGATGATAATAATAATGATAATAATAATAGTAATAATGATCATAATAATAATAACAATAATGATGATGATAATAATAATGATAATAATAATAGAAATAATAATAATAATAAGAATAATAATAATAATAATAATAATAATAATAATAATGATAATAATAATGATAATAATAATAGTAATAATGATAATAATAATAATAGTAATGATGATGATGATAATAATAATAATAATGATAATAATAATAATAGTAATATAAAATAAACTACAACCAAGTATAGCACTCATCCTTCGTTTTCTCCGAACGATAGCGGAACATCGAGGCAAGGACGCGGGGCGGCGGGGGGTGACAGATGCGCGCGCGCCCTCGCCGGGTTCCTCCTGAAAGAGGAAGCAGCCGAGCGTCGCGAATCCCTGGAAAAGCCCCCGATAAATCTGCGGAATTAATGAACGCGCATCAGGCCCCTGGCGTACGGAGGCAGGCTGCACAGATGTTGGGTAAACAAACAGGACATTAAGACCTCCTGTGAAGGGAAGGATCTGACAGGTAAGCGGGACCGTCATCCACGCGGATAGAAAAGGGGGAACAAGGAGCAGACCGAGCGTGCCGGGTTTTTATGGGACCCACATTTCCTTGAAATGAGAAATTAATTTTGCGATGCTGATATATAGGAATCGAGTGTAAGAGCCGAGTGGGGAAAATCACTTTTTTTTTTTTTAAACTTAAAATTTTTTACATTTTTTTCCCCCCTTTGGCCAGCTGCCTGTGGGTGTGAAACAACATCTCCACATTGATGATCCTGCTTCACTTAACATTGTCTGAGAACGTTAGTCAGTGCGTTCTTCGAGCCTGTGAATGATCAGGGGGGGTGGAGGTGAAATGTCCAGGAGCAGATGGCCAGCTCAGATTTTAATTTTATTTATTTACTGTGCAGGCTCTGAGACTTTGGAGTGGAGTTAGCTCAAGAGACCCAGACTGCAGTCTGTTTGGTGATCTCCAACAATTCACTTGGGCCTCCAAGCTTCACTAGCAAAGTTTTTTTATCTAATGTGAATCCACAAGCACAAGCGCCCTCGTTAATATAAAAAAAAGAAGAAATCAAACAAACTGGCCATCGCATGAGCGAGAAGGAGAAAGAACGAAACCTCGCTCTTCCTCAACGCCACGGTCAGATAGCGTCTTCAAAATATTCTACTTTTACGTTCTGAGGTTGTGTTTTCCGAAGCTTATCTATGTAAAACACATTTTCGCAAGCTCGGTCCACTTTCGGGACAACACATTTCTTTGGCGGGGCGACAATAGAATTTATCCAGCGAGCCGCGCTTTTCCCGGACCTCCGCGGAAAGGTCACGGGTACCGGGGGAACCGATAAGACGGCGACGGCGAGGCCCAGAAAACCAAATGTCACCAAGTACCGTACGCAATGAGCTATGCGCCGCGGAACGGACTCGCTCCGCACGGCTTTAAAAAGCTGCGGCAGGAAAAAAATAAAATAAATAAATAAACAAAAAACACATTTAGACGAGAACGGTCAAGGTCGACACCCGGACCCCCGTGTTCACCGGCGTGGGCACGACGGCATTTCGCGATAGCCCGTAACGCTCGAAATCTTAATTACCGCCGTTTACTCTTCTCCTGGCAGCGTAACGAGAGCTTCTTCGTGTTCGCGACCGTTCCCAGAAACCGCGGTTTCCCGCTGAATCCGTTTCGTAATGCCGGGGGATTCAGAAGTCAAACCGCACTCAGAAAACATGGCTTAACGATGACAGGATGGGCTGTAACGTGGCATTATAATACTAACTCCTTGTCACGTACAGATACAGATCGGCGTGCGGCTACAGCGAAGCTCATTTGGTAGTGAAGAGCCCTTTATAATGCTGTCAGTCCCATTGGAGTCAATAAAAATGTCAAGGTCATCTGTGCTGGAGATGGGCTTCTCTTCAATAGCGGCAAGTTGCTGCTCTTCGCAATGTAGCACTGCCGCTGCACACGAAAAAATATGCAAAAAAATCTTTCTGTGGGCAGTTTTGTTCTCATAAATAAGCTAAAAACAGATTGTGTAAGTTTGCTCAAATTTTCGCCTGAAAGTGTGCCTTAATTTGCATAGGTATTATGGTCGTTATTCACCGACTGTGTGCAAGCTAGCACACAGGTTATACATCACTCTCACCCTGCTCTCTGCGTGCATTAAACAATGTCTGTAATGTCAAGTGGAATTTAGAAAAGGGTTTCTGTCTGAAAGCTCACTTTTCTGAATCCCCTCCTGAATATATGCTGCCTAAAACCATGTTTTTATTAGACACACACGCAAGTGGATTCATGAAAACCAGAGAGATATTTTTGTTGTTCAGGGAGAGCTGCAGAAAGGGTTAGTTTTCTGAGGTTGGCCTCTTTCAAACCGCTCCACTGCAGCCTCATCTGAAAGCTGGGGAGTGGGGAGTAGGGCTTGGGGGTGGGGGTGAGGGGGGTTCAGCATTTCGGCCAAACAAAACGCCTGGCGTTTCCCACCCCTCTCGCTCCTTTGACTCATCATCGCCCCCTAGTGGTAAAAGCGTCAGTGTACGGCAGGTGTCCTAGATCTTATCCAGAAAGGGCTGGTGTGGGTGTAGGCTTTTGTCTCAACCAAGCAGCTACACACCTGATTCTACTAAACCTTTCACATGTGTTAGCTGCATACGCCTGTCCCAGTACAGATGCATGCATTAGCTGCATACGCCCGTCCCAGTACAGACGCATGCATTAGCTGCATACGCCTGTCCCAGTACAGACACATGCATTAGCTGCATACGCCCGTCTCAGTACAGACACATGCTATCCTTCAATGTACCTCTTAATCGAAGAATAGCATGTGAAAAGGGCTGCTGTGGGTGCAGTTTTGTATTGCCAGCACTGCAACACCTGATTCTACCTCCCGAGGTCTTGACTGAAGACTTATGAGCAAAAACCTGCGGCCAAATCAGTCTTATCCGAAAACGGGCTGAACGCCCCCGCTTTAGAGCTACAGTACGCCAATACGCTCGGTCGAAACCTCTCCCAAGAGGAAATCATTCCTATCTCCACGACTATACCCTTTCCAAGCGGCGCTGCAGCTTTCCTTCATAATGTACCTTACATTTTTGATCCATCAAGAATCCATTCCTCTCTGAACCTCTCCTTCTGCAGGGTATCGATCTGTTTATATCTCAATATTTTCTGGAGAATCTTCCCCTGGTTATGAGCTAATAAACCATTATCAAAAGATGGCTGAGCTGCGGTGAGCGAGGATTAGCATGCGGCGGCGTGGGCTCCGCCTTCGCCCGGACGCTGACGGTGCTGCTTCTCACCGCGGTAATTGCGCCCGGCCACCTGTTTCGTCGATGGAACGTTCGGTCCCTTCGGCACGCCCGCCGAAAGATAATGGCTCTCTTCTCCTTATTACGGCGAGTCTGAAAGTCTTCCACATCATCAGCCGGCTCCAGAGGCGTACCACAGGGACCCAAGCTCGACCCCTTCGCTTTTCAGCGTCCCAATTATCCCCCGAAACACGCGCGCTAATGAATGCGTTTCTGCGGTGATGCAATCAATCCGCAGGCAGCGCCGAGTATTGATTGGACGGCAGAAATGGACAGTTGGATTTTTTATTCTTAGGTTTTTTTTTTTTTTCATCGCTGCTTTCTACAGCTTGTCCAGAGTACTGCCTTCCATGTGGTGGATGATTAAAGAATTCACATCGGACACGCACTGTATTTGTAGCCACGTTAAAGCTGATGGAATTCTACTGAAGATAATCAGGCTGTGGTTCTCAGGACATCGCTGACAGTATTTTAGACAGGTACAGGAAAAATGCTGCCATCTTACGCCTCTCTGAACATTCATAAGATGGAGAGCTTTTCTCAGACAATGTTTTTTCTATGATTTTACCTCGGCTTGTGTTACCTTGGCTCCTTGTGGACGGAGCGTAGCACAGTGGGCAAGGAACTGGGCTCGCAACCGAAAGGTCGCAGGTTCGATTCCCGGGTAATGACACCGCCGTTGTACCCTTGAGCAAGGTGCTTAACCGGAATTGCTTCAGTAAATATCCAACTGTATAAATGGATACAATGTAAAATGCTATGTTAAAAAAAAAAAAAGTTGTGTAAGTCACTCTGGATAAGAGCGTCTGCTAAATGCCTGTAATGTAATGGCTTGTACCCGTCAAGTAAGAGTACCACAAGGCCAAGTGTCTCCGCCTAGCTCTGATTATGTAGCATTATATTACGCCATGTCATTTTCTCCGTGGAATCTCCCACATTGTTAAGTGGAAAGAAGCTGCTGTGGTACGGAAGGACAAACTCTTTTGTGAGCTTTTACTCAGTCAGCTGTGGCCAGAGAAAACCTCCAGGAAAAGCCCTTCCTGGGCTTGGGGCTCAAAATAAATAAAAAAACAAACCAATAAATAAACTACAAAATGACGGGCCCTCCCTGGTGATTGATGGCCACAAATCGCCACCTTCTAAAAAAAAAATAAATAAATAAATAAATAAATGAATGCAGTTCAGATGTTTCCATGGAAACAGTATCTTTACCAGACTGTGGCACTGAAAAGCATTGTTCGTTTGTGGCATTCCAGATCGTGGACTTATGCGTGCCCCTTTCTGAAAGGGTCCGGAGCTCATGTCGAGGGGGGGGAGTGGGGGGGGGTCTAGTCTGCTGTAATAGTCTGCAGACCATTACAAGCCTGCCCTGTAACGCCCCAGGCTTCCAACAAAAGGCAAGAATTCACAAAAGGGAGAATTCACTGGCTTTTACTTTTTTTGGCACAGAAAATTAAAAAAAACTAAAATTGCACAATGGCGGTTCCTGGCCCTTCTGTGCACCCTCGGAAAAGCAACACAGAAACCAGACGCGATAAAAAGATTTAAAAGCGACAATAAACTCTATCAGCGGGTCCTGCAAAGGTTACCGCGTATTTTTGAAAACGTGAAATAGCACAGGATGTCTTGCGCACACTTTTTTAATACTGTGTTCCGTTCGCCTTTTGAGGCACTGGAGGATACGTCGTGGGATTCGCTCTAGAGGGAGGCCCTGAGATGGGGCTAAAGGTCAAAGGTGAATTCGCTCTTTGTTTTCATTTTGCTCTGTTTCAACAGCCAATGTGGAAGCTAGGGATTGCACGGGTGTTTTAAAGAGAGAAAATCTGTATATTTTTTTCTGCTTTAAAGTTTAGCTGTTGGCTGTTTCTGGGGTCCCTCCTCCTCCTCCTCCTCCTCCCAAAATCCATTATTTCTTCATCCTTTCCTTTAATGCCTCCCTATGCTCCTCTCCAGCTCTCCTTCATCCCTTCTCCTCACCCATTTCTACCTGTACTCACCCCCTCACCAATTTCTACCTACAGTATACCTATCCCTACTCACCCATTTCTACCTGTACTCATCCCTACTCACCCATTTTTACTTGTACTAATGCCCCCTCACCCATTTCTACCTGATGACCTTGCCTTGAAAGGCAGATTCAGTATCTTCTTCGATCTTCCTCCATCTACAAACAAAAGCTCTCATTAACTGTCTGCTGCATTTTACGCGAGTCTATCTGTGTCTATTTTTAATAGAGTAAATAACATTACGCCATGATTATTCATGATCACAATAGCAAATTAAAAATGACTGCCACTCATTTGATGAAATGATAAAATACCTTTGTGGCATTGTAGTAAAGAAGAATAACAAAAGAATAACAAAAATGTTGGAAGAATGAATGAAACACGATGAATCAGTGTCATTTTGTCAGTTTAGCTCATGCCGTTTTGTCGACTGAGCTCAGCAAGTGTAACACGTCGAACGCAGTTTGGTTCTGAAATGCTAGCCTCACCGGCACGGCTATGGTTGGCCCATATATTACAAGCTTATTGTGCTCCGGTGAAAAGAAACTGCAGCATGTGCATTTTGGGCTCATCCGAAAATACGGAAGCTTGAAGCTTTTTTATACTAAAGCTGCCATTCAGTGGGACAAGTAGAGCCTTGTTGCTCACTGTTTGTTGGACTAGCGCATCATAACAGGAAATCGGCCAGGCTGCACGCCCTGTGCACGGCTTATAAAAACACAGGGGGATTTCGGGGTCAAAAGGGACATGTTGCAATTGATATGCATTATTTTTTTAAATGACGCAGTCAGGTTTTTTATATTAATCGCAAGCGTTAATGCGCTAATGTTGACGGCCCTAATATTTTTACTTAATACTGTGACTGTGCTTCTGAATACGAGCATTTTCCCGCAAACACAAAAGTAACACTGTTTTTCAAGACCAGTTTATCCCTGAAACGTGTACGTGCCTCTTGATGTCACGTTTCCCACTGGGTAACCTCTGTGAATTTTGTAAAAACTGTTGTATGTATTGGCGTATTGTATTTGTTGAATTTATCGGATTGCTTATTCCTATTTACTGTAGATGTTTTTGTCCGTCCTCAGTTTGGTGGGGAAAAAACGAAAAAGCATTGCATTCCCATAATAGGAGGTACTAATATAGTTAATAAATCAGTTATCATGCTTTACAAAGGGTTGTGTATGTAAACATTGCGCGCGAGTGCAATTATTAAGATTGACAGGGGAGAACTGTGGATTATGATAATTATAAACCCCTTTCATAAGAGCAGAGTGCTTTCAAAAAGCAAGCAGGCACTCACAATTTTTTTTATCATGATCTCTTTTGTTGACTGAGCTGAGTTTACAGACTAATTATGATCCGAATTTAATCTGCCTGAAGTGAAATCCTGTCTCTCTTTTTTTTTATTCAAAGCTGCTGAAAGCATTGTTGGAAATCTTGAACTAGCTGCATGCTGAACATGCCAGTCACCTGACTCAAAGGCCCTGGTACATTTAATAGAAACTATAAAATGTTCTCTTTTGTAGTGACATGCGTGGAGTACAACGCTGATTGCAATGATGTCGCCAGGGGTGTAGCACAAAATTCTGGGCCCTATACATAAGCAGTTTCTGTGGGTCCCCTTCCTCTCTTGATCCATGTCTCTCACGCATCATTCCAGGCTTTTCGAGGGCCCTCCCCCCATTTGGGCCCTGGGTAGTCCGTCCCACCTCCCCCCCCCACTACGACGCCCTTGGATGTTGCATTCCTCATTTTCTACCAGTTTCCATATAATAAAACATACGTCGCTCTGGATAAAATCGTATGCTAAATAAAAGTAATGTAATTTAAAACATGTACCTAGGCATCGGTTGGCAACAACAGGCAGACACAGAAATCAACAGTACGTTTTTCAGTCAAATAAACAAATTAAAATCCACTGATTTTAATGAGGACAACAAAGAAACAGCGTGCCTCTAAAGCTAAGACTGAGCAATGGCTGGGATGCCCTTCCCAGGAGAATTTTTACTTGCTTGGTTCTTGTTAGAGATTTGAGACCCAGATGTAGAACACAATCCCTTTCCAAGAGATTCAATTACTTTTGTTCAGATAATTATGAGAAAAATAAAGAAAAGATGAAATCCCAAAAGGAAAGTAGAATTATCGCCTTTTCCGATGCATCTTTGGGAAATTGCCAATCAACAGTAAACCTACAGTCCTGAAGGACAAATAATACATGAATATTGAGCTAATTGGCATGGATTATGATAGGTGTACAGTATTTTCTCTATATATACTGTACATATATATGCAAATAAGTTAGGTTACTCTTCCTAGATTGTTCTTATGACACAGATAATTGGATGCTCTTTCCAGACTGTTCTTTGAAAAACAGGTACAGTAAATGTACTATATACGTACACTAAGATGCAAACTAAATACATTACACACACTGCATTTCAGCAGTAGGTTAAGTGCAATTCATACGGAATGCTTTTGTGTGAAAATTCCACTTGGATAAATACTCATTGTAACAGGCCTTTAAATTATTGGGAGTGTTAAATAAATCTCAATTGGATATTTTTTGGCACCTTAAAACATATATTTTTAAAAAAGCTAACAAAAGATGGAGTGAGAGAGGGACGTTTGGCTTTAACCAATGAAGATGATTGATATAAGGCAAACAATTCAAACACTGTGTGAGAAAATCAAATGAGAACACAACTGCAAGTGGCCAATGAAACGCGACGACAACAGTAGCCAATTAAAAACCACTGCTAGGTGCCCAATAAAATGCACACACCATAGCAACATTGCGATACTACTCAAAGACAAACACCAATTTAAAAACCACTGCTAATCCATAGCTAATCAAACACAACGGTACTGCGAGAAGTTGAGCAAGGTTCAAACGGCAGTGGATGGCTGCATGCGCCGTAACATTTTCACATTTGACTTTCACATTTGAATCACGCCCCGCTGCATGTCCACGCCCATCTCTCCTGACTTATTCACTGGATACCGAATCGCAGGTCTTTGGAGTTTTTTTACTCTGTGCAAGTGCAAAGTCTGCCTGTAGTGTCTGGTGGGAGGACGATTTCTGCCCTAGCTGTTAAAACTCACTATGAAATGTCCATTTTTGACATTTACTGTTTTTTTTATTTTTATCTTTTTATTATCGAAAATGGCATTTGAAAATATTAATGCTGCTTGTGAGTCCATTTGTTTAAAAAAAATTTTTTTTTTTGCTTTCTATATTATCCTATATGGGTAATTGTTCACTAGATTTCCCAGGAGCTTATTAATATTCTGTTATGCTTAAAATGTTTATTGAACAGGAAGTTAATTCTTGCTATGTTTTTGCAGCAGTTCGCCAGATGTTTCATGGGCGTATCGCGGAGGTGGGAACATTAGCTTTGCTAGGTTGATAGCGGGGTAGCATATTGCAGGGTGTTCTGGTATATAACTGGTGACAGCATACAGGGCATTGTTAGCGTCATTCTCTTGCCCTCATATTTGCTTTGCCATATTTAGCAAGAGAAGCTCAGTTCAGTTATGTTTCCATCTTAGAATATACACATAATATTTTTATTTTTGCTCTTCGGTACAAAAGTTGCATCAAAGCAGCCTATAAATTATATATCAGCAATGAGAGTTCCCAAACCGGAGTTGTTTTCAGTAATAATCCACGGATATCTTAAATATTTTTCCCGCATGGATTAGGACTCAACCAACCTTTCTCAACCACAAACTATTCTATCATGGGCTTTAGCTGTCGTTATACTGCCTACAGATTAAAGTACATGCATATGTCAGAAAAGTGAAACCTAACTTATTATATTTACATTTTTGGAATTTAGCCAGTGTTTTACCCAAGCTGACATTCTTTTACATTTAATCCATGTATACAGATTGAGTTTTACTGAAGGTTAAGTACTTTGCTTGAGGGTGCAACGGCAGTGCACCACCTGGGAATCAATCCAGCAACCTCTGAGCTGCAGGCTCAGTTCTTTAACGGTTAGGCCACTCTGTTGCTGCTGGTAATATATAACATATAATATATAATGAGGAGACTAGCTGACTCAACCCTAACCCTAACCCTACACAATCAACATGAGTCATGGGAGGGAGGGCCCTATCATAGGGTGAGGCTGTAACTGTCAATCAGTGACATGTGAACAAATCAAAATTCAGCGAGTGACTGATTCTACATGGTATCCCTGCCTGTTTTCAGTTTTCTGAATCCGGACTCCACAGGATGTTAAGAGGAAATAAATATTTATTTGCGGATGTCTTTAATAAGAATAACAGCAATTGGTCAAATAAGTTGAGTTATATTAGGAAACCGCTAATGAGCTTATGGTTTTTCGTTTAACTATGACCGATAAAATGTTATCTGTATTGTCATGGCGTCGGTTGTTTCTTATTGCTCCACCTATCTGATCTGTCTACCTCAGAGGCGGATCAACAAATTCCTCCAGTAATGGGGCACCAGCTAATGGAGCAATTTTGTGATATGAAACATTAATTGTCTGCATTACTAAACTCAGTTTACGAAAGACTAAGGGAATAAATATTAGAGAAGCGTAACATTGTGCTGTGACACGATGATTATCTTGGTGGCATATCCCCCCAAGTCTTTTATCTGAGGTTGTTATACTCGGTCTGTCTGGTTGGTGGCTGAAGGCTGGGCTGAGGGTCCTGCTGGTGCATTGTGGGAGTCTTTTGTCCTGTGTGGAAAGGCTGGGCACATGACAAGGCAGTATTTTTTAGCTGCATGCGCACGCCGAGGGAGACTCGGCTCCTTCCTCCTGGCCGCGGCCCCACTGGTTTATATTTCTCACCGAAGCCGGCGTCTTCACCGGAGGCCTGCTATGAATCTTCCATTGTGAGTAATGAACAGAAGAGAAGGTTACCTTGTTGCAACGGTGAGTCATGGCTCGGACAAAGTCTCTTCATCACAAGGGGCAGGGCTCGGAATCTTCCGGGGCCCGGCCTGTTCTTGTCAGGTGAAGAATGTAAGAGTCGCAGAAGCTCGGGGCTAGCCGACGCAACACCAATCACCGAACCCAAACAAAAATCTCAAATCGGGTTCCTCTGTGCTGTGGTGCCGTATCCAGCGGGCCAATCGGTGGCGATCGACTCAGTGCGAACATGACGTCCGTCACTCAACCAGAGCTGTTTGTGAGCTTTGCTGCCACAGAAGGTGGCAGGTGTCTCTTACATGGGGGCTGGTTTGCCCTCCTTCCAGGAGAAGAGAGCAGCGTTTCATTCCAAAAAAGGTAATGATGGCAACCCCTGCTACCCTCCAATTGACATAGACAGTTTATCTCTAGAGGAACAGGTGAAACTGAGCATGTGCATAGCCTGTAAATACACAAGGCATGAAAGAGCTTGTGTAAAAAAATCACTGGCTATCTCAAGGTAAAAACAAAGATATATCTCCCCACTGTGTAATCATACGCACCCATATTATTGTGTGAGCAGTCCAGTAGCCAATCATTTTCTTGGCAGCTTTCTATGACATTAAATTCTTTATCTTGAACTAATGGCCTAATCAATGTCTAGGTTATGTTTACATATTGTAATGACCCTTGTGTAATAGCAATAGACCCATGGGTCCCATCAGTTAAGATAATTTTAATGCCCCTTGCAGTGGGTCTATAAAGTAAAACAAAACCTGGCGCTTGACAAGTCTTTGTGAAGATGCTTGTGATATGGTCTAGTACTGGGCCTTATTTAGTGTCCCCTCAATTAGCTGTAATGTGGGAGTGAGTTTCCAGAGTAGACAGTTTGCACTATGAATAGTCGATTATTTGAACCGCCTCTCACCAGACTTTTTAAATGGGAATTGTGCTGTGTAGAATGTATTTTATTAGCATGCATGAGGGCATCACCGACATTGCTTGATAAACTCTTGCTAAAACAGAGAGCATAGATTAATGAATAAATCTTGCACGGGATTATGGGAAAGCTCATTTCAGTGGGCCAGATGTGGTGCATCTTTGACTGACAGCATGTGATTAATGTGCACATAAATGATTAAATATAAAAAATAAAGATAATTAATTATATTTACCCCATGTTTTGCATTGGCACTTCCATTAAAGGGAAGTCATTCTAACAGCTTGCTTGATTGTCTGCAAGTTCTTATTATATAAAGCACATTTTAATACAGGACTCATATTTATATGGAAAAGGCTTATTAGATGGAAAAGTTAGTTCCAGACAAGCCAAATGTCATCTGAAATAGGCAAAATATTCTATTCATTACACACATTACATAGAAGTCTTGAAGAATTCAAATTTAAACGGTGAATTGTTGATAATCTATGGATGAGGATGACAAATTAAACTGTATTTCATTGGAAAATGTCATTAGAATTCCCTACCTATGCCTGGAACACAATTATTTTATTGTAAAATGTTGAAAAAGTTTTCTGCAATATGCTTTTTTCTTCAGAAATTCCCTGAATTATACTGCAGAAAAATGTACTGCTTCCAGGCTCTAGGGGCAATAGACTCGTCCAGCTATACAGCTCAGATCCACCCCACCCCCCACCCCCCACCCCCACCACCACCACCATCTACACTTGCTGCTGTCTCTTGGTTCCAATTATCTTGGAGAAACAGCAGGAGCTCACCCTCTCCCACCTACATCCCATCTTCCACCCACCTACAGCTCATGAACCTGAGGTTATTACATCACTCTTCACTGTCAGGTAGCACATGCCAGAGAAACAACATAATAGCAATACTGCTGCTGCTGCTACTGTTACTGCTACTACTGCTGCTGCTGCTGCTACTACTGCTCCTGCTGCTGCTACTACTATCACTGCTACTACTGCTACTACTACTGCTGCTGCTACTACTACTACTACTACTGCTGCTGCTACTACTGCTGCTGCTGCTACTGTTACTGCTACTACTACTGCTACTGCTACTGCTACTGCTACTACTACTACTGCTGCTGCTACTACTACTACTGCTGCTGCTACTAGTGTTGCTGCTGCTACTACTATTACTGCTGCTGCTGTTACTGCTACTACTACTACTGCTGCTGCGAGTGCTGCTACTACTACTGCTGCTATTCCTGCTGCTATTGCTACTGCTGCTACTGCTACTACTACTACGGCTACTGCTGTTGCTGCTACTACTGCTGCTACTGCTACTGCAGCTGCTACTACTGCTGCTGCTGCTGCTGCTATTACTAATACTACTACTACTACTACTACCACTGTTGCTGCTACTACTATTACTGCTGCTGCTTCTGCTACTGCTGCTACTACTACTATTGTTATTATTGTAGTTGTTGTTGTTGTCGTTGCTGTTAATAGTAAGGGGCTTATGATCCCACTTAATTAAAAAATGTTGCCGGCCACGTTCTTTTGTTTCACAGCGTGACAGGCGTGCATTTCTCAGCGTTAACCCGGCCCGTCTCGCAGCTGGCTGAGTTACGGCGGCGGCGGGACGTTCGCCGTGTCGACTCGTAAAACGCGCTTCCCCTCATTACGGAGGTCAGCCGCGGAGTAATTAAACACATCGAGCCGGACCCCCGCTCGCCGCGTTACGCCGCCCGCTCGCCCCGCGCCACATACAAATGAGCCTGCTCGGGTTCCCGCGGTGACGGATGACACGTACGCCCCACGTGCCTTTTGGCTTTAGCGTCTCTGAGGTCGCCGCTGGGCGTGTTTGGGACGGAGGGGGCTGTCTGAACTCCGCTGAGGCGCTGTACTGGTGTACGGTGCTCTGGAGCTGCTGCAGATATCTGACACAGCAAATAATACCCAGCATTCATATCGTATAAGGACACGTACGCTAAGGTTAGGACAACAAGGGCCCTAAACCGGGAACCAGAAACGCAATAAAAAGTATATGGAGGCAAATGTGTATTTATTGCTTTAGTTTTCTAAACTCAGTGAGTTTAGCGCAGGACCCAAAAAGACAGATTGCTATGGCTACCTCTGCTCGAGTAAAGCAAAGTGCTCTGTTTGTGCAGACACTGCCGCAGTCACTCATTTATTACAGCTCCTCCGCGTATCCTTACGCTGTTTCTTCTGAGCTCTGAGAACACGCGAACGGAGTCTAATAAAAATATATATTTGCTTGCAAATATGGACACTCCTTTTTTTACTGCATCAGAGGATGCGGCACCACTCCCAGGCTCTCTCTCCCAGCCCTGCGTTAGCGGCTCTCTCTCCCAGGCCTGCGTTAGCGGCTCTCTCTCTCAGGCCTGCGTTAGCGGCTCTCTCTCCCAGGCCTGCGTTAGCGGCTCTCTCTCTCAGGCCTGCGTTAGCGGCTCTCTCTCTCAGGCCTGCGTTAGCGGCTCTCTCTCTCCCAGCCCTGCGTTAGCGGCTCTCTCTCTCTCAGGCCTGCGTTAGCGGCTCTCTCTCTCAGGTCTGCGTTAGCGGCTCTCTCTCTCAGGCCTGCGTTAGCGGCTCTCTCTCTCAGCCCTGCGTTAGCGGATCTCTCTCTCAGCCCTGCGTTAGCGGCTCTCTCTCCCAGCCCTGCGTTAGCGGCTCTCTCTCAGGCCTGCGTTAGCGGCTCTCTCTCTCAGCCCTGCGTTAGCGGCTCTCTCTCAGGCCTGCGTTAGCGGCTCTCTCTCTCTCAGGCCTGCGTTAGCGGCTCTCTCTCCCAGCCCTGCGTTAGCGGCTCTCTCTCTCAGGCCTGCGTTAGCGGCTCTCTCTCAGGCCTGCGTTAGTGGCTCTCTCTCAGGCCTGCGTTAGCGGCTCTCTCCCAGCCCTGCGTTAGCGGCTCTCTCTCTCAGCCCTGCGTTAGCGGCTCTCTCTCAGGCCTGCGTTAGCGGCTCTCTCCCAGCCCTGCGTTAGCGGCTCTCTCTCTCAGGCCTGCGTTAGCGGCTCTCTCTCTCTCAGCCCTGCGTTAGCGGCTCTCTCTCCCAGGCCTGCGTTAGCGGCTCTCTCTCCCAGCCCTGCGTTAGCGGCTCTCTCTCCCAGCCCTGCGTTAGCGGCTCTCTCCCAGCCCTGCGTTAGCGGCTCTCTCTCCCAGCCCTGCGTTAGCGGCTCTCTCTCAGGCCTGCGTTAGCGGCTCTCTCTCCCAGCCCTGCGTTAGCGGCTCTCTCTCTCCCAGCCCTGCGTTAGCGGCTCTCTCCCTCCCAGCCCTGCGTTAGCGGCTCTCTCTCCCAGCCCTGCGTTAGCGGCTCTCTCTCAGGCCTGCGTTAGCGGCTCTCTCTCCCAGCCCTGCGTTAGCGGCTCTCTCTCTCAGGCCTGCGTTAGCGGCTCTCTCTCAGGCCTGCGTTAGCGGATCTCTCTCCCAGGCCTGCGTTAGCGGCTCTCTCTCTCTCAGGCCTGCGTTAGCGGCTCTCTCTCCCAGCCCTGCGTTAGCGGCTCTCTCTCTCTCAGGCCTGCGTTAGCGGCTCTCTCTCTCAGGCCTGCGTTAGCGGCTCTCTCTCTCTCAGGCCTGCGTTAGCGGCTCTCTCTCCCAGCCCTGCGTTAGCGGCTCTCTCTCTCTCAGGCCTGCGTTAGCGGCTCTCTCTCTCTCAGGCCTGCGTTAGCGGCTCTCTCTCTCAGGCCTGCGTTAGCGGCTCTCTCTCTCTCAGGCCTGCGTTAGCGGCTCTCTCTCTCAGGCCTGCGTTAGCGGCTCTCTCTCCCAGGCCTTTTTTCTGAGGCAAAGCACCTGCTCCTCCACTCGTGTGTCGTTTCAAAGCTAATTCATCCGGAAAGTTCCTGGCAGTTGAACAGACGTGCACAAACACAGCAGACATGGCTGACATTTACAGACAGCCAGCCCTCAGACGGCTCATGTATAGCGCAGGGGGCCTTTAGCCCTAAAATAATGACAGGCAAACAAGGGGAAGGTTTAGAGTGCCTCCCTCCTCTCTGTCTCATTCCGCTTCATATGAACACGTGGCGATAACAATAACAAGCACTCTAAGGTGAATTAGCAGATTTTCAGCTGAAACTAATTTAAGAAAAGATAAAAAACAATAATTAGCCTGTTATGGCTACCACCCTCCTGAAATCCATTTATGCCATTATTCTGAGAGATTTGATAATGGTCAATTAAATGATTACTACGTGGAATTAGTTCTGCTTGAAATCATCGTTTGATTAATACGTGAGTAAATTGTTAAGCTCTGTTATATACTGTGTGTGAGCGTGTGGGCGAGAGTGTGTGAGTGTTTGTGTGATTAAGTAAGCGTGTGAGCATGTGAATGAGTGAGAGAGTGAGTGAGTGAGCGAGCAAGTGAGCGTGTGTGTAACATGAGAAGCTGAGCAGTATTACTAGGCGAATATACAAGACAAAACATTGACATATTGTGACTATAGTTATATGTAATAGGTAGTAGGTGGGGCAATTAGACATTGCATGGTGTCATTTTGGGGCAAATACACAAGCAGTACATTTCAAAGGCACAATAATGGTAATTAAAAAATTTACAGGAAATAGAGTGATCTAAGAAGACACGGGTTGAGTGGGTGGTGTCATTTCTGCAGCTGGTGAGTCTGCCCCCCCCCCCCCCCCCCCCCGCACCCCCACTCCCACTCTGTGTACTGGGTGTTCCTACGGTAACCCTGCGGAAAGGCTCTCTGAGTTATTCAGTACATTTTTGAGGATATTCTCGCATACAAAGACTCTCCCCAGCACCCAGACACCCCTGGGCCATGCAAAGCCAGATTGCTGCTATAACTCATTATGTGAGCACAGTGCGCCTCAAGCAGCTCAGAGACAGGAATGCGCAAACTTTCCTTCTCTCAGGACCAGAGTAAGAAATAAAGCATTAAATTGCCTGCCACCTATGACTGCGTGCGCAAATACGTGCACACTTTATTTATTTATTTATTACAAAAACTTTCAGAAATGGCAATGCTTTGTTCGTCAACAACGCCACAACTCGTGGATTTTATAGATGCTTTCACTGCTCTGTGATCTTGCTGATTATTGTACTGTTTTCGTATTGGCCAGCTAGAGTGTTCTGTTCTCTCATTGGCTGCCCCTCTTTGGTGCCCCACTGGTTGCTCAGCAATATTATCTGATTGGCTACTGCTCCATGTTATTGTATCAGTACCCAAATGTTATTGTCACATTGTTTAATGTTTAACGATTAATTCAGCTAATTAACTCTCCGTCCCTCAAGGATCAGCCGATAAATCAATAAATTGCGTCGCTACAGTCCTGATATCCTTGTACGGTAGAGGGCCGTGTCCCTCTCCGACGGGCTGCTTCTGCGAGCTATCGATCTACTTACTGTATCTTTTTAAGCCCGGACGCAGTATCAGGATTGCAATTCCAATTCAGCGAAACCTGCGATGCCATGTAAAATCAATGTTTTCTAAATAAGGTGACACAGGAGCACGAGCTCCCATTGGCTTTCTAAACCCCTTTTCTCATTCGCTCTGCAGAAACGAGTAAGAGGGGTTGTAATAAGCTCGGGTCTCACAAGGCCGCCTCCGACAGCCCGGATCTATGCGTAGAGCTGTGACCTACGACCCGCAGCGTAACACGTGACCCTGACAGAGGCCGACTGGGAGAACACGCCGCACCTCAGGCAGTTTCAGGGATCGCTCTCACGCTCACGATAGATCTTGCGTCTCAGCTGCTCTCCCCCCACCCCCCCCCGCACCCCGCCCCCCTGTAGATACGGAAACAACAGACGTTTCCCTCCGTGCGCTTCACCGTGGGCTCGTTCCCGCACCCTTGGTTACAGGACACGCTCAACCTGCTGCCGGCTCTCTCACTGGCTGGCGCGCCAGGCCTGATCAGAGTCACTCCTGTGCACGCTGCGCTAGTTTCCTTTGACAAACTTAGCAGGTGTTTCTGGACGGGCACGGACAGGTTTGCCCTAAGCGCTTTCGGCAACTGTCACACGAAGGCGGTGTTACAGGCCCACCTGTGTCCTTACGTGAACTGTAAGGTTGTTCGGTTTGAAAAGGGAAAATGACCTTGTCCTCCGTATGTTCACGTCATCCTGGCAAATTTGTCACTGTAGCCTTTCTCACTTTCAGTTTTCATCTCCCACTGGCTTATTGTGTTGCTGAGCGATATTTTGAATGTGCAAATTGCATTACAGAAATATGGACAAATTGGGAGGAACAGTAAAATCAATATAGCCTTTAATTTAAAATGGAAAAAAAAAAAAACATTTTAAACCACAAGCCTGCTTTTTCGCTAATTTGGAAAGCCTGATCATGTTAATTGGTCGGTCTCATACAGCCCAACATCTGTCATGCGCTCTCTCTCCATCACACACTCTCTCTCTCTCCGTCACACACACTCTCTCTTCGTCACACACACTCTCTCTCTCTCTGTCACACACTCTCTCTTTCCATCACACACAAACTCTCTGTCACACTCTCTCTCCATCACACACACACTCTCTTCGTCACACACACTCTCTCTCTCTTCGTCACACACTCTCTCTCTCTCCATCACACGCTCTCTCTCTCTCCGTCACACACTCTCTCCCTCAGTAACACACCCTCTTCATCACTCTCGCTCCGTCACACTGTTCACACACACACTCTCTCTCTCTTTCTTTCTCTCTCTCTCTCTCCCCATCACTCTCTCTCTCTCTCTCTCTCTCTCTCTCTCCGTCACACACTCTCTCCTCCGGGGCATGTTATTCCAGCTGAGCTCTTCGTCTCACGGCGCGTGGGCTGAGCTCTGCGGTCGCGGCGACGGTAGGGCACGCGTCACACGCCCAGCGGTGGGCCGCCGGTGCCCAGCCGCGCCCAGAGGAGCCGGCCTGAGCGATGCCACCACTGATTATACCCGCCCCTGCTGGGCTGCTGGCTTGGGTTCGAGTCGGCGCGGCCGGCGTGGACCCAAAACCAGACCGGCAGGGGCTGCGTCCGCACCCCGGAACATTATTTTAGCAGGATGCGCCACCTGGCAGCTGTTTTACGATTCTCTTAATCCGCTGCGTGCGAGCGGATAAAACAAAATCAGTCCCCAGCATCTAGTTTCAGCTTGGCACTTTATTCACGTGTTTTATGATGTGCCCGCAAGTTTACCGTTGGTGCTGTTATGAAACCCTGCCACAGTGGCCGAATGCAATGACAGGAGAATCTGACTAATGGATAAATCACAAAGTGACAGTCCCTAATTAACTATACACTAATAGCACTGGAATAAATAGATCCTTTGACCAAAGTACAAGGACAGCTAAGCAAAGCAACATGCTATTGTTACTCATCCCCCACTGCCCCTCTTCGCTCTTCTCTGATGTATCATGCCTCTGTGGGTTGATTAAAAGAATGTTCTCATGCACACGGGATCACTGTGTTCAGATTAACGGAACATTCTAGACTAGCTTTGATCTCTGAGTGAAAATCCGTTTTTCAGCTGCTGCTGAAGCAGTGGACCCTACAGACAGTATCAGTGCACTGTAAGACCTACAGACAGTATCAGTGCACTGTAAGACCCTGCAGACAGTATCAGTGCCCTGTGAGACCCTACAGACAGTATCAGTGCACTGTGAGACCCTACAGACAGTATCAGTGCACTGTAAGACCCTATAGACAGTATCAGTGGCCTGTAAGACCTACAGACAGTATCAGTGCACTGTGAGACCCTACAGACAGTATCAGTGCACTGTGAGACCCTACAGACAGTATCAGTGCACTGTGAGACCCTGCAGACAGTATCAGTGGCCTGTAAGACCTACAGACAGTATCAGTGCACTGTGAGACCCTGCAGACAGTATCAGTGGCCTGTAAGACCTACAGACAGTATCAGTGCACTGTGAGACCCTGCAGACAGTATCAGTGGCCTGTAAGACCTACAGACAGTATCAGTGCACTGTGAGACCCTGCAGACAGTATCAGTGGCCTGTAAGACCTACAGACAGTATCAGTGCACTGTGAGACCCTACAGACAGTATCAGTGCACTGTGAGACCCTATAGACAGTACCAGTGCACTGTGAGACCTACAGACAGTATCAGTGGATTATAAAACCATACAGACAGTATCAGTACACTGTAAGACCCTGCAGACAGAAGCAGTGCACTGTAGGACTCTGCAGACAGTATCAGTGCACTGTAGGACTCTGCAGACAGTATCGGTGCACTGTAGGACTCTGCAGACAGTATCGGTGCACTGTAAGACCCTACAGACAGTATCGGTGCACTGTAAGAGACAATAAAGGGAGGCTAAATTGATAGCATTGGCTGCTGAAATGATTTTCTGCCTCTTTAGCTGCAGGCAAAAATGATTGAATGCAGGGTCTTACTTTGCTGTTGTTTTGGAAAGTTTATTGGAGGGAGGAGAGGTTGTGCTGGTGTCAGAAAGCGCTCAAACTACATAAAGGAATGAAAGAAATGACCTGTAATGATAGTCATTTTAAGTGAGCAAGATTTTTTAAAATTGATTCCTTTTGTTGCCGGCCCAGTTTATTAGCATAACTGACATTTATTTCAAAATGGCATCCTTTCTTTTCTTATGCTGTGGCAGTTTTGTTTAAAAATACATATTATTCCAAATTTCATAACTGAATGTGTGTTCCCTTTCAATTTCCTTTTATATTTTGAACATACATTGACTTAATTGCCAATACAAGTGTTTCTATACACAAAGTATTCTGGATCCTGGTTACTGTGTCATATTTCAAATAAACTGTTCCCATACACCATGGAATACAGTGGCGGAAATACAGTATTCATGCATGCACACAGCCATCAAAGTATCCCACAGAAAATCTTGGAAAGGACACACATTGGGCCTCATTCACCAAACGTGTCTTGAATTATTCTTACTTTTGTTCTGAAAAATGTTCCTATGAGAAACCAATATGGGATTTACGACACATGGAAATCCGTTCAAATGTGATCGTACACGTTTCCTCAATGAGGCCCATTGTGTTTCTTCCCTCCTCCCTTATCCAAAATGTCTTCTTGCAAAGGGTAGTTCTTATCAATATCTTTACAGAATGTTTTTCATAGACAATGTTGTTTTAGTGCTTTTTTCAGTCTAGAACATGTGTGTCTTTGTACTGATAAACCAAAGTGATATAGACCATTGTTAGACGTTGATAGACCACTGATAGACCACTGTTTCTTGAGAAAAGCACGATCTTTAAGTTTGATATGATGGCTAGCTAGAGAGCTAATTCCGGCATAAGAAGCCTTGCAAAATACAATTCACAGGTGTGGATTTATTTCAGGATAGGAGGACAATTATGAATACTGTGTTATCTGTATTAACTGGAATGTGGGCTTTTTTGAGTTATAGGTGTTGCAATAATGTGTTTATGTGACAGGTGTTATAGAACGCTTGAATATTCCATGTGGGACATGCGTGAGCGTGTAAACATCATGTTACGGTACATCTGTGAGCCGTAAGGCACACGTGTCTTCAAACAGGAACACGCTCTATCCAAATATAGAGCGTTCGCAATTATTACTTTGTAATTGCAGTTATTGATTTTGCTTGTGCTGCAGCATAATTCCACACATTGTCGGTTTCTATCATCATAGCGGGGGGGGGGGGGGGGGGGGGTATAGCGAAGCTCATAAGTCCGTGTTGATATTGGATGGGGGGGGAAAAAAAAAAATAAAGATATAAATGCGGAATAATTAAAGGTCACGGAAATGTTTACCCACAGGAGAGAGTTGAAATGTCAGCGCTGGTAATTTGACTGAATAATGGAGTGCGGCGCGGGAGATGATTAAACCGGCCGCGCGGCTGAAAGGCTCGGGCGGGAGGGGAAGGGGAGGCGGCGGCGGCGGCGGCGGCGGCGGCGGCGTTTACCTTGGGGTACTGCTGCACGGGGATGAGGACCCTCTCCGACAGCTTGACGTTCTTGTTGCTGATGACGTCCAGGTACTTCTGCACGTCCCCGTCCTTCCTCGGGTCCTCCCCCTCGTACTTCTCGATCTCTGCGGGGGGAGCCAATCGGAGGCCTTTACTCAGCGCGTGCCTTAAGCCCCGTTCCTGACAGGTCAAGGCTCGGTACATACGGGTGACATGCGAGAGGGTAGGGAAAGTAAGGAAAAAAATAGCACTCTGCTGGAACTGTTCTCGACGGTTGAATGTGTGTGGAAAGGAGAAGGGAGTGTTATGGACAGGTGTGTGTGCATTCGGGAGGGGGGCGTGTGTGTGCTCCACAGCAAGAACGAGAGGCTCAAACGGGGCGACCTCCAGCTCCTCCACGCAGTCCCGCCCCCATGACCCCCCCCCCCCACCCCGCAAAAAAAACAGGCCCGTCAAACCCCCAAATTTTCCAGGAACCGGTCCCTTTTTATTTCCCATTCACATTACGAAGCTGCCCTATTTAATCTGACGGACTGCTTCCACCCCCCCCCCCCCCCCCCACTCCACCTCTTTAATGCAAATTCATATTCCCAAAGGCAACAACAGGCAGAATTTGGCGCCTTTCAATTAGACGGCCTCTTGCATGCAGATTCGAGGCGAGCCACAGCACATCTTCTCCCCCGTGTTTCAGATGAGCGGTAAGGCCCTGGCAGTCTGCGTGGAGATCCCGTTTGCTCATTGATCTACGTTCGTGAATTCATTATATCAATCAATTCCATAAATCACCCCGGTTTTAAGATGCGACCGTACATCCCTGTGGGAAAA